>JARHVA010001126.1:1900000-2062500 GCA_037957365.1 Torreya grandis
AATAGAAAATTGTACTTCAACAACAAGAAGGAATAATAAACCATGAAAAATTTTCATTTATCAACTGAATCAAATCTGAAATACAATGTGTCTTAAAAATTATATAACAAAACACTATGTAAACAATTCTATAACAAGAGAAACATTTTGAACATTTTCAAAGATTACTAATAATCTTACAATAGAGATCAATTTGGAACCAAAAAATCACATAGGGAAAACTCTCCTAAGCTATAGATTCAGAATCAAAAATTAATTGACATTTGTAAAGGGATATACCCCCTTTACTTATACAATTGTTTAGTTATACTCAACATATTCCTAAAAGATGCTCCAGCTAGAAAATTCTTTCACAGACCTAGGGATTGTCAGATGTTGTAACAAATAAGATTATTAGGAATATGCTAGTGCTTCTATGATGATAGAAATTTTTATTTTGAATCATGGAAAAATATTTATAGTTATACATGTGGAGTGTAGTCATGGAAGAGATAAAAATAGACTTTTGTATTCTTGTACAACAAACTAGAACATACCTTTCCTATACTGGTGATTATACAAACTGACTCTAAAAGGGGCATGCCACTAATGGGTAGGGTAAAATATTTTCCTAGTGGGAAATGAGGATAAATATGAATAAAGAGAAAGGGAGGAATAGGGAAGAATAGTGTAAACCAAGAAGAAACCAAAATACTCAGTTATGATTTGAAATCAACATTTATAATTGAATGTCTTGATAACTTGTTCCTATAATTGGTGTACCTTTTAATGATGGAAGTGATATCCTATTTATTTGGTCATGCTTGGTATTTTAAATTGACATTATATTCCTCAAACCAGGTTGTGACATTTTGATGTATGGCTTGTTTATGCCCAATGAGTGTTTTGAGTTGGTCGTAACCCTTCTCAAGTTCCACAAACTACTTTATCTTGTGAGTATCAAAATCTCTTTAAAGCACAATAATAAAGATTTTTAGAGCACTACGTATTTCTTCTTCCATCAAATCACCTACACCATCAAGGTTCACCATATTTTTAAGGGTGGTGTCTATTTATTTAGTCATAGTCTTGAGAGACTGATCCTCTCCCTTTAAATCAAATATTCCTTCTTTAAGCACTATTAGTTGATGCTTAAATACCAATTGATAATCTCTAGGCCTCTTTTGATCATCTAAAGAGATTATCTTCTTTACCACTAAAGTTTCCATGCACACATTACATACTTCATTTATATTAGGTTGGATCTTTTCCCAGTTATTTATATCTATATTATAAGTAGACATCTGGGTGTCACACTATCCTTGTTTATCCACTATATCATCCAAACATTCTAATGATGAATGAATAATATCCTTAACCCTAGTGATCAAATCTTCTTGCCACTCATCAGTTGCCTAGCATCTAGATTTCAATTCATCAAATCAACCTAAATCCAATGATCCCATGGATAAGAGAGGAAGGTCCAGTGCCTTAATGTCAATTGTATTTACTACCTTTGACTCACTTAGTAACTTATATAAGTATTAGATTATGGCTTGATTTTTGGCTTTCAACTCCCCCATCGTGGCTTTATCTTTGTCCATCCTGTGGGACACCATGTTTACTAAAAGATGTGAGTTGTGCTTTATCTCATTTATAGAAGGCTTCCAAAGATCATATCTCTAAAATATCTAGCTCTCAAGGGGAATATCTTTCTTCAATTAACCAGGTGGGGGAATAGCTATTTCCACATTTCTTTATTTCAAATTAGTAAATGTAGTCTTGGTAAGTGCTTTAGCCTTCTTTGGGGGTTTGGCGTATAGCCTTATACACTTGATAAATCTTCATTACATCTATATCCTTAACTTTGCTTGAAACATCCTTCTTTACCTTAACCTACTCTTTGATCCATAGAAGGGGTTTAGTTTGAAATCCCATTAGCATAGTACACATTAATGCAGGCTTTGAAATAGTAAATGGTGGAATCAGTGGATCATTTGGTAAAGGGAATGTAACAAGAGTGGGTTGTGGACTTAACATGAACTACTCAGTATCATTATCATTTTATAAATCCTTTTCATCCCCTTTTTTGGCTCTTCATTCCCTTTCTAGGTTTATTTTGACCTAATCCAAGACTTCAAAATCTAACCCAAGATGATGGGACTCCATGAGAAATTTGATGATGGAGATTCTTTATTATATGGGCTAGGTGGAAGGTTTTAAAACCAATTCACCTTCCTTTCTTGATTGGGTACCCTAGATGGAAAAGGCTGTGGTGTCCTCCTTGTTATCCTCAGGTAACTTTTCATCAATCATGGCCTTGACACCTTTATGTTGAATAGGATCAAGAAATTTAATATTAGGGAGAAACCCCCAAGGTAATTTAATTATAGTATCATCTCCAAAGACTCTTACCTCAACATTTTTATTTAACCTATCTGATTCCTTATTTGGTTTTGAAGGGGTAGGGTTACCTATTTTCAAGATTTATCCCCCACCTTCCCAAACATTTATACCTTCCTTAGGTATCAAGATTGATCCCTTTAAAGAGGAAGAAACATCTGAAAATGTTCATATAAATGTTATCTAGATGCTCTTATGAAGATGATCCAATGGTGACATCATCAAACTGCCTACTCATATTTTTTATCACTAGACCCAAAGTGTCTAGATGAAAACTATGATAAATGAGATGAATTACACTTATGCACATAAGCTCTCAAAGTATAGATAACATATTAGGGACCTATTTCACATGCTATAATCACCATACTCAACACTCACCCTATCTAACTATGTCAATACTAAATATCAACCAAACCACCTTCAAGCATACAAGAAAAAACACATTGCACACTTTGTCATTATCACATAGACTATTAAAGCACTTCATCCACTCACTAGAGCATCTCTATGAAATTATCATGACAACTCTTTAACATTGTATAATATTGAATTAGAATTGGAAGGTTATGTTCCCCCTAAGAATCCACCCCTTAGATATACTTCATGGATTGCCTAAGAATTTTTAAATACTATAACATTTAATGATATTGATCAACTCAGTATCATTCAACCCACTTTTTGAGATATAAATGCTATCAAAAAAAAAATAGTGTTCACATTATTTTTCATATTTTTGACTATGTCAACTAACCTAAAATATTTCAATCACTAGTCCTCAACTACATCACCACACCCAAGACTTGGCCAATACAATTATTTCTAACTCATCACCTACAATAGCCTATATTAACCAATTTGATATAATTGATCATATACCTATTACTTGTAACTTTACTAAATAACATGTGAGAGTTTAACTTAACATTAATATTAGCCACCAAACTTCACCCTTATGAGAATAATGTTTATACCTTTCCAAATTTGGGGTAACATGGGATGAGTCCAAGGTTGTGGGTGACCCTTATGTGGATTAAACCTATAGGTTATGGGGCTAGCTACCATGATGCATCATCTATGCTCAAATAACTAAGTCTACTAACTTGAAACATCAAATAAACCTACTCTAATAGAGGTGATGCACCAATATAAACATCATCCACCTATCTATCCTATACTATGAATATGAACACAAGTTAATCTAATTCACTAACTCATAATGGCCTCCTAGAATGAGTGTTTCAATATGGAGGTGAATCCAAAAGATAAATAATAAGGGTGATAAATAGGTATTCTAAGAGATAATTGATAAATCAGTCTCCACACTCAGCTAGTGTAAATCCATGAACACACTTCATATGGCCTACCATGATGATAAACCAACCTATAATTAGTTAAGGAAATGGGACAAATGAAGGGAGTTTACTTTCTACCACTAATAACTCATAAAACACCATCATTATTTTAAATAATATGAGAATGCTTTAAATAACATATATTCAGTGTTATAAATAATAAAAAAGTGTTTGGTAGGGTAGGGCTTCACCATATTTGACACCAAGGATTATCGTACAAGCCAAAAGAGGTTATTCTTATAGAGGAATCAAGAGAGAAGTAGAGAAAATATATTGGAGAAGAATTTAGGAAAATTTTCACTTTCATGAGGTATTTAAAAATATAAAAATTACTTTGGAATAAGTATTAATAACTCCTCCAATGTGTGCATTACTTCATTCCATCATGGTCTCTAAGAGAGTGGCATAGGAGAGGCCTCATTGCACTTGATTGTCCTAGTGTTATTTTTAATCTCTTTGAGACTATACTCTTGGATTCCTAGATATGATTAGTGGCATTTTTTATGATCACATTCACCTTGATATTCTCCTCACCTTGATGGTTGACACCTTGCACAAGTCGGTGAAGAGAATCTCCACCTTCCTCATCAAGACCCACCATGATGTGAAACTACCCTTTGAGGCTTTATTATTTTTTTGAAACCTCAAAATTATCATGATAGGATTATATGATTCTTACTAAGATTATAATTATCCCTTTTCATTGATCAATGTGTTTGAAATTTGATCCTCACTCTTTTATTCTTGATTAAAAAATCTTCTACATTGGCCACATAGACATACTAGACAACAGGCCTAGTTACTTGACTTTAGATCTATTGATTGATCATAAAACCTCCATAAGATATAATTTATGATATGATATACATGTTTATGACCTAATAAATTTATGAATTTATGAACATGGTATCAACCCATTCATACTATTATTAACCTCTCAAGGTGACCTTATTTCTCCATCACAAGCACATCTAAAATTACCTTCTTCATGTAGACCTATAAGAGCAATATCAAAGGTAATTAAGTGGATTTTGAGGTATAATAATATGTAGGGATATCAACACAAACATATCTAATGGCATTCATCTACTCAACATTCTCAAAACTCTATTTTGAGCCTAAAACCCTACAAAAGTACAATTTTTTTGAATCTATACATGTCATTTTATCTACAAACTCTATTATGAGGGTCCATTATGAGTGAATAATTTCATAAAAGTGTTTTATATACTAATTAAATCCATTTTGAGCCTTTATTAATATAAAAACCTCCATCAAGTTCCTTTGTGACTTTATGTAGGGTTTGAGTGACATGGCTCCTTAACAATCGTTCATAGCCTTGAGGGCCTCAATGCCTAAACTAGAACCTAGAAGATTGAGTAGATACCCTTCATAAAATTTCCACATGAACTAAGATTGCCATTATATTCCTCAATAATGTCCACATGTGGATAATTTGATTCTCAGGATAGGAGGCCTACAATCTATGAGGTCAAGAGAGGAAAACTTGCATGAAAAATAGAAAAAATATGTGTTTTGGGTAAGAAACACTTCAAGAGGTTTACTACATCCTTAAAAACACATTTTAATTATTTTTATTATTTTTCCACTCCTCTAAATGTCTTCATACCCCTCACACCTATGCTTAGGGTTTGTTTACCTCATAGCATAGCTGACCCTATAGGACTATAAATGTATTTTATTTCATATTAAATAGCCCAATAATCATGGATCTATCTTATAATGTTTTCACACACATATCCAAGCTTCAAATCCTAAAAACACTCTCAAACATGAAATTTGTCTTCAAATTAAATGCATAGCCTTGTGACTTCCTATTTAGGCCTATTAGGCCTAACTAGTTCGATGAAGTTTATAAACATGTATGATGAAAATAAGTTGAAAACAAAGTTGACTGGTTTGATGAAGTATGAAAACCCATATTTGAAAAATATAACTATGTGAAGCTCATTGATCCAATCACCTATAATTGGAGAATACCTTCATAGAAAAAACATAGTCCATTTGGAGTGAATATGGGTTAAACATGTGCATAAAATATTAAATTATATCAACAAGTTTGATATAGTAATAAATAAATAAAAATATATAAGATGATAATAATTGAATGCATGAAAGAAAACCTAAAATGGTTAGATTCACATCAAGTTCAATAATATGTATACAAGGGAAAGTTAAGCTAATATAAAAATCAATCTTAGCTTAGAGAAGATAAATCACACTTACCCTTTCTCTTGTTGGTATATTTACACAACTAGGGTCATGACCAAGATGGATCCACTAGACCTAACCAAGGGGTCCCTTACCATAATTATATCACTAGAGATGGTTAAATATCTTCTATTAAATTAAAATCATGCAATAACCCTATCTATGTCCTATGATTTATATATTCATAAATTAAATACAAAGTAACTTCAAACCTAACCTAGTGCCCACTAATGCAAGTGGCACAAAATGGGGTAATAAACATAAAATTAAACATCCATAGAATACTTATAATTAATATATGTATATATATAAACCTAATTCATAGAGACAGAAATACATTAATTATTCTACTTATATATACTAAAATAGAGGAGTAAGAGTTAGAGCTACTTATCTTGAATATGAACCTGTCAAGACTCAATCTTTCCCTTGGACAAATATGCTTCACAAGATGTTGTTGTGGTTTGTAAGTATCACTAAGATAGACCAAAATTTCCAACAATTTTCCATAAGACAAGATTATTCTCCAAGTGTAAACCCTAAGAAAATAACTCTTCAAGTATAATGGTGTAAGAGAAGATTATAAGGAAGCACAAACGAATGAATAATTCTATCTCTCTCTAAGAAATTGCAAAAATGATGTGTATATGTAGTTGGATATAACTCTAAACCTTTCTAAAAGTTTATCTGATAGTGTCAACCTAATCAACCCTATATATTTAATTGATAAAATCAAGTTAGGTCCTAATTTGGGTTCACCTAGGCTAACCTAAACTTGTAACATGATAATATATTTTAAGTATAGGGTTGACCCACACTGAAATTTTTGTCAAATGTCAAAAAACGTTTTGGACCTAGATAAGGTTTGTATAGAGTGGTGAATTTTTTGGAGGAGTGTGTAAGGAATGTGTCAAAACTTAGGAAAGTTCATAGGTTATGTTTGTGCTGATTACAAGTGTTGGTATAAGGAACCACAATATTATGAAGCACCAATGGTCTACTCACCCCTTTCTTAGTGCACTCTTTAAGGTGTGCACTAAGAGATATTGAGACTTGATGGGTTCCTACAAGAGAAATAATCAATAATTTTGAAATTTTGAAATATTATTTGTATACACACTCTATATAACTTTTTATCACACATTACATTCATATGCACACACAATCCAACATGTGCTAACTACGTAATTATGTGCCCCTATTTGGAGTATTGTCTATGTATACATTACCCATAGATAGAGGGGTCATCCTTGGGTTAGCTTGACACCATGTGCCAAAACAACCATTTTTACCATAATAACTCCAAATGTGTGAAAGTTAGGGTTTGATAATTTGATTAAGAGAGATAGGCTATGCACATGATATGTATAAATCATAAAAAAGTGACATAAACCCATAAGGTCCCAGTTGTTTTAACCTATATCAATTCATTATTCTATATTGAACACCTACATATATCTTAGACACCAACACCAACACAACTATATGGATTCAATGCATGCATTTGAGGTCACATAATGGGAAAAATTAGAATTGAATGACTATTCTAGGATCTTGATCTAGTTAAATTACATCCTATTTCAACCTAGATATACATGTACATAGTAAAATAAGTATTGTTTTTTTCAATTTGTTACACTATTAATAAATAGTTATAATTTTGGTTTTTGGCATATCTAAATTTTTAAATTAAAATATATTATTTATCTGAGTTTTCAAATTATTTAGCCTCATACAAATTTGTTAATCACCCTTGTGCTTACTAATTTATATATTCTTAACCCTAGATGACATTCAACATTTAAAATTAGGGTTCAACATTTGTTAAACCTAACTTTTGAGACTTTCTTGGAAGACCTATCTTGATCTATGGTTTCTAACATCCTAATTTTTTATCTTGTGATTGATTTTTAGATTTAAAACATTACCCTAAGGTTTTACCCTCCTCTTGTTGTCAAGATTCATGTCCATACACTTTCAATTTTCTTCTTCCTTGATTGGCACATTTTGGCCTCCAAATATCTCCATTTTAAAATTCCTTATAAATATTTCCTACAAAAGTTGGTATACTCAAAAACCTCTTTTTGTTCATCCAAATTTTGTATTTTTTTTTCATTTTTTTTAATTTACTATTTTTATTAAATATTGACATAAAAAATTAATGGTGTATCCATTTTATAAATAATTTATGGGTTTCATTAAAAAAATATTTTACTCAAATACCTATATTACATATCTAAAATAAATTCTTATTTTATTGTAATTTATTATTCTTTACTAGGAATATTTTTAAGGTTTTAATTTTGAGGCATTCTATATTGTTTGGCCTATTATTGATTCATAATAGACCAATTTTTAAATTCCTCAGAGGAATTTCATACAGTAGTTGATATAAAAAATCAGCATATTGTATGGATTTTGTGAATTTTGCATTTTACTATTTTTATTAAATTTAGACTTAAAAGTTGTATAATGTACTTTTGTTTCCCTATTTTTTGGGGGTTGTATCATTTCCTATTTTCATTAAAAATATATTTTTTATTTTAAAAATTATTATCCATTCACTTTATATTTATTTATATTCATTTGGCACATTGTGGTGACCCTGACCTTTGGTCTCCAAACACTAGTTGACCCAGGCTTCCCAAGTTACTATTTTCCTAAATTTTGGTTATTAATTTAAAATTATTAAATTTTTAAAAATAATAATTTATTTTTCTAAAATTATGTTAAATATGGATACATCCATCAAGAAATTTTATTTCCAATATCTCATTATTTGTTATATTATCTGCATTATTAGAAATTTCAAAATAACCAAATTGGAGAATGATATTAATCAAGATAAAACTCAAAATTATTTTTACCAAACTTATTTCAATAATATTAAAATTAATCCTTATAACCCTAGGGAGGGTGATAATTTCCATCCCTCTAACTAAGTCCATGTTATCAGTCCTTCAAGGGTTAATGTAGATGGTATGTGTATGCATGTTTAATCTGAAGTACTTAGGGTTTGTGCTTGTGAATCCCCAAAATATAAAGTAATCCTTATAAGTAAAATAAAAAAATATTTGATAAATAATTTTAGTTCCAATACTACATCATATTACATACCTATAAAATCCAAAATATTCTAGTGTTAATCATGTGTTTACATATTCATGTAACAATGTCATACCCAAAAAGGTTTCTTATCCAAATGAAAATTTAAAACTTAGTTTATTAATTAGACACAAAATTTTGTAATCTTACTTGCTAAATCCTTTTTGAGACTGATCAAGAACAAATAAATATTAGAGGACTTGTATTAAGCTTGGGTAGACCCTATAAATATTAATATCCATTTTATAGTCTTATAAATTCATTTAGGTTCTCAATACCACATAATCTTTACACAGTCCTAAAAAAAACCCAAAAACCTTGTATTTTTGCTTATTGTAGAGGTTTGGAGGTTGGACAAGTGAAAATAGTGCTTGTAACAGTTAAATATAGGTTTCAAAGACATGGCACATGTTTTAAAAGTGATTTAAGGGTCTTAACATTTATTTTTTCCCCTTTTTCTAGACTCTCATCCTTTCACAGACCTATGGAGACCAAGACCTGGGGTTTTAGAAGAAAACTTGCATAACTTTATTTTTATCTAGCCAAAATTCATATAATTTTTTAATCCATAGATTTTTAATGCTATATAGTATTTAAGAGGTTTTATTTTGATTATATACTGTACAATATGTATTATTTAACTGTGTGCTTGGATGAGGGCTAAAGAAACCTAATTGGATAAGGGGGTGTTGAGTTAATGGGTATACCTTGTGATTTGAGATATGAAACTTTAGGATGAGTTGAAAAGGGGTAAAGGGTATCCAAAAATATCCTTATTTTATATTTAATGTATTTTTATAGATCAAACCTACAATCTTTATACAAAATCAAGGCTACAAGCCATTAGACCTTAAGAGAGGGAAAGAGGATTATTTGAAGAGTTCTAACTTTGAGTTTAGTTTTTTTTTTTAGATGAGTTTAAAATTTTAAAATATAAATGGGAGTGTCCATAGGGGACCTATTTAGAATGCAATAACTTGGAACTATGCTTAGGCCTAAAAATTCTATGAACCATATGAAGATGAGTAAGAATAGTCCATGAGCAGATAAAGTGAATTGATGAAATTTGTGAAATAAAGAGATGATGAAGGTGATGTATCAAGGTTGATAATGAATTTTAGTATGGAGAGATATATAATGAATAAGAGTGAAGTGTCTTTAATAAGATTAATATGTACCTATATCCAAGAGTGATCAAGTATGAGCCAAGCAAATGAGAGTCAAGAGATGAAAGTTATGAAAGAGGGGATGGTATTTGAGGAATAATTATTATAGAGTAGAGGTGAAGAGATAGTGTGTTATAGGTCTTAAATATCAATAATGATACTAGATACATGAATAATGCTATTGATCCTAGAGAAGAGAATCTTTAATAGAGAGATTTTAAATGAAAATAAGTACCTATAAGAAGGAATTAAGATCAAATATTAGAGTTGATAAAAGAGATAAAATAAAATAATAATAACTAGGAGAATAAAATAGTTATGTGTAGGCATATACCCTGCATCAAAATCCTAACATAAATGATTAAAAATAAAGTGATCAAATTACCTCCCCTACATCCCATAAGGAGATCCAAATACTATTATGCATATCCTAAAATTCATCGAAATCATCTAGATTGAATTTTGAATTTTAAGAATAAAAAAAAATGATTATGGTGATCATATCATTGATACATCAACCAAAAATCCCACTCAAATTATGATTATCTCTCCTAAATCACAAATACTAAAACAACAAATATGTGTACCAAATGATAATTCATATTAAAATAAAGTTGAAAATGAAACAAATAGACTAAGAAAATAATATAAATATACTTCTCCATGATGATACTCAAATTTCAAAACAATGTGGTTTTGGATAACAATATCTAAAATAGTTTGGTCATCAAAGTCAAACATTGGGAAAATATGCACAAGGCATCACTTGTCCTATATCTAGATCTGATCATAATGATGAGTAAGTCTTAGGAAATAGTGGAAATATTATGTAAATAATTCAAAGATAAATTTTGTCAATGAAAATGATTAATAACCTATAAATTAGAGAAATTTAAAAAAATAAAATAAAAGGTAACATTACAAAAAGAGCAATGGGCACATTGAATATTTAAAATAGGATTTATAACAAAAGATGTCAAAAATAAAGAGAGTTTTGATTAATCTAATGTTTAAATATGGATATAAAAAAGGATACTAAAATAATTTATTCAAATTAGGTCAAAATTCATTGTTTGTATAGATGGTAAACAATATTCATATGAAAAATTATCAAACTATGTTATGATCCACTAGATAACTTACCACATAATCTATTCATACCTATAATACTTGGCACATATTGATAAAATACATCACCATATAATGAAAAACCAAATGTAGATAAATGAAAACAAAAGATACCAAATACAAACTTACAAAAAGAGCATGATACACCTTCTTATTATCTTATTAACATATATGGCACATATCATTCAAGAAAGTTTTTACATATTCCACAACTTAAGAACATTGTCTGACTTTTAAATCTTTAAATTCTCCAATGTGACTAAACATGTTCATATTATTGTGAATTCCACTAAACTATAAAGCATAAAATTATGATTTTCATGAACCTGTAATCATTCTATTACCTATTTGAGATCACAAAGTCCTATTATAAATATGTAGAGCATCACATATTCTACAATGCTATATATTAAACTTATACATGCTCCTTAGTTGTAACACTAGTTTGTTACACCATGTTCTAAGTGAGGAGATACTTATGAACATCACTTTCAAGAGAACATAGTATATTCTTTTCTTTTTAAATATTTTTAAAATACCAAAAAGTTAAAAAAAAATCTAAAAATCCAAAAAATATTCAACATTTCCATGTTTTATTATCTTCTTGGAATCTATTTTATTAGTTTAATTTTTTCATATAACATATTGTTTCCTTTTATATCTACATGTATGTTTCACGCATCTTTTGAGTGTGATACATGTATAGCTAAGAACATGATATATGCACATAGAGATGTTAGGCCTTCCTTCTAATCATATTTGTTTCTTTGATCATGATACACCTAGGTTATATTATTCTATGATCACTTTATATTATCATGTTTAACTTATGTATTTCCACATGCCTTCATCCATGCTTATATATTTCACAATGTATCTGATATTTTATGTACTCAACTTTTTTCTAGCACATATATCTAGGGAATAATATGATATACTTGTGCTAGTTGTTTATGATTCCATATTTTTATTTTAACTTTCTTAAGTGTGTTCATTTATTTATATTATCTTCCATTCTATTGATTTTTTTAGCTTTTGAATATGCTCCATTGATTGTGACCCACGTGTCTTTATTTGCCTATTTTAAATTTTGAATATGTCATTGTTTTTTGTATGTGGACATTTGAACATGTCATTATATTCTTTGTGTACATTTTACTAAGTCATGTCACTTTGATTATGAATAATTTAAACATGCCCCTAGTATGATGTTTCCTTGTACCATTTCCTATTGCTTTATTTTTGTGTGCTCTTGTGTGCATGTTTGATTGCTTGTTGAGCTTGTATTATTAGTCCTATATGATAAATTATCCACACAAAAATTATATGTTTATATTATCCATTTTATGTAAGGTAAATATCACTTTATACTTCCCCTCACCTCAGATGGGGAGCATATAATTGTGGGCATGTCATAAAGGCACAAGCTCCATAGTTTTAGAATTCAATAGGGTGCATGTAATGGAAATATGTTCTCCACACTTACACCAACACTCAAATTATCCAAATTCAATGGGGTCATATCATGGGAAAATTTCCTCCACACTTGAAAAAATTAATATTTTATAAATTTTACAATTATATGATTTAGATACACATTTATGGTATCATTCTATACATTTGTACCATTATTATACTTGGGTTTAAGTTTGAGGCATATATGAGGTGCATATATCATGAGAATGGAACCTAAAATTGTAAAATAAAATAAAATTTCAGATTTATAATACTTCTATAGATTGTTATCATACCCAAGATGGACTTTTATAGACTTTTATTGAGCCAATATACTACAGTAGTTGGTTCACCTTTTGGCAAGGTGGAGGCAATTAATCATTCAATCTTACTAGGTTTATAAATTATACATGATTAAATCATATAACATCACCAAATTTATAATATGGATTGATTAAATAATTGATCATCACTAGATATATGGTGTGATTTGATTGGATTTACACTCACTAGATTATAAGTATGATTGGGTTGCATGATTATAATAAGCTTAATGTCCATGTGGTAACTCAACATTTTAAAACTTTTAAGGGGATATATATATATATATATATATATATATATATATATATATATATATATATATATATATATATATATATATATATATCCCCTTAAAATTTTTAAAATGTTGAGTTACCACATGGACATTAAGCTTATTATAAACATGCAACCCAATCATACTTATAATCTAGTGAGTGTAAATCCAATCAAATCACACCATATATCTAGTGATGATTCACTCAATCTTACTAGGTTTATAAATTATACATGATTAAATCATATAAGATCACCAAATTTATAATATGGATTGATTAAATAATTGATCATCACTAGATATATGGTGTTATTTGATTGGATTTACACTCACTAGATTATAAGTATGATTGGGTTGCATGATTATAATAAGCTTAATGTCCATGTGGTAACTCAACATTTTAACACTTTTAAGGGGATATATATATATATATATATATATATATATATATATATATATATATATATGTATGTATGTATGTATACACTTTCAAGTTTCCTAAATTCCTAATCTCAACTCAAATGATTCATAATGAAGCATATCCTCAAATCAAATTGGCAAAATGCATGATGGTAGCATCAATACATTAGTGTACTCCTAACCTTGATCTCTTTACTTTAAAACATTTTAAATTATTTCAATTATAGATTATATGAAATTATTATATATTTGAACATGATCTTAGTTTTAGGTTAGTCAGAAGCAAAACTCTAAAGTTGAACTCACATAAAGATAAGGTGTGTTATACACACCTAGGTATGCATTTATCTTCCTTTAAATGATCAGTTTCATTACTAGAATAAAGGGGGGTAAATTTATACACTAAATATGAATTTTAGATCACCTCAATTTTGTACACCAAAAATACCTATCATGTTTGTACCCTTTAGCTATAAGACCTTCCCAATATTAAAAAGCATGTTTTCACTATCTATTTATGCCAAATTAATTATCTCTCAGTATAACCATTGTTATTCATTTACTATGAAAATTCCTTAAACCTGATTGATATCCTTCTCCAATAGTTTTGGACATGTGCATATTTTATATCTTCATATACACTTAAATCCCTGCTAGACAAGTACATCGATGCAAGTGTCCCTTTTCCAACTAAGTTTTCAATGCCCAAAAGTCATCCAATTTTAAAATTAAGCATATCCTAAAGGTATGACTATGTGATTTATCATGATATATTTTAAAAATGGATTGTTATATATAAAATATTAGTCATCATTCCTTCCTCACCTAGAAACTTAGCAAATACCAATAACTCACCAGACAACTTATTGAGAAACACTCAATAAAACATTCAAGTGATAAAACCTTCCCTGTTCATCCCTATTTCCATATAAATCATAAGACTAATATCCTTGTAGGTATAAATTAATTAAGGAGCATTACATGAGCCATATTTTCCAAGTTATAAGCTAGGCCGGTCTATGTACTTGATTATCACACATTACATCCTTATGCACACACAAGACAATAAGTATGAGATAAATACATAAGTGTGAGGCCCTATTTAGTCTATTGGATATGTAGGTAATGCCCATTGATAGATGGGTCCTTAGGTTATCTTGACACCATGTCCCCATTAACCCATTTTTCCCATAGTCACTCCAAGGGTGATGAAGCTAGGGTTTGATCATTTTATGAAGAGTGATAGTTTATGCATGTGATCTTTATACATCAAAAGAAAGGTAGAATAAAATATATAATTTTATGCACTATATCTAGTCACTATTTCATAATAGACACATATGCCCAAATCAGACACTAATGTTGACACAACTATCTAAATTTGATGCAAGTATATAAGGCCACAAAATATAAAATCATATAATCTAACACCTATTCTAGGATCCTGATCCATTTCACTTTTAGCATATTTCAACCTAGATCTACATGCACATAGTAAATCAACAAAGTACTCTTGTTTTCAATTTGTTTCAATATCAATCAAGATTTTTACTTTCTATTTTTGGCATATCTCAATATTTAAATTTAGAATATTGATAATCTAAGTTGATAAATAAATTGTCATTTTGATCTATTTATCACACTTGTGCTTATTCATTTATATATTCTTAAGGTTATATAACCTCACAAATAGGGTGAAAATTTTGTTTAACCTAACCTATGAGTCTTCCTTAGAAAACCTACCCTAATCTACGGTTTCCAACCTCCTAATTTTTTACCTTGTTGTGATTGATTTTTAGATATGAAACTTTACCCTATGGTTTTACCCTCCTCTTGTTGACACAATTCATGTTCATACACTTTCAAGTTTATTCTTCATTGATTTTTGAATTTTTTCCTTCAAATAGATTCATTTTAAAATTCCTCATAATTATTTCATACACAAGCTAGTATACTCAAAACCATCTTTTTTGTTCATCCAAATTCAGTATTGAGTTTTTAATTTTTAAAATATACTATTATTAATAAATATTGACATACAATGTGAAAGGTGTACTTATTTTATAACCAATTTCAGAGTTTCATCAAAAAAATTATTTTATTCTAAAACCTCTCTTATAAATAAAATAGATTCTTGTCTTATCTCAATTATGATTTTTTATTGGGAATATTCTAGGGTTTTTCTTATGAGTCATCCCACATTGTTTGGATTATTTATGATTCATAATAGATGAATTTTTAAATTCTTCATATATGTTTCATACTCCAATGGATATAATTAAAAAAAATCCAACATACTATATAGATTTTTTTAAATTTACATTTTACTATTTTTAGTAAATTTAGACCTATAGGTCATAAACTGTACTTTTGTTTCTCATTTTTTTTGGTTTGTCTCTTTTCCTAGTTTTCCTATAAAAACCTATTTTAGATTCCAAAAATTCTCAACCAATCACTTTATATTGACTTCTTTCCATTTGGCACATTGTGGTGACCTTGACCTTTGGTCTCCAAACCCTAGTTAACCTAAGGTTCCTTGATTTATTGTTTTTCTAAATTCTACTTGTTGATTTTAAATTTTTCCAAGTTTAAAAATAAGAGTTTATTCTCTTAAAATTATGATAAATATTCATACATATATTAATAACTTTTATTTTCAATAACTCATTGTTGTCATTGCTTGTTATCTCATGTACATTATTAGAAATTTCAAAATAACCAAATCATAGAATGATCCTAATCAAGATAAAAATCAAAATTATTTATACCAATCTGGTAGAAATAATGTTGAACTTCATCCTACTAACCTTAAGTAGGATGATATCTACCATCCCTCTAATTAGGTCCATGATATCACTCCCTCAAGGGGTAAGGTAGACAATATGTGTATTCATGTTAAATCATAAGGACCTAGGATTTGTGATTGTCAAGATTTAAGAGATAAAATATCCTTATATCCAAGTTAATATAAGACTTGAAAAATAATTTTATTTTCAATATTACATCATTAGAAATTCAGATTACATACATATAAAATACAAAATATGTTAATGTTAATCATGTGTTTTCATCTTCATTTAGCAATGTTATACCCAACAAGATTTCTTATCCAAATGAAAAGCTAATAATTAGTAAATCATGTATAGAACATTAGTTATCCTATCTCTACATATGATCACAATGATTGACAAGGCTTGGCATATAATGGAAATATTAATACAAATCATTAAAAGATACATTTTATCAATGTAAAGAGTAAGAACCTATAAATGAGAAGTTGAATAATAAATCACAAATAGAAAAAGTAATGTTAAAAAAATATTAACAGGCACATTGAATATTTAAAACATAATTTCTAATAAAAGATTTCCAAAATAAATAGACACTTGATAAATATAATGTTCTAATATGGTTATAAAGTAGTAAACTAAAGCCTTTCTTCAAATCAATCCAAATTCACTACTCATATAGATGATAAACAATATTTAGATGAAGAGTTCAATAAACTATGTCCTTATTTACTTGATAAATTACCACATAATTAACTCATATCTATAAGACTTAAAACCTATCGCTTGAATCCATTGCTATAAAATGAGAAAATAAATTTAGATAAATTCAAGCCAAATATACCAAGTACAAACTTACCAAAAGAGCATGATACAATTTATGATTCCAATATACACACATATGGGACACATCATTCAAGAAAGTTTATACATATTCCATTCATCATAAATTCTCATTCGCATCTTGAGATCATTGTATATCTTCTGCATATTTAAATACTCCATAGTGACTAAATGTGTTCTTATAATTTCTACTTCCAATAAATGAAAAATAACAAAACTATAAGTTCTACAAACCCCTACTCATTCTATTACCTCTTTAAGATCACATAATTCTATTATACATACATAGAGCATCACAAATCCTATAGTGACATATATAATACGTATGCATGTTCCTTGGTAGTATCACTAGTTTTTTTCACTACATTCCAAGTGAAGAGGTACTTATGAACATCCTTTAGATGAGATCACATGTTAGTATTTTATTTTTAAATATTCCAAAAATACCAAAAAAATCCAAAAATCCAAAAATATTCAACATTTCCATGTTTTATCAGTTCCTTGACATCTATGTTTTTGGTTCCATATTAGGTATATAGCATATAATTTCCTTTTATATACACATATGTATTTCATGCATCTTTTGAGTATGATACATGCAAACCTGATCAAATGATATATGCATAGATGGATGTTGGCCCTTCCCTCTATTCATATCAGTTATACATTGGGGTTATCCACTTCTTTGATCATGATACACCCAAGCTATATTATTCCATGATTAATTTCCATTATCATGATTGAGATTATGTACTTACACATGCCTTCATCCATGCTTTTATATTTTACAATGTACTTGGTATGCTATATACTTAACATTTTTTGATAACACATATATTTAGGGGATAGTATGATATCCTATGATGGTTGCTTATGATTTCACACTTTCCTTTTTTCACTTCCTTGAGTGTGTTCCTTACTTTTTATTATCTTCCATTGTATTTATTGTTTGAGAATTTAAATATGCTCCATTGATTTTGGTAATCATGCCTTTATTTTCCTATTTTAAAATTTGAATATGTCATTGTTTATGGTATGTGGATATTTGAACAAATCATTTTATGCTTTATCAACATTTGACTAAGTCATTTCCATTTTATTGTGCAACATTTGAACATGCCCCTTGTAGAGGTCTCCTTGGACCATTTCATTTTTCCTTTATTTTGAGTAATATTGTGTGCATGATTGATTGTTTTTTAGCTTGTGTTACTTTATAGACATTTCCATTATTTAAATCATACATAATATGACTTGATGTGAGAAAATTATATGTACCTCATTTGTGTATCTAATTATAAATGTTACTCTAATATGATACATGATCCATACATAGATTATATATTTTTGTCCTTTTGAGATAAGATAACTACCATTTTATACTTCCTCTTACCTGAAAAGTTGGACATATCAAAGGAGGCATGTCATAGAGGCATGGCTACCTCATTTTAGTGGGGGAATGTTATGGAAGCATGTTATCCATAGTGGCATGTCATGGGAACATGTCCTCCACACTTGAAATATTTAAAATTGGCCAAATTTTATAGTTATATTATTCAAATACATATTTTTGGCAACATTTTATACATTGGTACCATTTTTATACCTAAGTTTTAGCTTGAGACATCTATGAGGTGCATATGCCATGCAAAGGGCACTTAAAGTTTCAAAATCAAATCAGCTTTCATATTTCAAATAATATTATAGACTATTATCATACCTAGAATTGAATTTTAGTGATCTCATCTATTGTAGTAGTTATTTCAACTTTTGTAAATGTTGAGATGATTAAATCACTCAATCTTATTATTGACAAGTTTTGCCACCATTGGTCAAATTTAGTTATGTGCAAGTTTTAAAGAAGAATCCATTCATGGAGTGAAGAATAATGAGGTTATACAAAATATCCAATATAATTAATAAAACTAAAACCATGATCAGGAACAACTCACATGTCCAAATTCTGATAGAGAATTCTTGTATTCCTTTAGCTAGCTAGTTACAAGCTAATAAAGGCAATTTTCAAACATTTGTTTCATGCATAAGAAGAATATTTGGTTCAAATGGTATTAGGGGAATATTGAGGAACCTATTACATCAATATTAAATTAACTTTTTTTAGGTTATAGGTGTTTAATTTTATGAACAATTGTTATGAATGAAAGGTGCTCTAAAACCCTTCTTAAACCCCAATAACTTGGTTTTAGGAGACATGATTGAATTCTTGAGTTATTTGTTGCAAAAAAAAGGGGGGGATATTATGGGGAATAAATAACGTTATTACACCTTCTTAAATAAAATTTTTAAGTTAAATAAAGGATAAAGGTAAAGGTATAGGGTGTAAGGTTTCAAGCATGCAAGAAAGAAAATTAGAAAAGGCATTTTCTTAGAGGTTTAAGAGATTTATGGAGCACATAAAATGGTTTGAATGATTATAGGTGATATTAAATGTAATATTTATAAAATAATTAGGTTTTGGGTCCTCATAAAACTCAATTAAATGTTAAAACTCAAACCTACATGCATTTAGAAATGAGATTGTGCAAGTTAAGAAACACTAAAAAGTGCATATTTTGAGTTTTAATAAATGAAATAATTTAAAATAAGACATATAAATATTTTATGATTTAATTTAATTTTTAAAATTATTTTAATGTATTTAATATACCTTAAGAGAGAGAAAATTTCAAAACATAGGTATGTGCATGAAGGAAATCAGCCTTTTTGACTAAATTTACTCACAAATAGAGTTAGAAATGAGTGTTTCAGATCCTTTCAAAGGAAAAAATTATTTTATAGTATTTATAATTAGTTTAAATTTATTAATCCATGCTTATAAAACAAAAATTAATGTAAAATAGGCTCATACCAAAGCAAAACATCTCCAAGTTACCCTGTCTGCAACAAGCATACACTTTTTTGTTAATTTTTGTTTTCAAGTTTGATGAATAATTTTTTTGATTTAAAAAATTTTAAATTTATAAAACATTAAAAATTATCCAATTATTATATTATGAGTTTTTGGTGAGTCCTAAAACTCATTTTATACCCCCAAATCTGAATCAGGGTTTCTTGGGGCCTAACAAGCACAAAATGGCAATTTTTAAAGTTGTATGTAGAATTTAGAGCTGAAAATTTATGTGAATATATATGAAACCATTTTTATGATGTTAAAATATTATTTAAACTCCATATATTTTAAAATAATTTAAATTCTTCAAGTTATAGGTCTTGATGGTGCATTCAAGAAACTTGTCAAGTTGAAGAAGATATGCATATCCAAGAAGAACCAGTATTTAGAGTTGTGCTTATCATGATAAAATGAAACATTATAATGGATTTTTAATGAATAATTAATAAAATTAAAAATTTTATCTCTCCCACTTCTATGCCACTCTTTAGGAATAAAATAATTTAAAAGCTTAATCAATTCATGGTGCATTCAATAACCATGCCTAGTCAAACACATGATCTCTTTGCTAAGTGAGATAAATAAAGGATTTAAATGTTTTTTTTCCAAAAAAAAATAAAATGGATGGAATATATCATATCATTAAAAAATATATTATCTCTCTCCTACTACTCCCCCCTTGGAACTAATTTTATAAAAATAATTCAAACTACAAGAAGCCTTCAACGAGCCCTAAAGGTGTGGAGATCAAAACATGAAAAAATAGAAGAGTTGAGTTGAATTATTGGTTAATAATTGATTCCCTATTTTTATGGAATATAATCCTTAAATAATAAACATGAAATATATCTTTTACTATTCCCCTTGGAGCAATTTGGGGAAGTCAAAAAGAAGAATCATGCATGCAAGATTCAATCAAGATAGTTAAAGTCAGACTTAAATATACAAGAAAGATAACTAAATTAAAAATTCAATATGAATAAAATAATGAAAGGAGTTCAATACAAGAACAAACTGAGTTAGCTGAAGATGATCAAGATATCTTCAAGACTTAACCATCAAATCATGTATAATACCTTTGACTTTTCAAAGTAATCAACCAAGTTTAAATCTCTCACTTTTATGCCATATTATAATAAAATAAGGATAAAAATAAAGATTTACTACATATAAATTGTGAATTTTGATGTTTGATTTGAAGGTTGAGTTGGATTTGAGTTGAAGGAAGAGTAAACTATGACTAGGATGATGAATCGTCCTTATTTTAGGGTTGTTTTGTCTCCGCTATCTCTTCTTCCTTTCTATATGTATATTCATTTTTGAGAGATAATTATCATATTATGCTTTTGGATTATATAAAATTTGTGAAAATTTATACTACATCATGTTTAAAGTAATAAGAGATGGTTTTTTTTCCATTTTCATGTTGTTCATGCAGTGTTTGTCTTGTGTGCATTGATGGAACTTAGTGAATGATTACTTTTCCTATGTTTATGTCTAAAATATTTACCTTTATATAGTAAATCAGAACTCTTTCATGGCATATCAAGTTTCTAATTCTTATTTCTACATAATTTGGAAGTGAATTCAACCATTGTTCATTCCTTCCAAGCTAGTTGGAGTGTTTGTCAAGACCTCTATATGAATTACTAATACAAGAGTCATTGTATGAAGATGGAATGAATATGTGAAATTTATTTAGATTCTAAATATTGTCAATTATTTGCATAATTTACTTTAATATTGGTGCATCACCCCACATTTTTAGTGTTTATATCAAGTTTCATCTTGAGTATTCTTCCTTTTACCCTTTTCCTAGTCAAGAAATCACAAAATTAGAGAGTTTAGAGAGTTTTAGTTGAGTGTACCAAAAGGAAACATCCATTCATCTATATGTTATATCTAATATATGGTCACCCACACCTTGGATAGTTTCCATTGTGTCAATAACATTCATAACAAGCATACATTCTAGCAATGGTGCACTTATGAGTGATGATAGTTTCTAGCATGCCTGGTGGGACCCTAGCTCAGAAGATTTCTAAATATTAGTGTCATTTTTAGAAATTATGATAAAATATATTGATAAATTACTCAACATTTGGTGACTCCAAGTTATATACAATTGGTTTAATTAGGCCAAATTGATAAAGAGCATCAATTGATATGTATTTCAGTCCTTCATTTTGTGAAGATGTAGATTTTATACCTTCATATCATTCATATCAAGTTGAGAATATTTATGGATTCACCTAAATTATATTTGGAATATTAGGATATAAATATTTTCATGATATTTACCCCATCCCACCCCTAATCATGTTTCTAATAATCCTTGGCAGTCATATTCTTTTCAATCAATCTAAAATAAGTGTGCAAGATATAAGACTTGAATTTGAGAGATAATGTATAGAGAGTGATATGGAAGGGGAATATAATAGGTATAAAATAAATATTACATATCAATATTATATACATAAAAAATATATTGAATCATTAAATATATATAATGAGGCTAAAAGAGAACAAATACAGTAGTTGCCCATAAGAACACAAGGAATTGAGTCTAAAATCCCAATTTGGAAACAAGAAGAAATATGATCCCTTGAAATTTTAATGGATTATAAAAATCAAAATCCTATAAAATATCCAATTATTATGCAAAATTTCCCCATTATTCCTCAAGCTCCTCAATCAAATAAGTTTCTAAGTTTCTTATATACTCCTCCTATGTCAATCTAAAATTAAGAAATGGAGAAATTTGTAAAAGCCAAACCCAAAAAGTTCCAAGTTTTCTGAGACCCTCATATAATACAAAAGTTGAAATTTTCCATGAATATCAAGGAATATCATAATTTTATAATTTTATTATTGAGTGGAAAGAGAATAATGAAGCATCCCTAATACAAGTTTATTTCCCTCCTTTCAAAGAATTCTGAAATGAAACTATTAATTCCAAATCTCAAAGTCTTCTTAATTCCTCTTCAATCCCAAAGCCCATTCAAGGGAAGCCCATAATTCCTTATATTCATATTCCACCAAGAATAACCTCTTACCCTCCCACCATATCAATTTTTTAAGGACATGTTGTTTGGAGGGCAAAAGAAGAGCATCTAGGTGAAGAGGATAATTTGTCAAGAGAGGATGATCAAGAGTTGTATTGGTCAAATGAAATTTAATTTGGAATATAATAGGATCATTTTTCATCCCTTGAGGATAAAAATTAAATTTACACTGAAATTGAGACTCAATAAGCCTACCATGAAGATGTTCAATATGATATGATAGTAACTAGTGAGATTATAGCAGTGGTTTCACAAGATAATAACTGACATGAGCTAAATAAAGATACTAGAGAATATGTAATAATTCATATTAAAAATAAAAATTATAAAAGTTAGGATCAAAATGTTTTAAATAAGATTTGAAAAAGTACCTTGAGTTGATTAAAGATATTGAGAATCTTTCTAGGCTTACATCTCCTTGTGAAGACATTAATAAAGTGGCTGTGAAGGTTGGAAAACATGTTCAAGAAGATGTGGATTAAGTATATCTCAATTACACAATAATTAAAATATAGAGTATTATTTGTATATATTTAAATATATTGAAAAATTTAATCAATTTAAAATCAAAATAACGTACCTCAAGATGTCATATAAGGCTAAGAATCATTTTCTAGTCAGCCATTAGAGGTTGAAATTATAGTTGTTCCTATAGATCAAAATGTGGTTACATTGGAAATATTTCTCAATGTGAAAGACAAACATGAGGTGATAATTGAACTACATGATGATTATTTATATATTTAAAACAATTTTTCTTTGATTGATTCTCTTGGAGACAATTCAAAGAGGTTGACAAGCAGGAAAATAGTTGATTCAATTAGAATGGTAATCACATAACAATGTTTTCCTCATCTTCATCAAATACATGGAGAGGACCTTAGAGGTTTTTTATTTGATCTAGATGTATTTTTAGATTTTTATTTATTATTTTTTATATTTTAATTTCATCTAAGTAATTCTTTTACACATTTTCAATTGATAGTTGTATTAGATTTCACTTTCCTCCAAGTGGTATCTTCCACATTTTCAGTTGGGAATTGTTCTAGTTTTCAATTCCATAAGTTCTTATGCACAATTTTTTTAGATTCTAGAGGGAATTTTTAGTTTTTTATTTTGGTTATATTTTCATAAATCCATATTCAAATGGTTAAGGATACTATTCTTAAGTGTTTAGCATGCAAACATCCTACCAGGATCGCTAAGAATGTTGACAAAATTTTCCACCATTTCTCAAATTTATTTTTGTATAGGTTTTCAAAAATACTTAATTAATGGAATTTAAAAAATAGGTTATAAAAAAAATCCTAAATCCTTAATCAATCCAAAACCATTCTCATGAACATCTCATAGGTCTAAATTTTGACAAAGGTTTCTTTTATTCCTCTAACTAGTTTCAAGCTAGTAAAGGCAATTTTCAAATGTTCATTTCATGAAAGATAAGAAGATTTGGTTTTAATAGTATTATGAGAAAATTGGGGCCCATATTTTATAAATATTAAATTATTTGGTTTTAGGTAATAGGTGCTTAACTTTATGAACAATTGTTAAGAAGGAAAGGTGCTCTAAAACCTTTCTTAAAACCTAGTAGCTCAGTTTTAGGAGATTTGATTGCACTTTTAAATTATTTGTTAGGAAAAAAATTATGTGAGATTATATGGGGAATAAATAAAACTCCTAAATATTCATAAATAAATTTTTTAAGGCAAATATTAAATAAAGATAAAGGGACATGGTGCAGTGTTTTAGGTAGGCAAGAGAGACATTAGAAAAGGCATTTTTTGAGAGGCTTAAGATATTTTTTCAGCATATCCAATGTACTAATCCACTTCACCCTAATGGAAATTGACTCTATGATGAGCCAACTATGGAGTCTTAGCTTAGACTAAAATAGGATATGTGCCAAAAATATCACATTTTTTGTATGAACTAACTTTTAATATTTGATTTGCCTTTTACATTACCTTTTCTTATGATATGAATTATTACTCTTTTGGATTTTTATATTTTCCTCCATATAAATTTTGAAAATCCAACACTTAAATACAAAAGAAGAGAACATAAATACCATGGTGAATAAAAACTCCTTTACTTGCACCTTATAAAATATTAAAATATTCAAACTAACCTTGGTGACCCCAAAATGAGAATGAAAAATAATAAATAATGTAAATGATCATCGAATGATTGGGGGTTATCCCAATCATAAAAAAAGGTGTAAATTAAGATGGCAAGTGATAGGAAGGTATGAGACATGATTATAAGAAAGGCTGAAATTTGAATGAGGACATGAGTATAGACCAATATAGTTTTACCAAAAAATAATATGACTAACTCTAAGTGATAGAAAATGCTACTCTAAACCATCACATTATCTTTATAGTAAAATGCTTAGCTAAGAATTGGATTGAAATCAATATATGTATAAAAATTAAGCATTGATGGGAGTTTGTGAAGAGAGCCTCATTGATTCTGTTGGTCTTATAGTGTAACTCATAAGATAAATATCAAAGAGGCATAACTTAGATAAAACTATGAAGTATATAAATTATAGAAAGTGACTCAAAGGCTGCATGTGGTGAAATAAATGGTTGACTATAAAAATGATTGACATTTTTTTATGAAGACCTTGTTTTATTACTTAGGCATTACAATGAACACCACAAATGAAAACCAAGTGGTGAAAAGGGGAAAAAATACCCAAGGACTAAAGATATTAATTTTTTAAACCCTAAATTGAGATGGGTCAATATAGTATAGGGTTAAGAATATAGAAATGAATAATCACAATGGTGATAAATAGATATATATCAAGTTAATTAATTAAAAACTTGGATAAACAATATTATGCATTTAAATGTTGAGATATGTTAAAAACATAAAGTAGAGATATTTATTGATATTGAAATGAACTCAAAATAAAAGTACTTAGTTGGTTTAATCTATGCATGCATATTTGATTTATAATAGGATGTAAGAAGACTAGGTTTGGATTCTAGATCAATCATTAGATTTTATAAATTCTCACTTGTGGTGAATCTATATGTTTGCAATAATTAACCTATATAACTTAGATTTAGGTATCTAGTATGAAATATTGGTTGGATAAAGATGCGACAACTTAGAGCCTTTTATGTTTTTTATCACCTTTTTTCTTATGCGTTCGGTTCTCACACATAGGTTACCACTCTTTCTCAAATGATCAAACATTAGCTTCATCACACTTTGAGTTATTGTGGAAAAAATTAGTTAATGGCCGCATATTTTTAAGCTACTTGAAGGATCCTTTTATCAATGGGCACTACCTATATATCTAATACTCTGAAGAGGGATTCAAAATTATTTATTTCTCTACTATATGTTGGATTATGTGTGTAAGCAGGTGAAATGTGTTATACATATAGTGATTTCACTTGTAACTTGGAAAATATGGTACATGAGATAATACTTCATTAATTAATACCTATATATGGTTGTCTTTATGACTTATATTGAAATAGGAAGAATATGGAAGGTTTGCTCAATTAAATGTTTGATCAGATGCTTTGGTAAGATACCTTATGGGTTTCTAGGTATTTTGTTAGGTATTTTGCTAGGTGAGAAATGAGTTAGGGTTGATATTATTATTATTATTATTATTATTATACATTACACACACACACACACACACACACACCAATCCCTTTCAGGAAATATATTAAATTAATTCACTTATAATGACTATAAGGACATGTTATAATTATAAATTTGATGACTTTAGGGAACTAGAAAATTAGTTTGGCACATGACATTTATGTTGACATAGGCATCTAATTAGGACACAAGTGTTTGAGAAGATGGAAAATAGATACAAATCCAAAAAAAATTAGAGAATGATAATAATTAGGTTTATATAATTTTTCATAGTATGTAAGGCTTAGTCATTGTAATAATATATGGCTACATTAAGAGATAAGCAATAGGCATAAGAGATAGTGGATGTGAGCCTTTGAAAAGAGGGAAGGTCTAGGAACTAAAGGGTACAATCATGAGAAGTAATTTCCAAGTATATGAGATAGAGGTGTTATATAATTCATATTTAGTATCTAAATTTCCCTCCTTCACTTTAATTTAGTAATGAAATTTTTAGTTTAAAGTAAAATAAATGCATACATGGGTGTGTGTAACACACTTTATCTTTGTGTTAGTACAACATGGGTTCTTTTCTAGTGACTAACATAAAACTAAGAGCACGTTATAGTATATATTTTGTACATATAATCTTAAATCAAAATCCTTTTAAATGTTTCAAAGTAAAAAGAGAAAAGTTAGGATACATGTGTATCAATGAAATCATACTTTATTTTGGTAATTTCATTTGAAAATATGTTTCATTATTTATCATTGAAACATATATTAAAACAAATGTAAAACGTAAATGTGTGTGTGTGTGTGTGTGTGTGTGTGTGTGTGTGTGTGTGTTGGAGGATAACTTCCCCAAACCTTGGAGAAAATGTGAGTTTCCACCTAGCAGTTGAGGTTAACTCAACTATGCAACCCAATAATACTTATAACCTAGTGAGCATGAGTTATCCAAGTCAACTCACACTATAAATCTAATGAGGGTGGTTGATTTAATCACTCCATCCTATAAAATTGTTAATATTGAGTGATTTAATTACCTCAACCTTTCCAAAATCAAAATAACTACTATAGTAGAATGAATCAATAATATTTTATAAAATTACATCCTAGTGTATGGTAAATTTGATATAAGTATTTGAAATTTGAAATTGATTTTGATTTTTCAATTTAAGGTGCCCTTTGCATGGCATATGTACCTCATATATATGTCCTAAGTTGAAATATAGGGATAGCAATGGTACCAAAGTATATAATGCTACCATAAATGTGTATCTGAATCATATAACTATGTAATTCAACTAATTTAAAATTTATAAAGTGTGGAAGACATGTTCCCATGACATTCCCCTATTAAAATATAAAACTGATAACTAGAGTAAGTGTGGATAACATGTTTTCATAACATTCCCCCATTGAATTTGAAACTAAAAACAAGTAAAATTGTGGAGTACATGTTTCCATAACATTCACCCATTGATATGACCCCCTTTTAATGTGAGGGAAAGCATAAACTGGTAGTCACCTTACCTCAAAAGGATAACTATATAATTTGTGAATGTATCATGTAGCATATAGAGGACACATGTATAGGAAAATATATCATTAAGATATACATAATGTGATTACATTAAGGCATAATAATCATGATATAGATCATGAAAACATCTAGATTATAATAATACAAGGTCAACAAGAAATCAAATACACATAGAAGATCACTCAAAATCAAATAAAAAGATAATGGTCCAAGGAGACATCACTATCAGCCAAAATTAGCTACCATAGGTGAGTAACATTAAAAACTTGTTAGCTACACTCATTTAAATTTATTGATATCCTTTGAAGGTTCTTGTCTTATCATGGTCAAAAGTGGTGTTGATTAAGGTCTTATAAGGTGGTATAATAAAAATGAGAAGTCATGGTCCTAAAATGATTAACCAATATCCATTTTTTGACCCTTTATAATGTGTTTATCATTATTTAAGGTAAATTTAGAGAAATTAAGGTAGTTATTATATTTGTCTTAAGCTTATCCAAGTCATCCTATGTCAAATATAATGTGCATCAAGATAATTAAAAATTCATAAAATTCAAAGAGAGTATTTTGTGTCATGTGGAACTTTTTTAAAATCATATTATTATCCCTATTTCATTTACATCTTGTCGAGGTGTCAAAATATTCCTTCTTTAACATATAAATCAATCATGAAATCTCATTGTCTTATGGTTCCACCTTCAAATATAGTGTAATGTGAAGGTTGGAGGCTATGAAAGGTTATTTTTAAATTATAATCCCATCATATGGTTAGTAATATATTCATGGAATGTTATGTATGCATCTATAGTAGGATATTGAGAAAGATGAACAAATTTCTCAATAAGAAAAGGCAGGTTTTGAGGAGATCATGCAGTGTTTCATGTTGGTCATGGAATATTAAACCAAAAGAGCATGGACATATGATGATATAAGATTATCCAAAGACTCATATAGCTTAATTAGGTCCAAAACATGCTTATTAATAGTTAATATGTCTAAATAAGGCATAAAACCATCCAAGATCTCTATTAGGTTAGTAGCAAGCCAAGAAGAGTTATTTTCATGAGGTTATTTCATAAAAGAGGAGAAGTGTGATGACTAGTGTTATTATGGGTTTTATGGAGCTCATATTTCCTTAAGAAAAATTTCAAAAATTATTTTCAAGAGGCCATGTCATTTATGAATAATCACTAAGAAGACTGGCTACAATAAAACCCCGAGCCTCGATTTTATCAATTCATATGTGCTTATGAACTATTTGTTGAAAAATAAAGGTTATGTGAGTTTTTTAAGGGTCTTATAATACATATAAAAACATTTTATAATATCCATTTTTCACTTTCAATCATTGAATGTCCAAAAAAACTCCATATTAGATAGGTTACATGTTTGAGCACAAAGGGTTTTCAAGTGGGAATACATTTCAGAGAAGATGGAAACTAAATAATCACAAAAAAATGGCCTAAAAAAATAAAAAATTACATATTAACATCCTCCCAACAAATTATTATCACCCAAACAACTAAATTAATAACTCACTGACCCAATCAAGAGGATTCCTCCATTGTTCTTGATTTTTTAGAATGTTGCAGGTCTAAGAGGGTGTTTTTATGAAGTTTTAATGACTGATTGAATAAAAAAATGATTGTAATGGTTAAATTGGTTCATATAATTCTTAATTAAAAATTAATTATGTCTTTATACCTCATAAAATTTAATATATAATCATTTCACTTTTCCTAGGTGCCATTATTCTTAATTTATGGGTTGTTACAGTCAAAAAGGGTGTTTTTAGGTGTTCTTATTGATTATTCATGACCAAAAAGTTATTTTAATGGTTATATGGGTTAATATAGGTTATAATTAGAAACTAATTAGGTATTTATACCTCATATATCTCAATAAAATTCCAAAACACAAACCTACAATCATGTAGATGAAGAAAATGTAAGGTGAGGCAACACTAAAAATGCCATAACTTGAGTTTTAGAGATCCAAAAATCATGAAATTTTTAATTAGGGTTGGGAGAAACTTTAGAAAATTTTTAAAATTTGTTTTAATTATGTAAGTTTAATGAGATATAAAATAATAAAACATAGTTATGTAGTCCCCTATAGAGCAATAAACATGTAGTTTAGAAACAATTTTTGTTTGAGAGTTTTATGAATGAGATTTGAGTTTTTTAAAATCCCTCATGTCTAAAAAATTTATACTTTTCCAATCAACCCAATAGTATATATATATATATATATATGATAATTAAAATATATATATGTATATATATATATATATATATATATATTATAATTAAAACTCATTTTAACACCATAAGCCAATTCAGGGCTTTCTAAGGCTTAGAAAGACCAAATTGGGCATTTTTTAGAGTTTTAGGTGGAGTAAAGAGATAAAAAATTGAATGGAGGTTATTTAAAACATGAATATTATGTTAATATTATAATTAGTCCTATTTATCCACAAATAATTCAAACTTACCAAGTTGTAGGTTTCCACTATGCATTTGGTGATCTTGGCAATATGACAAAGTGAGAATATGACATGTCAAACCTATTGCATCAGTTTAAGGAGCTTCATATCATCTCATGAGGTGTCAAGAAGATATATAAACATAGTGTAGTAATTTATTCAATGTGTAACCCCTCAGTCAAATAAGGAGGTAAATTTCAAGAAAAAAGATGAATCAACAAAAAAATCAAGGACTCCTCGCCACCTTGAGGAAGACATCATTTCATCAAGTTAAAAATGTTGAGTAAGATGAAAATAATATTTTTTGACTCTTACACTTGGACTTATAAATTAATTATGAATAATTAAACTTTTCATAGACTCTCTCGATGTCCCTTATCTCTCCCTTATCTCATTTCTTATATATTTATGGCCTGATTTGGATTGTAAAGGGATCCTCAACCTAAGTATGATGAATCCCAATTCATGTAAACACTTGTAATTTCCTTTTATATGAATATAAGATGATTTATATCATTCTAAATATTTTAATTAGTTTATGTTTCATGGTTACTTTATGAATGTTAGTAGTAGTGTCATATCTTTCTTTTATTTATCCTATCTTTTTACCTTCTTTTAGGTTGTTAATTATCTTAGCAAATCATATGGAGTGTAATAGATGGTATTTCATTGGTTAATTGTGTATATTTATTCATTAGTGTATCATAAGAGACCTATTTATCATCCCATCTTATTTATTGTCTTGATCTTCACCTTCATATTGAAATACTAATGTTTAGAGGCTCATGTTGAGTTAGTGTGATAAGTTTCAATATTCATTAATGTTATTAGTGTAGTATAATAAAGTGTATGGTATTAAATTAGTTACTCACATCCTTGTTTTATTTAATTTTGTATTAAAGTTTCACCTTAGGGGTTTCTACACTTGATCCCATTCTTAGCCATCGATCTAAGTCAAAACTAGACTTAGTGGGGGACTAGGCACTAGGGACAAAGGGGTCTAGTGCACAACATTTATTCACACTATAACACTAGAATAATTTCCACACAAGTAATGAACCTTGTGCACTCACTTGAATAATAATATTTAAGGGAATGGATATGTGTTGGGCTACTCATGACATGGTGTAACTAGGGGTTTAGGGGACTTAGTCAAATGCGAAGGTGGTTGTTGATCTCCAGGAACGAAACCCTTTAAGATGAGGCCCAATAGGGGTAAACCTCTTCATAGGCATATTAGGTTCATTATATATAATGATATTGATACATGATCTAAGGCCTAAGTGTTTTCTAGTTTATCACTATGGTACTACAAGGTGGTTGAGGCTGTGAAACGGTGAACTAGCACCATTAGTGACTCAGTTAGATCCCTCTATCTAATATATGAAAGCATTTAGTGAATCAAGTTTACATGAGTTAGTCCATATCTATAACACCATGCTAACTTATAAATAAAAAATTACTCCATATCTTCTATATCTATTCTCATTATCTTAAACAATAGAGTCCTTTAGAAAATACAATGCAATGTTATCTTTACTCTACATTCCAGTGGCTCACAAGCGAGCATGGGCTTACAATAGATATCTTATAACTAGAGTATAAAATAAAATAATAATGTTGTCTCTAAATTTTTATAGATCTTCTATATTCATTCTCTCTTGATTTTTCTCCTCAAAAAACTCTCTTTTATAGACAAGAATTATATTTTTCTAGATTGGAGGGGTGCATGTCGAGTGACAAGGTGTCTCAGGACTGCTAGTGCCATAACATTATACAAGTCAAATGTGCATATGCCACATATATAATTATCCCTTGAGGTCACTTTCCCACTTTATCCACTCTTATGACATTCATCCACCTTAAGCCACCTCATAAAAAATCTATCGAGAATGTCTTTAAACTAAATGGTCAATTCTCAACTACTCATCAAGTGGCTTGGGGTTCACAGGGACTCCTTCAGCTTGGCTCCCAAAATGTACAAAAGGGGGGTTATTTGGATATATCAAGGGTGGTCTTGTACCAAGGCTTTAAAATTTGTTATATACACATACTTAACAAAAAATGATGGCCAAACATCACCCCATACAAAATTACTAATCTACCCCAGATAGTCTATAAGTACCTTAGGTGTGCAGAACTTAGGCACCCCTACCTCAAGTCTTCTCTAAATATCTCAAATAGTTGGATGGTTCCATTTATCTCCTTGATGACACCATATACTTTAGTGGATGTGACTTCTAAGGCCAATACATCCATGCTCTCTAATTATTTTTAGAAGGCTTCTAGTCTCTCTTTGGCTATCTCAATTCCTCCATCCAAGAACTCACCCTTCTCACTTGATTTTTTTTGGAAGGTGCATAAAATTCCTTCCAAATATTACTCTTGGTTTTTAAATTTCATGCTCAGGGAGTTGACTCTTTCCATCATTTATACACACTTATCCCTAGAAATTATGAAGGATTATTTGAGTAGGGTGTCCTTTTCCTATTTTATCTTCTTCAAGCATGTGTCAATGACCTCTAATTATTTATAAAAGTTGAAAAATCTAGTGTCTACTTCCTTTGTGCCTTCTTAAATCTTGGTGAAGAGGTATCCAACCAATTCCATTTTCTATCTCAACTCCATTTGTAGGGCCTCACATGGGTCCACTTACTCTTCCATCATTAGCTATATCCTAGGGATCATTTTCTCCATGAGTGCACAAACATAATCAACCTCCTTCATCTCAGAGGTGTCCATATTAGCCAAGAGAGATGGATCTTTTCCCTCTATACAATCTATCAACTACTAGATCTTGAGTTTGGTTACCTCAATATCCTTCTCTATGTCTTTGGTGATCCTTCTCTAGCTACTAGTATGAACATCATTGATGATATTCTTTCACATGACTAAGGTGGCCATCTTGATGAACACATTTTTTGATTGCACTGGGTTCATGTCCTTAGGGTTCAAAAGATGGTAATCATGCATCTCTTCTAGATTCATGTCACACTAGATTATCTTGGAAAGAACCTAAAACTCAAGTTCATCCATAAAACAATCCATTTCCCAAGAGACTTGGTGGTGTGTGAGGGTCATAGTGGCTTTTAGGGGCATGATCTTCATCATATGGAGTTCTTCTCCCTCCTAAAGTTTGTGTTTCATGTTTCTTCTATTTCTAGGCTTATACTCCTCATCTTCCCTTAGCTCTAACTCTTCACTTATGCTACTACCCAACCCCGTGTTATCTCTACCTTGTTCTCTTTCTTATTCTTATTTAGTGCTAGAAATGTCATCCTACTATCTTTGTAGGGGTTCTTCCTTGGACTTTTCCCCCTCATCCTTTTCTTACTAAAACCTAGTATCCATTTTTTGTTCTAAGGCACCAATATTACCTTACTTTTCCTTAGGTGCCCATTTATAAATGGGGCATGCCTATTGTGTGGCTTTTTTCACTATAGTGGTGGTGGTACTAGGTGCTTCCTTTTGTGTCTCTTCTATACTAGGTCTAGCATCGATGGGTCCCTTCTTATTATATTTTTACTCCATCATGTGCACCCTTTTATCCTAGGCCACCTTCTCATCTCTTTATTTCTTCTTAGACTTCTTTAACTTTTCCTTCCTCTACATAGCTTCTATGTCATACTTATTTTCTCCTTTTCTTACCTCTTTAGCCTTTAGCTGATAATATCATCTTGGGACATACCTCAAAATTCCATCTCCTCATGTTTTTTGCACAATTTTAGCACCTCCTCAATGTGACCTTTGTCCAAGCCCATTTTCTCCCATTTTCACCTTAGTGCCTCTTCTATTTGTGCTTTAGAGTGGGTTTCTTATGCAAGTTCCTTGCTCTTCTTCTCTACTCTACACTCCTCTACTCTCTTCTACTCCTCAACTTATACCATTTTAATGATCTCAAGCTCAATTCTAGCCTTGGCCATTTCTTCTCTCTATTCCTTTAATTCATGTGCCTTCTGAATGTAAAACTCATAGGAGCTGAGTCTTTTCAACCTATGCCTAAGTTTTTCTAGCTTTGGTTGGGGTGATGGGGAAGAGGCTTTCTCACTTGAGGATTCTACTTCTTCTACCATAATGTTAGTACCATGCCCCCATTCCTCCTTATATTCCTTATTAATTTCTTTATAAGTAACCACTTTGGGTATAAGAGAGGGGGCCTTCTTCTTCTTTCATTTCTTTGGGCAGGAGGTGATTTTAGGTGTAAAGCACACATTATTTTGGTGGGACTCAGATGTAGATGCCTCTCCTTCTAAATAAATTTTCACCTTTAGGCACTCCTTGATTTATTCCAAAGTCTTTCCCCTCTTTTTTATTGGGGGCTTCTTATTCTCTGGGGGCATGAGGATTCTTTCATCTCCAATCAGGACCAGAGGGTATGTCCTACTTTTAGTGCTAGCCCTAGAATTGGGAAATATTCTCTTAGGCTTAATCTCATAATAGAGCTATGGATGAATCCCAAGATAGTAACTTCGTGAATGGGATCGATGTCCATTTGGTCTAAGGCACCTTTTCCATCCTTGGTCATCTTTCCATCTATGCATGTAAACCTACAATAAAACCCTTTGCTCTCTGATTTGGATGTCTATACTTTGTGGATTTGGAATATAGAGGAGCACATCTTAGAATTACTTGGGTAAGAAGGTGAAGGAAATATTCAACTAACCTGACTTGTTTCCATACTTTAGCATGAGTTAGATTATGTAGTAATGTTGCATCATGGCAAAACTAGCCATCCTAAACATGTTCATTAAGAGCCCCTAGGGGATGAACCTCTCTATTTTGAATGCCCCAATGTATGAATTACATCAACACATTACATGAGTCTTATATTTGGTGCTAAAAGTGGTTGGGCATGTGTATTCCTTATACTTGTGAATAAGGGATTCATTGGGTTTTAAAAATACCCACATCTTGTCCTTGATCCCATCTAGGATCCCATTCTCTTCCATGATAATCAAGATTAGAATGGAGCCCCATATAAAAGTCCCCTTCCCATCATGACATTCATGCGCATTATTTATGAGCTTAGTGGTAATGAACTATGCCACATTAAACTATATGCCTTACACCATGTGGTATGCCAAATAGAGATAGGCTTTGGACACATCTATCCATCACCCTCTAGGACATAGCTTTGAGATGATGAGGTGTGCTACTACCCACATGCCTTGGTCTTCACACCTAGTTATGGGGAATGTGTATGCCCCCTTGAATTGGTTTAGGATATTTATAACACACTTCACCTCTTCATCATCCCTAAATAGTTGGTGGATGTCTCTCTTAGTTTCTGGCATCCCAGTGATATTCTTTATGAGGTGCACTAAAATCCTCATGTGTTAACCTATAAAGTACATGTGGTCATCATGGATGCATGAAAGGATAAATTATACCAACTCTTTAGGATTTCTAAAGCAAGGAAACTCATAAAGCTAAGTTTTTCTTAATGATTTAAGTCTATCTTTGATTGAGACATTGAATATGGCATCACCTTAAGGGGTTTTGCACCCCATGTCTACCATCTAATATTGCACCAAGTCCTATTAATGACTTGAAGTTATATGGTTATACTCTCTTAAATCATAGACATTTGAAAAAGAGTACCATGGTTACCCCACCATTAGCTTAGGTGGGAATTTCATGTTTTGATAGGATATTTTGGTTAGTGCCTCCATCTCTATGGCTACAATGTTGACTACCTCCACTGCTTGTGCATTTATCTTGGTGGTAGATACTTATTCCATGATCTTAACCCTCTTAGGTTATATTTATACCTCTTCCTAACATGCTGCCTTTTTTTATTTACCATTTTAAACATGTTGGTGTTAAACCTGGCAGGTATGGCTTAACATAGCCTCTAATGGTGTTTGGCATGACTTAGGTCACATGATTTATTTATATCTCTGAGCTTCACTAGTCATTTAAGGAAACCTAGAGACATCATTCTCCTTTAGATCCTTGCACTATTTTCTAGTGTCTTCTTCACTTTATAATCTTATCACACTATGTACATTCTTCTCACTATGTGTTTCTTCTCTCTTAGGCATCGAGCTTCCTTGCTTCAGCTCTCTAGTTTCTATTGCTCTGCACTTAAGGTTAGCAACAAATTTTTAACTTGAGCATGATTTTTACTACATAATTTATACCTTTTTTTCAACCACCATTAATAATTTAGGTGTGACGATGTCAGTTCCTCTATATATTGGGAAGTGTGTAAATCTTCAAGAAATTCAAAAATCCACTCATTCTTTATGTCTTAAATGCATATCTTTGTGCCATCACCACATTGAATGTTCTTAATATATTTTATGGTGAAGCGATGTATGGTTCAAATTTTAACTTCCAACTCCTTTCTAGTGGATGCTAGTTATTTCTAACAACTTCTCTTTTGCATGTGTCTCTTTGGCATGACCTTCACCTTTCTTATGGTAACCTAGGTGCAACATTTCACATGCATGCATTTTAACTTCCTTGATTCTACTTCCTCTAGCTACACTCTTCCTTTGGTGCACTCTCTTATCTTGGTTGAGTTATTCTCATGTCATCTTGCCTTGGCCTGTCCTACCCATTCAAAATTCCTGGCAATGGCCCTCTAGTGCCTTGCCTCTTTCTACTACTTTTGTGCATATTTTATAAAGCACATGTTCATTTTTTGCTTTTGTCTCAACATAATGGTGCCTTTTTTCTAGTCTTGCACTCAATTAAACATCTTATGTAGTGCTTATCTGGTTCTAGATTAAAAGATGTACCTTCTTATCATAGGTTTATTTAGTTCACACATGTAATGGGTAAACTTTACATTCTCACAACTTAGATGTCTAGCCTCATGCACTTAGTGTCATAAGTGCTTTACTCACCCGATTGGAATTATGCATAAAATGTGGATCTAAGGTTTTTTTAGCCACTATGCACTACTTACTGCTACTACTATACAAGGAGGGTTTAGATTATGCCAAACTTTATTATCGTCAATATTATTCCAATTTGACTACTGACCAAAAAGTTGGAAGTTCCCTGGCATGTGCATGCCAACCTACTACCTACATGGATTCAATCAGTTACCATTGAAATGCCCAAGAAACATTTCTCTAGATGATGTGCACAACTTGAATGTGCCTATTTCCAAAATGTGGTGGATGATGTATGAACCCATCTCCTAGGTGCTTAAATTATTTTGAATCATAAAGCATCACCATATCTTCCTTAGTTAGTGCCTTGTGCTTGATGTGCTTATCATGCCACCACTTTTGGTGCTCTTTCTCAACATGTTATCTATACTTAGCCTAGGTGCACATCTCATCCAAGCATTTCAAATCTTCCAGCCTTGCGCTTAGAGATTCTTATTCATCAAGGTAGCCAATTAATGTAATATATAAGGATGACACTAAAAATTCCATGGGAAACACTAATTAAATGCTAAACACTAGTTGGAATGGTGTAGCCTTGTTTAAGTGCTTTTAAGTTGTGTGATATGCCTAGATTACTACAATGACATGGTCATCCCAATCTTTGTGACATACATCACATATTTTGGTGAGGCACATTCCCAAAATTTTATTAAATGATTTAGTTGTGTCATTAGCCTAGGGATGATATGGGGTGGTCTTATGGTGCACCACCATATATTCTATGAGTAGGATGCACACTATCTCATTGATAAAATGTGTGCCCTGGTCACTAATCAAACTCAAAAAACACCCATAATGGCTTATTATGTTCTCCCATATGAAACATGTGGTTTTTATGGTTTTATAGTCCTTAGTTGATGTGGATTTAACCCACTTTTTAAAATAGTCCATAGATAGTAGAATGTATCTAGCATCAGTACACCTTGTTACAGGAGTGATCAGCCCAACAATGTCAATGGACCATTTTTTGAATGGCATCTATGCAAGGATGGGAATAAGAGGCATCTCATCCTAGTGGTTGGTCTTCCCAATGTACTAACATACATCACATGCCTTGGTGTACTCCTTGGTGTCATGGAATATGTTTGGCCATGATAACCCTTAATACAATACTTTGCATGCCATTTCATCACTAGTACAATGACCTCCTACAATTATTTCATGCACCTATTAAAGGATCAAATCCCTTTCATTTTATAAAACACAATGGTGCAAGACTTCATCCCTACCTAATTTATAGAGCTCCCCTTTGATGACCTAGAAGGGGGAGGTGTAGACAACATGTTGTCTCTTTTCCTTGGTGGACATGGTTTATGGTGCGAGCCCTAACAATAGGACTATGGTAATCTTTGTTATATCCTTAAGAATGTAATAAACCCTATATAGATATGTATCTAACATGTAATCTTTAATTGGTGTTATTGCATAACCAGAGTTGATCTGAGACAAATGGTTTGGGCTCAAGTTTTGCTTTCTAGGCTTAATCATGATAGAGAATTAGAATTCCTAAAAGAAAATAACCCATCTGTATTTGTGCTCATGTAAGATAGGATTGTTCATGAGGTAATTCAATGCCTCATGATCCATGAAAAATATGAATGGGGTTACCAACATATATCACCTAAATTTCTTTAGGGCATAAGCCATTACCAAGGCCTCATGTTCAGTTGTGGTGTGGTTCTGCTCAACTTATGTCAGCTTTCTGCTTGTAAAGGATATGGGGTGGTGTATTTTTCCTTCTCTTGGTTGAACTAATATGTCACCAATATTGGAGCCTAAATCATTGACATGGACATAGAAGGGAGTCATCTAGTTGAGAAATTAGAGAATTAACATGCTGGATAATTTTAGCTTTAGTGTATTAAAGGCCTTCTCTTGGGCCTCACCCCAATAGAATGACCCATATTTGAGTAAAAGCTCCTAGTCATCAAGGTATACCTAGAGGAATTTATGGATGGAGTCTTTAAAAGTGGTGATCACTACCCTAGAGAATATAACTAACACATTCTTAAGTCCAAAGGGCATCACATTGTATGTGAAATAACACCATTCAATCACAAAGGTTTTTTGGGGCTTATCCTCCTCAATTTTCACCTAATGGTAACCTAAGAATCTATTAGTGAAAGTATAAATCTCACAGCTTTTGACTCCATCTAAGACATTGTTAGTGAACAGGTTTAGAAATGGATCATTGACAGAAACAGAATTCAACATTATATAATCGACACAAATCTATATGTGCCCATCATTATTGATACTGATGACCATCGAGCTTACACATTTGGATTCTTGTAATGGGTAGATAACATTAGCTACTAACATCCTATTAATATCCATCTTTACTTTGGAATAAAGGTTTAGGTTCATTTGATATGGGCACTTCTTAACTAACCTCATGCCATCTACTAGATTTATGCTCATTTTTCCAAGATAAGGGTGGGTGCCCTTAATGTCTTTATAGCTACATGGGAAGATGTCTTATAATTCCCTTAGAAGATCAACAATTTATGCCAATTCTAACTCAAACTAGTAAGCACCTTGTAGACACTAAAAAACTACACACTTGTAGTTATAGGTGTCTAAATGCCTCATGACCACCTTAAATCCTCCTAAAACATTCATAACCCCTTCTTCCACCATCCTAAATTAACCAAATTCCCTATCCTATGCATCTTCATTCAAAAAGTATTATTTGAAAACACCATTCAAAAATAGTTTTTGAAATCACTATTCATAAACCACTATTCACTCTGGGTCCTAATTTCACTATTCATGATGACATGGAAAGTGACATGGCAAAGGACATGGCATGTGACATGGTATATGACATGACAAATGACATGGCATGTGACATGGCAAAATGACATGGAAAAATGATGTGGCAAAGTGACATGGCTTGGTGCCCCACCTTTGGCCCCTTTTTTCAAGATGCTTAATGACCTCATTTAAGAATCAAAAGGGTCCCCACTTGAAATGGGTCAAATTTATCCTCAAGGGTAATTAATTTGACTTGGCTTTGCATTTTCACATGAAAATAGACTTCAAAATTGACTTACTTGCCCCTTTCACACCTTGGGAGAGACAAAGAGCCCCCATTTTAGACTTCTTATCCCCAATAAGAGACTTATCAGCCCAAATTGGAATATTCACTCACCTCACCTTAAATAACCCATCCCCCCTTGAAAAATTGTTCCATATTTGGTGGGATAATTCTTAAAATTCACAAATGAAGAAAAATAAGGGTGTAACAAAGTCTTTAGTCCCATTTTTAAACCATGTGCACAATTCATTTTAAAATTGGACTTGCATGTAAGGTAGGAATACTTGAAAACCTCCATAGGAATCTTCCACCAACCCCATCCTTGACCTTGGGGAAAAATTAACCATAATTCCAACATGCCCTCTTTTGGCATGTTTCCACACACAAAAAAAAAACTACAAATACCCCCTCTCTCCTTCACCCAAAGGGGGAGGTTGAAAAGTTAGAGTATTGTTGCCTAAATTATATTTCAGTTGTTCATCCATTTCAAATAGGTCATTAATATTCCACATATTGGAGAAAAATAATTCAAATTAATGAATCTCTACCGAAATTGCCTCAAGATATCTTCATCAACAATCTTCAACAAACCATCTTCATCAATAAGTATCTATAAACATTGAGGTAATCTTTTATTTTGTTATTTAAATATATTTATTTATTTCCTTTTGGCCTCCCTTCCCTTAACCTTTTCACTCCCTTCACCATTCTTGTCTTCATCCCTTCATCATCTTACCATTTACCCCTTTACCCCTTTACCCTATTTTGCCTCTTTGCCATATTCCTCACTTGACCTCTTTCACCTCTTTGCCACACTCAAAATATTCTCTTCTTTGACTAAGCTATCCATTTAACCTTTCATCTATTTAAATCCTTCATCATTTACCCAACCTATAAAAATAAACCTTTTGACCCTTTCCATTTTACCCAAACCCTAAAACTATGGCCTTGCCTTGACTAATTTTAGCATGTACTAGATTTAGTCATTTATCTTTGAATAAGTATTTAATTTATTTTTATACTTAGCATTTAATTTATAATTAGTTTAAATTCCATTAACTTTATTTCATTTTATCATATTCATTTGTTATTATGGGAGTGTATTGATAACCATCCAAGGAATCTTTAGCTTCTTGGATCTAGCATATGCTAGGCAGTCCACCCTGCATCTTTGTCTAACCAACAAACTTGTGGTAGTGTTGTCTTATTTCAAGTATTCCTTCTAAGACAAAAATTAGTTTTCTTTTTGTCTATTAATCAATTAGTGCATGTTTACCAAGTACACACCCTATATCTTATGTTTCTATCTTTTCTCATATAAAAAACTAAGAAAAAGTGAAAATTTATAGAAACATTTGGGCACGCTCAATGGTACCTAGCATCATTTAGGTGCCCTTTTCATCCAATTTTTCATAGTTTGTATTTTTATTCTCTCCTCCTTTATTTTATGCTCATGAAATCTGAAATTTCCTTTGGCATAAATTAAATATTTACATTATTTTAAGTTCAACAAATGAAATTTGAAATCCAAAATTTTTTTTAGCATAAAGTAAATCTTTGCATCATTTTATGTTCATCAAATGAAATTTGAAATCCAAAATTTATTTTGGAATATAATAAATCCTTGAATTATTCTATTCTCATCAATTTGTAATCTGAAATTTCCTTTGGCATAAAATAAACCTTTGCATTATTCTATGCTTATTCAAAGACATCAAAATTTTACTTGGGTTTAAAATCAAGTACATTCATGGTTTGCTTGCTTAATTAGCTCATGTAGATTTAAATAAAAAGGTAAATTAATTGTAGATTCACTTTTCTTCTTCACACACAAACTAAACCAGTTTCATAATCAATACACTAAAACAATACTTGAGACAAGGTCTGACTTGGATTTCATCACCAAGAAGTAACCTTACCCCTACCTAGTTTTCATACTTGGATTTAATCACCAAGGGGTTAACCAACTCTATTCTCTGTAATATTATAAACTCTAAACAAATGGTATATTTTGGCTAAATAGCTTGGCTCAACTTTAGGTCCATGAAGTGTGGGGATTAAGCCCCTAATACCAAGCCACATACCTGATTCAATGTAGAATTAACTCTTGAGTGCCTAAACATCCTAAAAATAAACTTAGATGGCTTTTTTTATGACCGTTTTAAGCCAATTCCCTTCATACTCATTTAATGCTTAAGTCAACAAGAGATAATTAAAACTCCAAGGCTTAACATTCTCTAGAGTATGTTGATTTATTTTTATTTCTTTTCTTTTTTTAATTGCTTCTTGTTTGAGGTACAAGGTTCAACTTCCTCTCTTTAGTTTCTCACATGGTCTTAACCTACTATAGGTGAGAAACCAAACCAACCTACAACCACCTCCTTCCTCATCTTTACCCATGGAGTATGTCTTGAATGTTGAGGTGGACCTTATGATTCTCTTCATATGCCTCATTCACCTAATAGACCTTTGGTTATCCCTAAAGGATATGCTGACTTCACCACCTATCTAGATAATAACTTGGTAGCCTTGTATCATTACCTTACCACCTTGGCCCTTTATGCCCCAGCCTCTTCCATCCCTATCTTGAATCCACCTTACAGAATGATGCACCACAACATGGTGGGTGGAACCTCTACCTAACCTTCCATTTCTCATGCTTCTTCCTCAACTCATGGCCCTCTAATAGATCAAACCTAATCAAATGTCCTAACCACCTCTCAAGCACCCTCAACCTCGACTAAATCATCTCACATAGAGGTGAGTGTTCCCCTTCCCACTGATACCCTACCAACCACGGGTCAAAATTCCACTACTCATTCCTCTTCCCCTCTTACTATTATCCAACCAACCAACACCCCTCATCAAAACCTGGTAGTTTTGATACCCCAAACACTTCCTCCCATCCAAAATTGAGTAACCTCTCAAACCAAACCCTCTCATACATTTATTTCCCCAACCACAACTATTCCCCAACAAATAGATTCCACCTCTTATTAATATGTGGTTAACCCACAAAGCCATGTATCTCCCCTACCTCTTAATTTATACCCCCTCAATAAGCATCAACCTCTTACCACCATATTCCCTCTTCCCAGCCATCCTATCAATTTATCAATTCTACCATTCCCCTAACCCAACCCCAAACTGACTTGGTCAAGATGTTAATTGAAAAAGTTAACAATATTGAATCTTCATTTTTAAGATCCAGAAACCTCTTTTCCAATGACTAAATATGTAATGAACCCATCCATCCATCCATTCCAATCCATGTCTACCCTTCCCAATGGAAACTCCCAATATTTACTAAGTTCAAAAATAAGGAGGACCCCTAGTAACATCTTAGGGCATTCCAGCACTTGTGTTACCTAGTTGTCCATGATGACTCCTTGCTTCTCTACACATTCCCCATGTCTCTAGTAGGACCAAACTTAGATGGTATAGTGTCTTGCCTAAGCATTCTATCATCACCTCCGCTCAATTGGCCCAAACTTTCCTGGAACACTTTTCAATCAATATCTCCAAGAAAGTCTCCATTATCAACCTCTACTCTATCCAATAATATGAGGATGAGTCTGTTACTAACTTTGTTGCTCATTGGAGAAGCTTAATAAACCAACTTTCCTTCCCCTTCCCTCAACTAGAAATCATAGATATTTTTCCTTGAACATGTGTAAAACACATTTCCTCCATGTTATGTGTCCAAAGTTTTAAAAAAATTGATGAATCCTTTAGTTTGGCTCATAAAATAGAAAAATAGAGACATTAAAGAAGGGAAGTTAAAGTTGAAAAATAAAAACCTAACTTATAAACCTAATGAGCCCTCTTCATCCAAACCTAACAACCTAACCAATAGCAATACCAAGAACAAAGCAACCAACAATAATATTGTCCTCAAAGCTAGACCTCTACCATCTACCAACCAGTTAAACTTGAGGAACCAAACCTATAACTCCTCAAATCCTTCAAGCCAAAGAATCCAAATGTGGAATAATTAGAATCAATGAAATCCACTTGGAGAACCATATGCTTTTATTTTGAAAAAAATTGTTAAAATCCAACATCATTCAACTTTCATCAATTAAACCACCTCAACAGTTTGATCCTTCTTGTCCCATGCCATGATGGTATAATGAGAATGAGCATTATGCCTTTCATCAGGTCATAGGCATGATATTAATAGATGTAACACCTTTAAGAATATTATCTAATCCCTCATCAATAAGGGGGAGATTAGATTAGATAACCCCAATGCTCCACCAAATCAAGCTTTTGACATATTTAGATAGCCTTTTACAAACCATTCTCCCACAAAAAATGAGAGTAATAACATTGAATTCTCTCCCAACACCCATACCATGAACATGGTTCATGACACACTTAATAACAAAGAACCTAATCATCAACCAACCAATTCCTCTCTGCCTACGAAAGAAGTAGAGTTACATTCTACCACTTTGAACACCTAAACATAAGAAGTAACCATACCCAAACCTTCAATAGAAGCTTCCATACCTATCTCCCCTATTATAGAACCATTTGTTCTCTCTTTGAAGGATATCTCACAAGAAAAGATTGCCTCATCCACCAAACCTCTAATTACAAAACCTTTTACCACAAGCCAAGATAAGGGTAAGAAAACAAAACTAGAAGCCCCAAGACCTTTTTTGATGAACCATACTAGTACTTATAAAACCTCCACCTAACCATCTAAAACCTCTGCTAAACTAACCAACCCTTGACTACTTGGAGCAAATAAAGTATCTAAACCTCCTTCAAAACCAACAAAAACAACCAAGGTGATAAAACCATGAAAGAACCAAAATCCCAAATTTTACCTCATTCAACCTTACCCTCCATCTTGGGTCTTCATCCCTCTACTTTGAGCATGAAGCCCATTATTTATACTAGAAACCTACCACCTCTACTAGCTACACCATCACACTTACCTTCTTAAACATCTCTCCTACCAACACTAGAAATACCTAAGCTACCTACCTTACCATCCTCTCCTTCTAGCTCATCAACCATATTACCTAAACCAAATCCATCAAGAAAACATACCAAATTAAAATCACCTATCTCCAAACCTACTTCCAAACAATCTTCTACCTTGACACCCAAACAATAAATAACCAAACCCTTACCACCTTTAGTGGAGTCATACTCAACCGTTCTTTGAAATTTTCTAAAAACCTCTTCCATAACCTTACCACCTCTCAAGCCTTTCCAACCTATAAAAACTTTTAAACCTTCACGTCCTCAACCAAATTGGTTTAGTGATAACTTGATATGTGCATGCCATTAGGCACCAATACATGACACTAAGAACTATAAAGCTCTCTAAGAACTTGTTCATAGATTATGTGAAAATGATGATCTACTATCAAAAAACCTCATTCATCCCCATTACTAACCCAACCACCAACTCAACCAATCCAACCTACAATCTAACCTAATAATGAAGAGGAGGAACCAAAGCAACCACCCAATCTATACAACCCCCTTATCCACACTATTCACATGGTCATCTGATCATAGGCCCAATAAAAGGATAAGGCATCCATTCCTTGGACTTACCCCTCCTCAAAGTTCTAAATAAATAACACCCAACCCTCTCCATCTTCAAACAAGCCCAAAGTATCTATCTTAGGAGCCACTCCATCTAAACCTCCATATCCTAATCCATATGCAATATCCATCAAGAAATCTATCCTCAAACAACTCCAACAAACTCCAACAAAGATAAGATTGAATGACTTAATCTCAACTTCTCCCCATCACCATGAATCACTCATAGAAACCTTACAATCCATTAAGGTCCAACCTAGTGACCCTGAACCTCTAACCACCTTTTTTGGTTCCCTTCAAAGTTCCAACCTTGTCACCTTCAAAAATAGAAAAATACCATTTATCTATTCAGAGCATCCTTATCCCCCACTCTTCATTACCATATAGGGATGATTGATGGAGGAGCTAACATTAATATTATCTCTTCCCATGCTTATGACCAACTACAAATACCTACAAACATCATGTCTAAAACATTAGTAGACCTTTGTTCCTTCAATGATACCATGGCTACTACCTTGGGTATAGTTGTCCTTCATATCCATGTAGGACCCAAAACTATACCAAATCAACCAAACCCATTGCCACCATAGAGGAAGATAGTTCATCCTCGCCAACCCAACCACTTCCCCACTTGAAGAGCCTAAAATCATCCCCCTAACTTTTTTTAAGCAATAATATCAACTTTGGCCCCTTGATTTATCATGAAGGTGGCCAAATCAAAACCATTCCCCTCATCCATCATGAAATGGTCAAAAAGGATTCTCCTACCATTAATATCATTCATCATGATGATGATGACTATATTCTCATCTTTCTTGGTGTATGGGATTCGTCTATCCATAAATGTATTCCTTTATAGAGGTAAACCATGTTGAATGAATCTACCATCGATATTAACTTGGGCACCCCAGATAACCCCCACATCATCAAGTTGGGCCAATCACTAAATAATGAAGAACTTTAGGACTTCTCTTCTTTCCTTTGAGACCACATCATAGCATTTGTTTGGTCTTATAGTGATATTCCTAGGATTGACCCCATCATTTCTACCTATAACATAGTCATTCATCATGATGCCAAACCTGTCAAGTAGAAGCTTTGATGCATGCATCCTCTTATAGCCCTTCTTGTCAAAAAAGAGCTTCAATGTATTCTATAAATAAGCTTCATTCAACCCATCAACTATCCCCAATGGGTTTCTAATATAGTTCACATCACCAAATACATAGGGGGACTTTAGCTTTACATTAACTTTTATGACCTTAACCTTGTTTGTCCAAAAGATGACTTCCCTTTTCCTAGTATTAATCAACTTGTTGTTCTTACATCTGGCCATGAGATGTTATCACTCATAGATGCATTTTTGGGCTACAATCAAATCTTGATTACTCTGGAGGATCAACATAAAACTACCTTCACCACCCCATGGGGAACCTTTTGTTATAGGGTCATGCCTTTCAGGGTTAAAAATGCTAGCACCACCTACCAACAAACCATGACCTACATCTTTCTTAACCTCATCCACACCATTGTAGAATATTAAGTTAATGATCTCTTTGGAAAATCCAAATCTTGTAAAAATCTTCTTAATGTTCTTAACTTCATCTTTGAACACCTAATCCATTTCCAAGTCAGATTTAATCCCAAGAAATTTGTTTTTGTAGTCCTTTCAAAAAATCTTCTTGGATTTATCATCTATATTCAAGGAATCAAAGTGGACCCTGCCAAGTTCAAAGCAATATTAGAGATGACTCCTACTAACCTTAATCAACTATGTAGCCTACAAGGAAAACTAAAATCCATTCAGTGCTTCATTTCATAATTATTAGATAGATGTCACCCTTTTCACCATCTCCTTAAGAAGGATACCTCCTTTAAGTGGACCAAGGACTACCAACAAGCTTTTTATTCCCTTAAGGAATACCTTCTCTCTCCACTAGTTCTTATTCCCCCCAAGGATGACCACCCATTTTACCTATATATTTCTACCACTAATCATTCCTTAGAGGAAATTTTGGCTTACTGATATAGACAACATAAAGAGAAAGCCGTATACTACATTAGCCACACACTTATAGAATATGAGACTCAATATACCCATACTGAGAAGCTATGTTTATCTTTAACCTTCATATACAAAAACTTCTACCACTACCTTCTTAACCATAAAAACTTTGTCATAAATAATACTAACCTACTCAAATACATGCACTCCAAACCATACCAAAACTAGCATATGGCTAAGTGGCTCCTACTCATAGCTAAATTTGACCTTAAATTCCTCCAATAGAATTCAATTAAGGGGTAATTAATCTCTAACCAATTATCTAAATATCCTTTACCCAATGACCAAACACCTCCTCTTGCCTTTCTAAATGAGTTCATCATGACCCTATTTCAAGAAGATGGCATAACCTTTCAAATGACCATGTTATTTAATGGCTCAAAGTGTCAAAAAGGAGGTGGTTCTAGATTTATTCTCATACACCTATCAATGGTAAACTACTCTAACCTTAGAAATTAAGACAATCCATATCTTTGGTTATTCTTAACTCATGGTCAACCAAGTCAATGGATCTTATCAATAAAAGATTGATGTTTTGAAAAATTATAAAATTTTAGTTGACAAACTCTTAGCATCATACGAACATTACTTAATCTAATCCATTCCTTGATCTACCAATAAATTTGCTAATACAATGGCTTGGCTTACTTTAAAAATCCCTTCTCAACCTTTCAATTCCAAAATATTTGTCACCATTAATCATTTTACCACACATTATTATAACCATTCCAAACCCCTTACCATCTATAATGTGGAGAAATCCCCATCCAACATTTGGTATGACCAAACTTTCAACTACCTCCACATAGGCATCATTCCTCCTGACCTCTATCGAAATAGCCAAAGAAACTTTGTTTAGAGTACCTCTCATTACACCATACTAGGGGGAATCCTTTACAAACATGGTTTCAATAGTCTCCTCTTTCACTGTGTACGTAGTCATGAAGCTTCCCATGCCATCAAGGAAACACATGATGGGATCTATGGGGGACACTTTAACATCCTAGCAATCACTAAATGTATCCTTCACCTTGGCTATTACTAGCCCACCCTCAACCAAGAATATTATGATTATGAAAAAATGTGTGTTAAATTCCAACAACACATTAATTTACATCACATTCTTTCCAATAGACTCTAGGTATCTCAATAAATTTGGCCTTTCTCCTAATGGGGGCTTGATCTCATTAGGAAAATTAACCCCCATTCTTCATAGTGACATAGCTTCATCATCATAGCCATTGATTACTTCACCAAGTGGGTGAAATATATCCTTCTCATCTTGATAAAAGTAGAAAGGATAATGGATTCATCAATCATCATATCATTTATCACTTTGGTGTCCCTCAAAAAATAATCACTAATAATGGAAAATCCTTTAAGAACAAGCAAGTTCAAATCTTGTGTAATGCATTTGGGATTGAGTTGAGTTTTTATTTTCCATACTGCCTTTAAGGTAATGGCCCAATATAAGTTTATAACAAAATCCTTAACAAAATGCTCACTAAGTTATTCAGTGCTTTAGGCTGAAATTGGCACTTACACATCCTATTCGATTTATGGGCCTATTACACTAGCATCTGAACCTCTATGGGTGCTACCCCTTTCTCTCTTGTCATTGGAGTAGAGGTAGTGTTAACCTTAGAATTCCAAATCCCCTCTCTTTGCATCTCTTTGTAAAATATCATTTCTAAAGAGGACTTTCATTAGCATCATCTAGCTCAACTTGAGCTCCTTGATGAGTGCCACTTGGCAGCCCTCACCCACCTTTGTATCTATCAAGAGCATATCACCCACACTTATAACAAGCACCTCAAACTTTGAGACTTGAATATTGGAGAGATCATCATAAAGTAAAACTAACATGGAGAAAATAAAATGGGGTAAGTTTGCTTTCAATTAGCTCAGACCATACATCATCACCCACTAGTACATATTCAATGTTTATCATTTATCCTCCCTTCAATTCAAACCAGAACTTGAGCCTCTCAATGCTTCACATTTACATCAGTTATTTTACTAAAACATGAATCTAACTTGTTTTCATGTTTAACTTAAGCCCATCCCTTGATTATGAGATATTTACCTTTCACATTCCTCTTCTTTTTTTTGAGAACAACTGACTAGAACATAGAACCATGTGATTAACCATCATAGTCATGATCCAATCCTAAGTATGGGTACCTTAGATTCACCCACAACATGGTTCTCATGGATAATTTTCATCTCTTAACATAATGGGATCCCATGATCATTGTTCTTTAGTTCCCCTCCTTTCAAAAACCTACTTGTGTTCAAGTTTCATTATTATAAAGGGGAAACCATTGAACCTAATTAGACTAGTCCATGTCTAAAAATATCAAAATCATTTTTAAAACACAAAATATTATGTAGGTCACACTATTTGGCATCGTAGACTACTCCCTTGAAGGATAGCTGCCCCAAAATAAAAATAAAAAAATGCTTCAAAAATAAAAGTAGACTTCTCCCCCGAAGGATAGTTACCCAAAATAAATTCAAATTTGCTTTAAAAAAAAAGACTACCCCCTTGAAGGATAGCTATTATAATAATTAAAAAAAAACCCATAAACTTAGACCACTCCCTCATAGGATGGCTATGTTAGCTTTGACAAAAATATAAATAAATTCATTTAAAGCTTCCCACATCAATCAGCTTCCCAAATAATAAAACTCAAAAAGACCCATTACTAGCCATAGTCAGCGTGCAAGCAACATAATCAAATGGAAGCCACAATTAGCTTTTACATGTAGAATTCTCACATTGATTAGTCTATACTTATCATAAGACAAGGAATAGTTTTTTATAGTTTGATAGTCACCTATAAAAGGAGAAAATGAACCCACATATGTTTACCATTCACATTTTCCTTCTTCATCACTTTGCCTATCACCATATTTCCCTTCTTCCTCTTGATCAAGGGACTGTAAGCTTACTTGATACTAGGCAATCAAGAAAATTGTTTTATCCACAAACACATAATAATGTAAATCATTTTCAAGGCTTATGTTCATTAAGTCTATCTCACTTTTGGTTTTTTTTTTGGTCCTCACCAATGATAAAGCATTAAGCACCCTTCTTTATCTCTCAAATGCGTGGTTAAATGTTTTTTTTATAAATTCTAACCATTTCCCATCATTTTTGTCATTATGTTCATCCAACCTCAAAATAAATAAATCACCTTAAGCATTTTGTACATTTTTACAAACAAACTATGCAATATCTTTTATTTAATTGAGGTATAATAAATTGCACGGCTTTTACAAAGCTATCTAACTATCTACACCTCATCCTTTTTTCTCTACATTTGGATGAGTTTCTAGTGATTCTAGGATTATAGTCATCCCTCCTTCTATTTGATTACTCATAGAGATACCCTCATCAATATTAATTATCTCCATAGCTACTAAAGGTCATCCTCTATTCTCCTTTCTCATATCCATCCTCACAGGGCAACAATCATGCTATGTTCTATGTCTTTCATTTTTTTTACATAACACCCTCGTTACATATCCCTACTCTAGTTATTCATCGCATAAAGGCACTATCCATTTTTTCCTTCACATTCATCCCCTTAGGTAGTGCATGTTCCCTTTGTGAATACACTACATAACATGGATTCTAGCCTAGCACCAATCATAGTACACTTCTCACCTACTCTATCATTAGGGAGGTATAAATTATGGTTTTAGGTCTAGGTCATGGATGTCTCACCTCTTCTTGATGGTTTAGAATCACTTCTATTATTTTCATCATGTGTTGAAGCATCTGGTATATCTAAACATTCACCATGTTAATTATTTTATGATGTGAAGGTTCCCCTTCCTCTCCACCATTCCTCCCATTATTTTCCATTTGTAGCTCCCTTCATTTTCAACATTCTGAGTGACTTATACAACCAAGAAATTAGAAATTCATCCTGATATCTAGAGCCTCACTTTAACACAACCATTTGATCATATTTTCTCACTGGCATAATTATCCATTCCACTGATGTGAGCATCTTATGACAAAATTGATTCCTTTGCACACTATCTTTTAGCATGATGCAATCATGTCCACCAACCTTTCACATAGACATATAATTATTGATCTAATTAGTCATCTTATGGCATTTCCATGGGCCCATATTCTTATCTCCTCTTTTTGATGACTATTATCATTGGCATGGTAATCTTTTCTTATATGTTGGCTGCTATCTCCTCCTCAACAGATGCACAACCATCTTATCCAGTTTCATGATCCATATCCCTTAGCACATCACTACCTAATCAAAGGGCCTTTGGTGATTATCATTTTAAGAATAAAGGATTCATACAAGGACACCTTCTACTCAACCTATCAATGCATCTTCTGAGTAGGACATAGATTATCCTTCATCACTCACCATGCTACTAGTTTCTAACTCATAGAATCTGCCTATCCATCAAATAAATTATTTTCACACCATTTCTCCTCTAAATCCAATAAAAATTATCTCATAATGGTGATGACCATTTGTTATTATGACTATGCAGATCTTGATAGAAAATAATCTTCTAAAACTTGGCTCATAGTGAATAGATACTACCACTTTGCTTGTAACCTCACATAACTTTAGCCAACATAACCTCCTAACAAAGACACCTCTTCTTTAGATTAGTTCTATTGAATGTCATTTATGCTATTAGGCCTAGTATTCCCTTCTTATTTACCATACCTTACCCATCCACACCTCTCATCCTACTAAATGTGAGATCATTGTGGTAACTATTTACCAACTTACCCCATTCACTTTCACCATTACCTTCACCATAACCCAACAACTCTATGGTTTCACCAAAACACTCTACCATTAGCCCAAACCAACCCATGTGATTAATATAATTGGGGAAACCCACTTGGACACCACTAACCCAACCCTTGTTTGGAACTATATTGGCTTGATTTCCATAGACTATGTAGGTGTCACTTATGAGTAGCTTGGCCACTAACATTTCTCTTTCTTTCCCTTTACCATCAACCACGAGCAAACCAAAACCAACCTTAACTAGTTTTGACCTCTTTCTAATTTTGCATCCAACTAACCTGACCTAAAATTCGTGGTCTTTCAAATTAGGGAATCTTATTTGCAAGCCACCCACCATCCTTTTAATCTAACTACATTGGCTTGATGTCTATTTTGACTATGTAGGTGCCACTTATGGGTAGCTCAACCACTAACAACTAAATCCCCATTTCCTAACTAATTTACACCATTAACGATGCCCCTCACCTACGGAATCCTAAACTAAGATAGCCTTAAACATTCTTTCTTAGTTCCCTTGGGTTCTAATGCCACCCACTTTATCCACCATTTTTTTCCAGCTTATCAATCTCTTTTAATCACTTTTCCAACTTATCAATTCCTTTTAACATACGTATTGATAGTTTTCCTAATTAGCCCCTCTTCTCTCCTATCTAGCCACTATCTCCTCTATTTTTTTAGCCTCCCTATCACCTTCTTGTGCTATTTGCTCTATTGTTAGCACCCTAGACTGTGTTTCATCCTCTTTTTCTCCCTACGTACTATTCACTACCTTAGATAGGAATGTCTATCATTTCCCTTTTCCATCTGATTTGTGTCTTGACACTCTTAGCATTCACCCACTTCCTTTTGTTCCCTTTCATTTCCTCACTAGTTCTACCTTGTCCCAGATGTTTTCCTCGCTAACTATTTCCCTTATCCTCATCACATCCTCCACTTAATTCCTCCTTATCTCACCATTTTCTCTTTCTGTCAACCTTTTTCTTTCCTCTTTATCGAGCCCCACTCTAGGATTTATCCTAGAGAATCCTTCCATATTTTCCCTTTTCTTTTTATCTCTAATTCCCCTTTGCTCTCCATCATGTTACTCACTTATCTTTTACATCTGTAGGAGTATCTATTATTTATATCCATGATTCAATTCTTCCTTCTTGTCATCCCTAATTTTCATCTCTTGTATTTATCTCATTCTTTCACCCCTTGCATTTCTCTTTTCTTTCTCTCTCATTTTCATCACTAAATCCTTCTTCCTAGTCTTTTGAGACTTTTTTCAAGACTTTCATGGCCACTCGACCATTGGGTTCACCATCCTTCATTCTCCATCCTTTTAATTTCTTCACTTCTACCTGTAATTTTCCTTTTATCTTCATCATTACTAGGCACTCCATGTTTTTCATCCACATGACCATGCCTATCTCCTTTCATCCCCATTGGTTGCCTCGGTGCTTCTATTTTCATCCATCTCCTGCTCAACACTTCAACAATTTTTTCTTGACACTTTTCAATGTTTTTTCTTTTTGCCTCATTCGTAAGTCATGTGAATAGCAAACATGCACAAGCACCATCAGCTATTTGGAATAAGTTTCCTTCCCCTTCACCCTGGTCTTGCTCATTTTATATCCCTTTTTTTCTACTCTTTCACCACTATTAGAATCAAACTAAAAACCATCTTCAAATGCGAGATTTGGGATATTCATGTGAGAACATAACCTAATCCCTCAATTAATTAATATTATTATTATTCACCTCACTCCATATTCTAAAACCCCCAACGTCTTTCTTTGAATTCCTTCAAAAACTCAATTCTTACTTATTTTGGCCCCCCACTGACTCAAGGGTCAAGGGTTTGAATCTTCACCATGACTAGTTTATGCACTTTGATATTTTGCTTCCCCAAATCATTGAACCATACCCCTTACATAGCATGTTCATGAGATTATTGTGGAGCATGCATAATGTCAAATTATTTGGATGGTGATGAAATACCCTATTAGATCACCATGACAATTCAAGTAGTACCAGATTTCTTATTGTCTGGTATAGACTATTTCTCCCATTTTTTTGGTGGAAAAACTTTTAGAATTATTACCCCTTTATTTTATTATGACATTATTTTTGTCCTATCCATGTTTGGACTCTCCCATCATTTTCCACCTTCAATTTTATCTATGAACTCATCACCATTTCATATTAAGGTAACTAGTTACCCAACACTCCCAACCTCAAAAGAACTACATTAGGCCTAAAGTTCATTTTTGGACATTATATCCATAGAGTTATGCAAGCAGCATCCACTTGCCTAGTACATATGGCATCTACTCGACCACCCCATTCTAACCACCCAACCACCTTGCCCATGTCTACCCTAACGTTGGCTATTTTTGACCTGACCTACTTGCATGTTTTATGATTCCCTCACCATAGTCTTTTTTACTGTGCCAACCGATTTTTCCATGTTAAAAATTTGAACATTTAATATTTTACACCAATTAATACATGACTTGAATATTGGTGTTTTACATGGGATCACTTCCAATTTCAATTACCCACACATGGTATCACTCCTTAATTTGGATACCCACATAGACACCACCACTTTTGTTATGAAGGCTAATAACTATACCCAGCCATGGTCATGTGGTCTATTGGTCACCTATCTTCTTAGCACTAAAATTATATTACCAATGTTGGTAGATTTCATTATTACATAATCTTTACTACCATGATTAGTCACATTTTATGAACCTATTATCATCTCACATGCCCCACTACCTTATAGCACCACCTAGTTCTTCCACACCAACTGCTTATCAAACCTACACCCAATTCAGCCTCTCCTCATTGACTCTCAGTTTGAGGGGGAACACCTCCTCCCATACTTACAGAGCCCTAACCTTTAACCAAATAATTTGTTTTTATTTTTAAACATGTTAATTCAAAGCCATATAACAAAAAGGGGTAAAATGTAGACACTAGAAAACTACACACTTGTAGTTCTAGGTATCTAAATGCCTTGAGACCACCTTAAATCCTCCTAAAACCTTCCTAACACCTTCTACCACCATCCTAACTTATCCAAAGTCCCTATTCTACCTATTTATATTAAAAAAAGTATTATTTGAAAACACCATTCAAAAATAGTTTTTGAAATCACTATTCATTAAATGTTATTCATGAAACACTATTCACCATCACTATTCACTATGGGATCCACTTTCACTATTCATGATGACATGGAAAGTTACATGGCATGTGACATGGTAAAAAATGATGGAGCAAAGTGACATGGCTTGGTACCCCACCTTTAGCCCCTTTTTCCAAGATGCTTAATGACCTCATTTAAGCATCACAAGGGTACCCACTTGAAATGGTCTAATTTATCCTCAAGGGTAGGTCATTTAACTTGGTTTTTCATTTTGACATGAAAATAGCCTTCAAAATTGACTTACCTACCCCTTTCACACCTTGGGAGAGATAAAGAGCCCCCATTTTGGACTTCTTAGCCCCAATAAGAGACTTATCAGCCCAAATTGAAATCTTCGCCCACCTCACCTTGACTCACCCATGCCCCCTTGGAAAATTGTATCATATTTGGTGGGATAACTCTTAAAATTAATAAATGAGGAAAAATAAGGGTCTAACAAAGTCTTTGATCCCATTTTCAAACCATGTGCACAATTACTTTTAAACTTGGACTTGCGTGCAAGGTAGGAAGACCTAACAAACCCCATAGGAATCTTCCACCAACCCCATCCTTGACCTTGGTTAAAAATATTCCATACTTCCAATATTTCCTCTTTTTGCATGTTTCCTCATAAAAAAAACTACAAATTCCCCCCTCCTCTCCTTCACCCAAACGGGGAGGCTGAAAAGCTAGAGTATTACTACCAAAATTTTATTGCAGGTATACATCCATTTCAAATAAGTCATTATTATTCCACATCTTGGAGTAAAATAATTAAAATTAATAAGCCTCTATCAAAATTTCCTCAAGACATCTTCATCAACAATAGTCAACAAATCATCTTCATCAATAAGCATCTCCAAACATTGAGGTAATTTTTATTTTTATTTTTTCAATTTCTTTATTTATTTCCTTTTAAAATCCCTTCCCTTAAACTTTTCACTCCATTCACCATTCTTATCTTCATCCCTTCCTCATCTTACCATTTACCCTTTTACCCCTTTACCCCATTTTGCCTCTTTTTCATATTCCTCACTTGACCTCTTTCACCTCTTTTCCATACTTGACATAGTCTCTTCTTTGATTCATCTATCCATTTACCCTTTTGTCTATTTTCATCCTTGATCAATTACCCAACCTAAAAAAATAATCCTATTTACTCTTACAATTTTACCTAAACCCCAAAGCTATGGCCTTACCTTGACTAATTTTAGCATGTGCTAGATTTAGTCATTTTCATTTGAATAAGTATTTAATTTCTTTTTGTACTTAGAATTTAATTTATCATTAATTTAAATGCAATTACATTTTTTTTATTTTTTCATATTCATTTATTAATATGGGAGTGGATTTATAACCATATAAGGAAGCTTTAGCTTCTTGGATCTAGCATATGTTAGGTGGTCCACCCTATATTTTTGTCTAACCAACAAGCTTGTGGTAGTGTTTTCTTATTACAGGTATTCCTTCTAAGAAAAAAAGGTGTTCTCTCTTTGTCTACTCATCAAAAAGCTCACGTTTAATAGGCACACACCTTTCATCTTATGTTTCTATCTTTTATCATAAAAAACTAAGAAAAAGTGAAAATTTATAGAAACACACCTATAGTGGTGATCTTGGGATCACCTTCTACATTGACATTTACTTTGGTGGTCTTTAGTGGTGCATGATTTTTGGTCTTGTTACTAAAGCATTCCAATTGTGTTCTTTCCAATTTTTATCATCTTCTTCACTAGAGTCACTATTGAGCACCTTTTATTCAAAGAAGTTGGGGAGTGCTTGTACCTTTTCCCTGAATATTTCCCTTATGCACTCTTCTAAGATTGTAGTGTCCACAAACACTGCCCTATGGATGACTTATAATGGCTCTACTAGATCCAAATTCTAATAAGAGAAGGAAAAAGTGTGTATGAACCTTTCCTTAAGTAATTCCTAGTTCTTTGTCTTGTGACACATCTCATTTACAATGTACCATTATCGTGCTCATGTTCTTAAGGTCCTGTAAAAGGCATGCACCCAAAATCATTTTGGTGCATTCTCTCCACACACTACCCATGTTTCCTTGCATATGCATACATGTGCAATCAAGTCTAAATCACCATTATAAGTAGGGATGTATATATCTTCATTTATTCTAATAAACTTGGTGCATATTTATAGTTGTACATCATGTTAGGTGGGCAATCTTGGTTTTTATGTTACCCACTAATGGGTGATAGTATTCTTCAAGATGTACACTAATTCACCCATCTGATCAATTTATTTTGGACACAAGCTTCAATTTCTTGGACATATATTTCAATGGGATGGTCCCATTCATAATTTTTAAGTTCTAAAATCTTCTCCTTACTAAGATGGAGTACCTTCTTTTCCCTTATTTTGGTGTGAGGGATCCATTTCTTCTAAAGTCACTTGATTCTTATCATCCCTACCCTGACTAGTTTTAGTGCTACTCTATGCAATATGTGACATCTCTACCTAGTGACTTCATAAGCCTCTTCAACCCATCACTCACAAGCTACATCAATTATTTTTAAATCTTACTATCCATCTTCCCATGTGAGCATGCTTTGGTCATTTGGGTTTAGTCTCTTAGCACCCTACACTGTGATATTATAGATGTTGTTGATTTCAACTTGAGGTCAAAAATAATCTACATATGGGGGTCCTTGATCATCTAAAAGGGGATCACCATCCTTTCCTTTCCATTCTCAAAAGGAATATACCACTTCTTGAATCACATGTTTGAATTGTTAGCGTATCACCATGGTATTCCCAAGAACACTAGGTAGTTATCCTTCTTAGCTAGTTTGATGATCTCGAAGTCAACATGCATTTTAACACCCATGATGTCTACAATAGTGTCATTTAAGATTTTTATAGGTTTCATATGAGTATTTTTGGCCATGAATAACATGTGAGGGGATGGATTTAAGGGGGTCACCCCATCTTTTCTCAAGTATTTATGGTTAGGATGTTGACCTTTGCGCTTGTGTCCATTAGTACATCATAAACCAACCATCTATTGATGGTGGAATCTATCAATAACTCTTAGTCATAATCGACCTTTTGAGTATGTCTGACCTCACATGCCCACTCTATATGTAGCACTATAATTTATATCATTTGAGGTATATTCTCATGTGTAGGTTCTTCTCCTACATGCTTCTAAAGTAAGTCCCTTAATAGGGGTAACACCCCTTCAGCCTGTAGGAGGTATAGGATCTTAATTAATTCTTTCACTTTCACCTCCTAATGGTCTTGCTTCTTATGTAAAGTAGTATACTTTACCTCCAAGTCCCTTTCCATCTGAATCTCACCTTTCAATTCTTGAATTACACTCATAGCCTATTGCAAGACATCTTTTTAGCATGTGCGATCAGGGTATGGCATAGTTTTGAGTTTTATTAGGGTTATGTGGTTAGTGTGGCTTGGTCCACCATATTTTAGGTGTAGGTCTTAGCATATGGTCCAGAGGGTGCCTAAGTGGTGAACCTACTTCTTATAGTATCCTGTACCTTGGGTGGCTCCATTATGAATCTACTAGGGTTTAGGGGTCAACTTCTCTCCCTTGAATTTATGCCTAATCATTGTAATTCCTCTATCTATGCTAGGCCATCCTTGTGTTAGTTTCTTGTACAAATTAGGATATTCCTCAACTTCATGTGACCCTTAAAAATATAGACATGTCAAGTGCATGGTCTAGTCACACTAATACTACTTGATTGATCCACACTTATAGCATGATCATAAAGGGAATCTTCTACCACCATGTCCTCCTCCTCATCCATGCATACCTCTCTGGTTCCCATAACCCATGTTATTTTGACCATATCCTTCATTATTTTGACATACGTTGCCACCACCTAAAGTAATTTCTTACCTTTTTCCTCTTTCCATATTCTAGTACATCTCATCAATGACCCTACAACCCACTATTAAATGTGTGTATGCATTACACATCATGTAATAAATCATGGTATTTACTTAGATGTACTCCATGATAAACCTCAAAATTGAGTAGTGAACAAACATTCCTTCATGGGGAATTGTTCTTATTATGCCCCTCCATCTCATAGTTAGTGCACCACAACTCACTACAAGTATCATGCACCTACCCAGTGGTCAATTTCTATAGTTGTGAGGCCATTAAAGCAATCTACACCTCCATGAATGGCCTAAATCCAACATCAAAAATACCTACTACTTCATCCTAGAGTAAAAATTCAAGTGCTACATGGGATTCTATGAAAGTCTTCATGGATAACATGCATTAAATGTTACTAGTAAACCATCAATAAACCATTGTACATGTTAGGAGGGGTGAATGTCATACAGGAGCTTCAAGAATAGAGTTTTAAATCATGCATCATATAAGCACACACTCTTAGTGAATCCCTATATGATCTCTTTGAGTGATGTGATGCTCTATTACTCAAAATCAAGGATGTCAAACTCTTTCAATAAGACCTCCTTTAGTACATCATAGTCAGCCATGGCCTAGTTTGGGTCAAATTTTTGATACTAGGTATGGGCATAATCTAGTAGAGTGGTCATGAATTAGGTTACCTTAAACTCAGGCTAAGTGATGCCCTAAGCATGTCATTGTAATTAACATTTAGCACATATTCTATATCATTTTCAAATCCATGATACTTAGGTAAGTGCATGGCTATCTCATAATAGATCTATTAGGGAGGTGGCATGGGGTTCTAATACACCTACCCTCCTTATGCCTATATTGGGTGTGGATCTCTAATGCCTACACTATTATGGTTAAGCCTTGAACCTAATGAGGTAGGATACATGGTGGAGATTGATGATGTTACCCCACTTCTTTGTGGCATGGTACCACTTCCTATGCATTGTTGCTCGATTGGTGTAAACATCTTTTATATAGTATTACTTGTGCCTATGTTCACAACTCCTAGAGTGGCACTTGATAGGTTTGTTGTCCAGATAATTCCTCATATGGGATTAATTTCTTAATCATAAATTCTTGGATCAAATTTTGGATATTATCAAAGTCCATGTTGATAATAGGGTTAGTTATCATTCTTTTATGTACTAGTTGAGGATCTAGTGCATGATCATATACTTTTGGTCTAAAGGGGGTAAGTGCTTTGAGTAAAATTTCAAGTGCTAATTCTTATAATAAATCACTACATCTTGCACCCAATTTTTGAGTCTAGTTATTTGGTTCCTCCTCTCTCTCTTCATAATGTTACAGCTCGAGAAATATTTCCCCATGCCCTTCCTACTCTCTACAAGTCCTCTCAACACTTTCAAGTTCTAGATCCTTCACCAACTGGTGCCTATGATTTCTTTAGTTCAACCTCCATAGCTATCAAGTTCTAGGTTGTTATTACTCTTCCATCATAACTTACTTATTCATCCCCTTCTCACCCTCCACACTTGCTCATACGTGCAAGGACTTTAGCCTTTTATTTCATGGTCTTTATATCATAATCCACAAGGAGCTTCTTCAATCTAGTGTTGATCCCTCTTTAAAATGTGCCCCTTGGTTCACAAAGAAACCCATACTCAACTTCTTTCAAGCATGAGAAGGTTGACACTACAGACTCTAATATGTAATTGTTTAGTGCACCATTATACCATTTGTCTATAATGCATCCAAACCTCATTCAAGTTTTCCAACCTTTTTTGGTGATTTGTGGTCCACTCAAGGTGTTGGCTATAGCTATGCATTCTAGTGGTAGTGTAGGCCACTAACCATTGGTACACATGTTTAGGTAGCTCACAAAAGAACACCTCATAAATAGAATTATACAATTTTATCTATACCCACTTCCATGGCTCCTATCCTTCATATGTAGGATGGTTTTGTGTGAAATTATCTTTAACTTAGTCTAGCTAATGATTGATATTCTTGAGTGATAGTCAGAGCATCATTTGTCAAGAACTTAGAACAATAAACATGTTCCAATGCCTACTTAGTCAAGATCTTGCTCCCTCAATAAGAGCACAAATATGATTACTCTGTATAAGCAACTAATCACGGAATTTAACCAGAAATATAAAGTAACTAGAAATATGAAACAACACAGGAATTGAGAGACAATACACAATTGTATTAATAATTACTCAGAAGAATGTACAATAAAGAAGATGCCACTTCTTCCACCTCAAAGGCTCACCACACCTCAATACCTTCTTCCCTCTCTCTCTTGGTCACAATAATCAACTCCAATGTAGAATTGATGTTCACCTCTCCAACCAGTTAGTAACACGCTGCCAGTACACCAAGTACACAACCATACTCCAAGTAGATCTCCTGCTCTCTACTGCTACCTACAAATCACTAGACCTTACTCACCATTGTATATATCCTATAGAAAGTCCTACACACATGCTAATCAATATCATACACATATAAGGAACCCTTCTGATTCTCCAAACCAGTACCAACCTTGGTACTGTGGAACTAGGAGGAACTACTCTAGCTCTCTCTACAAGCCCAATGGCTTTCTACCACAAGTTTACAATACAGCCCATGAGTCTATATATAGATCTCATGCTTACAATAATTAGACTAACCTAATTACAATAATTAGACATGTAACTTAAGACTAAGACTAGCCTTTGACATGCAAACAAATAGTCCAAAAATAGACTCTCTAGGATCAACATGTAAACTGCCTATTCTCACATAGGCTACCGACATTGGCTCCTCCATGACTGATGTCAGCCGACTGGTGACTGACACTGGTTACTTCCTCACTGCCATCTGATCGATGTCGGTTGATCAGACTGACATCAGTTTCCTTGCAATGCATTTAGCAACTCTCTGCAACTCTGCATCCTCCATAACTTCTCCTATTTGCATCTTGGTTAAGCTTTTAGCTCCACAACCTAACAATCTCCCACTTAGAGATAAATAGTTGCACCTATACCTGTACCTATACACCATCTAAATTATTCCCTAACTTGTATTCCTCTTCAAGATAAATCCTAAAGACCAACCACCACATGCCCTGTGATGCTACCCCTGTCATCAAAGTAACCTACCACATCCGAACCTACATATCCATGTAGTGAAGACCTTGACCCTGCATAACAAGAATCCTTGCTGCTAGTCCCACTGAACTGCCCTTTAGTACTCCTTCCCCGAATTGGCTCCATACTTTCTGACAACCCCCACTACTTGGGAAAACTCAGGTCTACACTAGACCTCATGTGATTTCGAACACTTGTTTCAAGCTAAGCTTCAACTGTCCAGCCCTTGGTGTGCTTTCTGATTCTGTGACCTGCATCATGAACCCCACCAACATCATCTTCACATCAGCTCCCACTGGAGATAAAATATCCATGTCTCTTATGCCAAAGAATTTTGCTGCTCCAAATTCTTCATGACACACCTCTAAACTAACCTTACCTTTAGCTCAGCAAAACCTTGTATCTCTGAACCTATAACTAGTATACCATTCACATACAGTAACAGAATAATGTTGCAATCATTATCCACCTAGTAAGATAAACACAATAGTTACACTAACATTCACTAAAGCCATGCTTAGTCATCCACCTGTCAAACTTGTACCACTATCCTACAGCTTCCTCAAGACCTATACCTTGGCCTTCCATCTCACGTATCCATCCACTCTCTTCTTTAACTTGGGAATCCATTCCGTCTCTCAGTGCTTACTTCCAGCTAACAACTCTACCAACAAATACCTGTTTGGTTCTTCTCCAAAGACTCACACTCCTCATCCATGCCAAGCTCCCACTGTATCTAGATTTTACCTGTATTGCTTCTTCACATCTTCCTAGTTCTTGACAATCAATAAGCAATATAAAGAAGGTGAACAATGAATATGAGGTTCACTTACCCTTTATGACCTCGACATGAGCATTTGAGACTTGTTGATAGCTTACTATCTGCCCACCACCCGTACCAGTGACTGATCTCGGCCATCTCCCAGTCTGCTCCTTATCGATGTCGGCTCCCTGTACTGACCCTGACTACCGATGTTGTTTCCCTGGCTGACGCCGGTATCCTTTTTGCCAATGTCAGTTCCTTCATGATTGACATCGGTCTTCTTATTGTCGATGTCGATTATTGTTGGAGCGATGCTGGTACCTGTGTTCATCTGTGAGTGATAACTTTTTACCTGCGAGCTCTCCATGGATCAAAACCCAGTTCAAATCAACATAGCTTTTCTCAAAATAATTCAGTCTCCTCACCTAATCTCTGTCTATCATCTCCTCCATGAACACCAAGGCTTTCTAGTTCTTTAGCTTGTCAAAGACATCTGACTTCCGCTTCAAAACCTACATTCTCCTTCTACATATGTGACTAATCCTACGAAGCCACATCTCTACAACAGAAGGTGAATCAGCAATATAAGTAGATAGATAAAGGATACCTACTTTCTTACCACCATCTAATTCAAGTGTATCTATTGTGAGAGTTACACTACATCTCCCATCACCCAAATTTCTTGAAGAAATTAGACTCATCTCCAAGACTGGTACTTGCATGACTTCCTTCAACCACTGTGTGTCATCTGTCTGTAATTTTAGCTTCACTTCCCCTTCATCAATCATCTGACAAGGCTCTCCAACCCCTAAATAAATCTCTCCAAAGTCTCCAAAGACATACCTATGAAAAGATGCTCTATTTCAAGAAACATGGAAAGAGGCAAAAGAATCTATAAACAAAGATTCCACTTTATCCAGAACATCCTGTGCAACATCACCTACAACATATGCTTCTACGCGTTGATCTTCTACCGACCAACAATCTCTTTTTACCTGCTCTTTCTTTCCATCAATCAGACCATTCATGCTATTCAGTTTCTCCATTCGTAGCTTACTTTCTTTTGCCATTGCTATACTCCCACTCAATCGAAAGCCCCTGTGAGTGACCTGTAATCAAAAATTCTACCAGATCTGAACCACCTATTAGTCAACCCAACCAAAAGCTCTGATACCACTTGTCAGGAACTTAGAACAATAAACATGCTATGATGCCTACTTAGTCAGGATCTTGCTCCCTCAATAAGAGCACAAATATTATTACTCTGTATAAGCAACTAATCACGGAATTTAACCAGAAATATAAAGTAACTAGAAATATGAAACAACACAAGAATTGAGAGACAATACACAATTGTATTAATAATCACTCAGAAGAATGTACAATAAAGAAGATGCCACTTCTTCTTCCACCTCAAAGGCTCGCCACACCTCAAGACCTTCCTTCCTCTCTCTCTTGGTCACAATAATCAACTCTAATGCAAAATTAATGTTCACCTCTCCAACCAGTCAGTAACACACTACCAGTACACCAAGTACACAACCGTACTCCAAGTAGATCTCCTGCTCTCTACTGCTACCTACAAATCACTAGACCTTACTCACCATTGTAGATCTCCTATAGAAAGTCATGCACACGTGCTGATCAAGATCATACACATACAAAGAACCCTTCTAATTCTCCAAAGCAGTACCAACCTTGGTACTGTGGAACTAGGAGGAACTACTCTAGCTCTCTCTATAAGCCCCATGGCTTTCTAGCACAAATTTATAATATAGCCCATGAGTCCATATATAGATCTCATGCTTACAATAATTAGACTAACCTAATTACAATAATTAGACACGCAACTCAAGACTAAGACTAACCTTTGACATGCAAACAAATAGTCCAAAAATAGACTCTCTGAGATCAACATGCAAACTGCCTGTTCTCGCACAGGCTGCCGACGTCGGCTCCTCCATGATTGATGTCAGCCGACTGGTGACCAATGCCAGTTACTTCCTCACTACCATCTAACTGACGTCAGTTGATCAGACTGATGTCAGTTTCCCTGTAACGCATTCAACAACTCTCTACAACTCTGCATCCTCTGTAGCTTCTCTTGTTTGCATCCTAGTGAAGCTTTTAGCTCCACAACCTAACATCATTTTGTTACACCATTATGGAAATGAAATTTAATAGTTCCTATAAATGAAACAAAAATGTTTTATTAAAGTTTTACCTTAAGGCTTTTTGTGCTTGATCCCATACTTAGCCATCGAGCTAGGTCAAAACTAGACTTAGGGGGGCTAGACACTAGGGACAAAGGGGTTTAACACACAACATCTATTCATGCCGTATCACTAGCATAAATTTTACATGAGGTAAGAACCTTGTGCACTCACCCATAGTGTAATAATGAAGGGACTAGATATGTGTTGGGCTAGTCACAATATGGTGCAACTAGGGGTTCAGGGAACTTAGTTGGATGTGAAAGTCATTGTTTTTCTCTGGGTGTTAAACCATTCAAGATGAAACCCAATAATGGTAAAGCTCTTCATGGGTGTAGTGGTTTAATTCTAGATAATGATATCAATACATGCTTTGAGGCCTAAGTGTCTTCTAGTTCAACACTATGGTACTACAAGGTGGCTGAGGTCACAAAGAGGTGCACTAGTGCCACTAATGACTTGATTAGATCCCCTTGTCTAATATATGAAAGAATTTAGTGAACCAAGTTTGCATGAGTTATTACATATCTATAACACCCTATAACTTGTAAAGAATAGCTTACTCTACATCTTCTATATCTATTATCATTAGCTTAAACAATAGAGTCCTTGGGAAAATACAATGCAATGTTATCTTTACTCTACTTTCCAATGGCTCACAAGTGAGCATGGTCTTACATTAGATATCATATAACTAGAGTATAGAATAAAATACTAATGTTGGCTCTCAATTTTATTAGATCTTCCTTATTCATTCTCTCATGCTTTTTCTCCTTAGTTAGACCACTCTCCTTTATAGATGAGAGTTGTCTTTTTCTAGACTAGAGGGGTGTGTGATGAGTGATGAGGTGTCTCAAGAATATTGGTGCTAAAAAATTGTAAAAGTCAAATGTGTGTGCACTTTATGTTGAATTATCCCTTGAGGTCACTTTCCCACCTACTCCACTCTTTTATCATTCATCCACCTTAAGGTGCCTCATTCAAAATCTATTAGGAATGTCTTTAAACTAATTGGTTTATTCTTAATTGCATACTAGGTAACACAAGGTTTATGGGGACTCCTCCAACTTGGTTCTCAAAATATACAAAAGGAGGGTTATGTAATTATCTCAAGGGTGGCCTTGTTCTAAGGTTTGATAAGTTGGCATGTCCATGTACTTAGCACAAAATGGGGGCCCAACTTTTACTTTATCTCTACCCATTTCCCTAAAAATCAATAAGCTTAGTTATATTTTTATGGTGAATCATCAAGGGAAGTATCCCTATATATATATATATATATATATATATATATATATATATATATATATATATATATATATATATATATATATATATATATATATATATATATATATATATTCACTACATCAATTAGGCTAGCCACAACCTATAGTTGTCTCCAGGCTATCACCTATGTGAGAAGGCTTGAATAACCTCCTCAAGAGTGAAATTTAGTGTGATAACACCCACATAAGGGTAATGTTATATATTTTTCATAATCAAAGGGACATGACTTATTCAAATGTCCAAAAATAAATCAATGACATATTTAAATGCACCATACAATAATCAATGACATATTAAAATGTCAAACCAAGAGACAAAAGGCATTGGGGCTACAAATAATAGAGTATTTTTTAATACTCAAACAAGTAAGACCATATAAAGTAAGGAAAAAATCTTAAGGAATTTCATAAAGGGTAAACATGGAATATAAGAAACCAACATATACATATCATATTATTTATTGGATATATTTGTTAGTAAAAAACATGAAGTACATAACATATCAAGTACATTATGAAAGATATAAGCATGGATAAAGGCATGTGTAAGTATATAAGCTCAAAAATGATAAAGGAAATGATTATATAATAATTTAACCTAGGTTCATCATGATCAAAGAGTGGAAGCCCTTAGTTTCCATATGACATGAGTAGAGGGAAGGCCCAATATCCAAAATTATATATATCATGTGCTTAATCATGCTTATATCACACTTAAAATATGAATTAAATATATGTGTATATAAAAAGAAATGATATGATATATATCAAAATAGAACTAAACAACATATATGATAATGAGATAATAAACTATTTAAATAGTTGAAATATTTTTAGATTTTTTAATTTTTTAATTCTTTTGTTATTTATGATATATTGAAAAAAAATACCCTTAAATTAGATCATTTTCATTATTTGGATAATGGTTGGATAATGCATGTTTCTCCTTGTAATTTATTTATTACGTATAATAATGCTTACCATAATACATAATATGCATCAATTTTCCCTCATGAGAAAAAGAGATACCTTTCCACTTTTGTCAAAATTTTCTTCTATTTAGCATAGCAAAAGAGCTCTTATTGCGAATGCATATTGATATTTCTGTGGCATAACCAAAACCCTTGTTTAAATCACTTTAAGATTACAAGTAAGTATATTGTTATTTTTTCCAAGGAGTAATTCCAACTTTCTCTATGTTGTAATTATTATATATTAAAGGCAATTTGTTAAGCCATATTACTTTATGTTTTAAACTCTTATGGTTTTACAAGTGTAAATCCTAAGTTAGATTAAAGGTTTGAGATGTATAAATCAGTAAAATAATATGAAATATTTAATCACTAACTTGTTATATATTTTTGAATTATTTTGAATTTATAATAATAGTAATAAATATTAGTAAATAAAGACTTATTTGTAAAATTATCATCGTGAAATATTTGGGTTCTAAAAATTGGGTTCTAGACAGGTCTAAATGTTGTCAACATGGTCCTTGGGTCCGATTCATCATTGGATAATAGTGCACCACCTGGACATTAGCATTGTGTTTCTCTAGTATCTTGAAAATGGCATTAATTTCATATTTTTATGAATATTCCTATTTTTGGGATCACTTACACTTATGTTTCTAGGTCCTATTCCTACACACATGGAATCTAAAACTCTAAATTGTGCTTAAAATATATGATTTACTATGCAAAGCCTAATCTTCCTTTCAAGTATGGTGTGATAAATAAGTGTGTGTTCATTATTAGGATATGATAGACATATTCAATACCCTATTGTGAAGATATTTTCCTACATACCAATACTCCAAGGAGGGATCAAGCCCGATGTAGTTCTACCACCTAGTGTTGGGTACAAGTGCAAGTGAATGTTAGAATGAGAGTGGTATTGAATGCCTTGAGTATGTTTGATATTTAAAATCAATTAAATATATTATTAGGCTAGTTTTATATGGTATAATGCAAAATTAGGGTAGAATATGTATCAAATGCCTTAATTTTAATCAACTTGTTTTTTGTTTGGATAGGCTTTTGAATCTATTTTCCATCTAGTCTATAGAGATCAAATAGTATTATATTTATATATATCTAAAGATTGTGAAGATAATAGAAAATTGACTTAGTCCAAACTTAATAGGGTCACACATTTCAAAATATATCTATTCAGGCGAGTTAGGGAAAGGGACATTAGCACCATGTGTATGTAGTGTCTTTAATGTGGCACTCGTGTCTAGTTGGAAGATTGTTGGGCACACTAGGTTGGTATATAGGAATTTTATTCTAGGACTATGTTTGAGATGATAAAAGATGTTTATGATCTACATAATAGTTGGAAAAGTGTGATACAGGCTCTAGGATAGGTCTAGCATTAAGCTAAGAATAGGCTACCTCAAGAAACACTCTTAGCATCGAAATACCATTTTTAGGTGATTACAATTGCACCCTTTTTATGATATAAATGCATCAAAGTGAAATCAATAGTATAAATAAAAATGAAGCATACATAGACTTATCTAGGAAGTGAATCCCATGTATCTATTTCTTAGTATGTGAATCTGGGTTTGTGTATGTGAAAACATGATCTAAAGTAATGACCTATAATGAAACATGAAAAAATTAGTCCTTACTTAAGAGATTATCAAAAGAAAAATACTATGTTGAATAAAGTAATTGAGTAAAGATAATAAAATATATAATAAAGAGGAAAGGAATGAATACACCTCATTGGGTATGTGAGCCAATGCATGAACTCAATGATAAACTAGGTATGTGAGTGTACATAGTGATAAAATCATTGAATAACTTGGACTAAGTTTATACATTGATCAATCATCCTATGTGGGTGGCTCAAGAACTCAATTAGGTATTGAATCCATCATTTCCCACCCCTACTCAGTAGATCATGACTTGTGAAAAACTTAGATAAGACTATAAGTGTGTCTAACCCTCTTATATGGGTGGTTTAAGAACTCAAATAGGCCAGGACTCCATCTTTCCCTACTCGTGTGAAGTAGATGCATATAAAATTGAATGTGTAAAGTGATATAAGTATCTAATTAGGTATATCTAATTGTTTATGTTAGCTTTGTGACCACTCGAGTAAATTATACAACTCTAGGCCACTCAATAATGCCAACCACTATAGATAGATTAAGGCATGAAATTTCTCACAACATAGAACATGATATCAAGTGTATAAAATGTAGAGAATGACATAAATTTTGGCATTCCATATGATCAACATGTTTATAATAAGCATATGTAAATTATGTGCCATGCACATGCCCTTAATTTGATATCTTAGTATACTAATTCTGGATTGAATATACAATAACTATATCCATGTATCTAAACTAAATGTAGGAGTGATCATGCCATGAATGATGCCCCTAATGTGACCACTGGTATGAATCTAAGATGAAATCATTGTATGTAAGACAAATCTAAACATAACTATCAAACCTATAACTGTACGTATACAAATATGTACTTTACCTAGTGTAGTGTTTTAGCTAAACTAGAGTACTCTAAAGTTAGGGCTACTAGATAATACTTCACTATGGTGCTAGTGTGCCTATATAGGTCTTAATGTTTGTTTGGTCTTAAAATATATATAATCTAAACTACTTTTTGAGTCCTTATTTTTTCTTATGTTTGACCTGTGTCAAATTTATAAAATGGAGCTTGTGTGTTAAAAATAATCTGTGAATAGAAATTTAGGAGAATTATCACTATGATAAACCCTTATGAATGCTCCCTCTTTTAAGGGTAGTGTTTTACTTAACACACCCCTTTTCCAATTAATAAATGGGAATTCCTATTTTTGAGATTATTTTCTTGATTTTGAGTCCCCTCTTCTATGTGTTTATTTATGTTTTAGGTAAAGATCATGATTTGACCTTTTATACTTTGGAAAGATGGGATTGGTATTGTGTTTCCACAGAATAAATCTTTTTTTCTATCAGGTTTGTTACTTCAAGCTAATTGCTATAGATTTATGTTTCCATGAGCTAACTTTACTATCCTCTTCAGACTTATTCTTTCAAGATTTTTTTCATGGAGCTATATATGTCAAGGAAATTATTATAGACATTTTATCTACAATAATTCCCCCAAAGTAATTGGGTCTATGGGCACTTTGCCTAATGGAATTTGGTTTTTAGATAATTTGCCTGATACACCTAATGCACTACAAACATACCCTTTAGGAATTTTTTGGTTACCCTTTAAGACTTTTGTATTGGCCCTTTTCCCTATAGAAATACCCTTTGGTACTTTCATCCTAGATCATTTAACCTTATGAATTAGACCCTTCAGGCACTTTTTCCATGAAATAGACCTTTTGGCCATTCCACTTACCCTTCAGGACTTTTGTGACAAATCCTTTGTCTTCTATGACTTACCCTTTAGTATTTTGTTCCAATCTCATGTACTTTTTAAAAGATCCTTTAGCCTTTTGATGTGGCCATTTTTTCCCTTCAAAAGTGCCCTTCAAACTTTTTTAAAGTTTGATTTAGCCTTTTGAAATTCCTTTGGGAAAATTGTCATAGGCCTTTTCCCTTTGAAACTATTCCTTCACACATTTTGTTTAAGACATTTTTTCTTATCCAATTGAAAACCTTCAAAAATTTTGTCTAAGACATTTTCCTTGAGGAAATGAAGCTACCCTTTAGGCTTTGTACAATATATCCTTAATTTTTTTTGTGGCCATTTTGCCTAAAACAATTCCTTTGAGACTTTTTGAAATGCATTTTTTCCCTCTAACTTACTCTTCAAAATTTTTAATAAGGACACATATTCTTTCAAACTTTCTAAATATACCCTTTGGCCCTTTGAAAGTGCCATTCAAGAATTTTGTTGTTACCCTTTATGACTTTTGTAATGACCTTTTCCCCTACAATCTTATCCTTTAGGACTTTTGTCATAGGCCTTTTTGCCCTAGGCCAATTCCTTTGGACTTTGTGTCTTAGACATTTTATCTGACATAAAAACCTTGAAAAAATTCCCCCAAAGGCACATGCCCTTTAGAGTTTTTGAATTGACCCTTCAAACATTTTTAAAATGTGCCTTAGATATTTTTGAAGCGACCACTTAGCCTTTAGGACTTTGTCCTAGGCCCTTTCCTTTTGAGACTTACCCTTCGGGACTTTTGTCCCTAGACTTTATCCTTTGGCCAAATATTTTGGATATTTTGTTCAAGAGATTTTACCATTTGACCCCTTATTTTTCACATTTTTTTAAAAAAATCATGCCCTTTGACCCTTTTGAGACCATCCCTTCAAGCATTCCTTCAAACATTTTTTCTAAGAGAATTGAGTCTTTGAGAGAATTGTTGCAGACATTTTGTCCAAAGCAATTCCCCCGATGGAATTATTTTAAACTTTATGGACCCTCAATATCCCATAAAAACTATCCTATAATAAATGCCCCCAAAAATATACCATACTACCAAGTGACACCCTTAATTAGAGAGAATTTCATTATATTTTGAGCTTAATTTAATATTTTATCCCAAGCCCAAATCATATTTTATTATTACTAAAACCTTAGGCTAGAATATTCATGTAGGGTCCTTTATACTTATTTGCCAAAGTATTATGCTAAGTAATTTTGTGCTTATGTTTACAAGAGCAATAAATATCAAATAAATGAGACGTGTCAAGTTGATGAGATAAAATTTGATAGTCAAATGAACATCAGTTGACAGTCACGTGAATGTCAAATTTAACATCAATAATATGTCAAACTTATGAGATTAAAATTGATAGTCACGAGGATGACATTTGAAGTCATGTAAACATCAAATTTAACCTTGAAAATGGCTAATTTATGGAGTTAAATTTAATAATTGCATAGACATCATTTGACATTCACAAGGGTGTTAGTTGATGGTCACATGAACATAATTTTGGACCTCATAAATTACCTATTTGGATTAAAAATTAGACCCAATAGATCGATGGTTCATGTTGATCTATATAGTCAATCCAATGGTGAAAATTTTATGGAGACTTTTCAAAGGTCTCAGATTAAATAGAGATTTTCAAAGTGACATACCCATGTAATCAAAGTATAAGTCAAAAGTTCTAAGACAAGATCATATGGTGCACATCTATTTGGGCCCATTTGAGCAAATGACATGAGATTAAGTTGAAATGTCAAATCTCTATGAGAGTGACAAGTGTCACCATCATGGGAGCCTAGTACATAGATCTAAAAACCCATGAGAATTAGGACACCTAGTACATATAGTTCAAAATCCCTAAGCAGCTACCAAGAGGAATGTTTGAATTTCACCAATATATAAAGATCGATGATGTGAGTCCTAGGTTGACTTTTTAAACCACCTAGACTCAATCAGGTGTTGACATGTGTCACATTTTGAAATCTAGTAGGGCATTATAGGTAGAATATATAGATCTTTAGACACTTGAGCTATATTTATCACTAGACATTGGGTCTCATAGTTAAGCTAGAGTATGAACATGCATGTCTTAATATAAATGGAAAATATAAAATTAGAGATCTAGATTATATAAAAACTATGGGCAAGCATGTAATACATAGTTTAGCTTAGTCAAGGCTAATAGTAGTTTAACTGGTTCTAAAACATTGGTAAAGTGATTTTGGTCCTACATACATCAGAGTTATATTTGAAGGTAGCTAATCTAAAATATCAATAGGTTGTTCTCATAGGTTGTTATCACAACCTATAAAAGGAGGCATGTGTAGTTTTGGTAAATGATGCATATTCTAAAGTTTGCATATAGTTCAAGTTATAATTTTTACAAATTACCACTATCTTTATACAAATACACACATTGTACAACTTTTTTAAAATCTAATTTAAACTAATAAATGTAATTAAACACATATAATTTAGAACCCAATTAGAACTCATGTTATAAATATTACATGTAACAACCTTGCATGAACTTAGAGGATGAGGTGACCCCTTCCCCAAGTCTATATAAACAATTGTAATCCAACTTGGATTTTGGTAAGAGAATTTTTAAATATATGAGTAACATCAATTTTGATTGTCAACAAATGTGTTCATGTATTTTATTTCAAATTTTTGTGTAATTAGTCATTACTTTCTTCATTTGTATGTTTCAATAATCTTTAGTGTGCAAAAGTTGTGAAGGGATTCTTGATTATATTGATTGATATACTAATCTATAGATGTGAAACAACTATTGAAAGATTAGTAAATATATTGGTTAAGATAGTCAAATTAAAATTAATTCATAATTATGATTTTGCATGAGTTCTTTCTTTGATGTAGTTTTTTGTGTGTGTTCAATAGCTACCTTAAATACTTCACTAGCTCAATCCATAATCTCTTGATTAATGGTGTCCACCAGCTAGCCTAAAAGGAGCAACCTTTGTTTTAGGCTTGTGAATTTCCTCCATCTTTATCTCCTTAGACATATTATTTGTGTCTGACTGTGTGTGTGTAATTGCTGCTAGAAATAAGCATCTGTTATGAGAGTACTTATCCTCTTAAAAACCATCTCAAGAAGTAGTTCTTGAAAACCATAAAAGATTTATTTTCTTCTTTATGCTTCCCTCATTTTTTGAATTTATTTTTAGATCTACCCACTCTAGATTAGCAACCATCTACCCATTAAATCACATAAAGATTCACTACCCTTATTAGGAACCACACATACATCCAAAAACCTTGTCAACAACTTACATGCCCTACTTGATATTCCATCAATAGGTTAAAATAAATTGCATACCTAAAACTCATACCCTAGAGTGGAGTTTACCTCCATTAAGATTCTATAACATTAAAGGCTACCTCATTAATGATATGGTGTGCATAAAACCTGCATCAATAGGTCCATATTGGTGATAGGAGGGATAGAATCATTGATATTATTAGTTATCCTTTGCATAGATTTACACTAGAGTCACTTAGGAGAGTGATCAAATCTAAATCCCAAGTTGGTTTATTAGTCTTACCCTTAACAAATCATAGGAGACATAAAACTATGCCAACAACCCTAATTTAGAACAATCCCCCTCCTATAATAGGGAACCCTTACTTGTAAGGATAACCTTTACCTATTAATCAATCAATGGCTCAACAATAGCCTTGGTTAGTTAGATCTACTATCAACATCCCAAGAGATGTGCATGATTTTCCTTAGAATCTCAAAAAGTATTTGCCATCCTTTTCTCCTTCAGGAGCAAGGACGTAGAGGAATATATCAAATTAATTAAAGTTGATTTAATATTAATGACTGTGATATATGAGGATGTTACGTTATTCCATTTTACTTTGATTGATGTTTCTTATGATTGGTATTTAAATCTAACAAAAAAATACATCACTTCTTGGGATGAATGTCAAGCAACTTTTCTTGCATAGTTTGGATAGGTCACCAACCTTGAATTAGTATACCATCACTTCACCAATATGAAGAGGGAACCTAATGATCCCATCTATGATTTCAATTAAATATTATAGAAGACATATAATTGGTTGACCCTAATATATAAATTAAAGGCAACATTAGCATTGGAAATGTACAAGAACACCTTGGTCCCTATCTCTTATGTGTTCTTGATAAGAGTAATTGTGACTAACACTTTGGTGTTATCATTCAAAGAGGATATCACCATAGATAGATATCTAAATCCTCATATGCTTAGAGTGACTAATTCCAAAAATGGTTTTCTAACACTAAATCTAGTTCCACATGTAAGCCAGAATATCTCGGTATTTAATAAGAATCAATTATACACACTACCTCCATTAACACAAACAACATAGTCAAAATTTTGCTACTTAAACAATCATTCAATTGAAAATGGTTATCATCAAAAATAAGTGACTACATTTCCCACTACCATTTTACAAGGTAAATATTTCACAAAGGTAGAATTGGATTCTATTTAGAAGATGGTTCAAAAGCTAAGCAATGTTTTTTTGAATACACAAAGGAAGATGGGAATTTTAAATGCCCCAACCGGAAATCAAAATAATAGATTATAGAGATACAATTTAACATTAAATAGGCCTAAATAGCCTAACAATCTTCTAAAAATCAACTTAGTAGAGATGGATCTTGCCAATTGGTGTAGAATTCACATTAATTTTAAGCATGGTGAGCTCAATTATGTTGAATTTTTCACAACATTTGATATATTTTAAAGAGAGGTGATTAGACAAGATAAAATGCATAATACACTTGAGCATCATCCAAACTTATCTCTTCTAGCACTACCATGTTATTTTAGACTCATGAGTTTCCTTTTCTAGGTGAAGATGATAATGAGTTAGAATACATGGTTGAAGTTCATGTTTTCCAATAGTTCTAGAAAGGTGCATATAATCTAATAAATAAATAGACACTCACAACATAAACTCCTCCAAATACCATTGCAATTCTTCTTAATCCTAAAATAGACTATAATCCACCCCATTCTAAGGGGAATGATCAGTGGTAGAGCAAGGAAGAACCAAGTAAAGGAGGATACAACATTATTGAGGATATGAAAAATATCAAGGTGAATATAACTCTTCATGAGTTAGCATAGATCAATAAATAAAAATGGCTTCTCTATAAGTCCATTTCTAGAAATATGCCTATGGAAAAAGTGAAAGCATCCATAAGCAAATCAAAAGCATCTAACACCAAAATCATCTACAAAAGTAATCCAAAAGTTTCACCCTTTTTATTGACTATTCAAGTATTTGGTAAGAAGATTTACAATTGGTTAGTTGATTCTGGATCATATACAACTATCATGCCTAAATCAATATGTTAAAAGCTATGTGTCACTCTAAACCCCTTAAAGAGATCATTTTCTCAATTAGATAATACAATGGTCTTAGTAGTTGGAGAATTGAACAAAATGCATATTCAAGTAGCATCTAAGTTAAGAGTCCAAATGATCATTGATTTTCTAGTGGTGGACATAACTAAAGGATATGATCTACTATTGAGTAGGGATTAGTCCAAAACACTTAATGGATATCTCTCTATAGACTTTTCTCATATATGGCTGCCATGGAGAGGAGTTACAAATCAAATCAAAATTGATAGAGAGTGAAGAATGAACTATCCGATTATGGATTATAATGTCAAGAATGAAGAGGTAAAGTATTAGTCACCTAGCCTTGTTATTTATACTTTTACTACTCAAAATCAAGTATAGAAACTAGAACATAAAGGTTCTAATTAGCTATGAACTCTACACGTTTATGGTGCTAGATCCAAGCAAGGATCAAGCATGGGAATCAAGTTAATTATTCCACAAGTTAAAAATTATTGGTAGCATATAGGTTGAAGTTTCCATATACTAATAATAGAGCTGATTATGAGGCTTTAGTTTTGGGTCTATAGTATTCACTCAAGAATAATGTCAAGAAAATATTAGTATTTGGTGAATCAGAGTTGGTGTTCAATCAACTTAGAAATAAGAACTAATACAAGCTATCTTATTTGAAGAGATACAAGCATAAAGAGTGGGACTTGATTGAAAGCTTTTAAGCTTTCAACATTGTAATACTTCCCAAAGATAAAAATTAGATCATTGATTCATTAGCTATTAATGTTTCTAATCTAAATTTGCTACAAGAATCTAAGGTAAACAAATTCTTAATTGAATTAGTACCTTTCACCTCTATTCTAGTTAACATAGAAAATTTTCATGTCTTTGATGATGACCAATAGATTATTTAATTTTTAACTAATTCAAGGGAATTTTAATCCCAAATAATCGATGACGAGGACATTAGTCACCTCTATCATGAGGAATCAAACAAAAAGGGAATTCTTAAACTCAAAGAAAATTGAATTCTAGATGGCTTGGTCTCTTTAGAGAGACCATTTGACATAGATACTTAGGCACAATAGCTAATATAGTTGAAATTCAATGAATCAAACTTTAGAAATGAAAATATAGGAGATGAGAAGAACCCATGTTATGTTAATATCAGTCTCAACTACACGCTAGTAGAGAGACAATGAGTAAAGGATTTAATCACTTGATATATGGATGTCATTACTTGGACATATGAAGATCTAAAATTTTATGACCCTCAGGTCATCACTCACATGATTCCCTTGAATCTAGATCATAAATCATTCAGACAGAGGTAAATACTAGTGAATCCTATTTTAGATCTTCTCATTTAGAGAGAAGTGGAGAACATTTTAAATGTAAAAATCATCTTCCCAATCTAACATTCTACTTGGATGGTCAATTTGGTCCTATTGAGAAAGAAGAATGGTGAGATTAGATTGTGTGGACTTCAAAAATATGAAAAAAGCTAATAGAAAAGACAATTATCCCCTACCTTCTCTAGATGAGGTGATATAAATAGTAAGTGGTTCTAAAATGATGTCCTTTATAGATGGATTTTTAGGCTAAAATTAGGTATTGGTGTAATTTGAGGATAAAATGAAGATGACATTCACTACAAAGTGGGTAAATTATGCATATAAGAGGATTCCATTCAACCTAATAAATATAGAAGAAAATTTTCAATGCTTCATGGATCATGCATTCAAAGGACTAATAAGAAAATTTATAATCATCTACATGGTTGATATTATAGTATTTTCAAACAATCAGGACCATATAAGTCACCTATAGTCCATATTTGAAATATGAAGAAGGTTTGGTATTTAATTAAACATAGAGAAGAGCATATTCAAAGTGACTAAAGGTAAGCTTTTGGGGCACATCATCACTAAGGATGGGATCAACATCGATTTAGATAGAATTTAGGTGATTTCAAAAATTTAGCCACCAAACAACAAGAAGGAGCTCAAATAATTATTCATAAATATTAAATTCATAAGGAAGTTCATCTCAATATTTATAGAGATCATCAAACCCCTGAATGCCATGCTCAAGCAAGACACCAAAATAGAATGGATAACTAAAGCCTAAAATTTCTTCCAGAACATTAAAGATGCAATATCTAAGGCTCCATTGTTGATAAGTCTAGATTTTGATAAAGATTTATACCTATACTCATTTGATTTAAAGCATATGATTATTATTGTCATCATGTAGAAGAAGGATGATATAAAACATCCAATCACATTTATGATCATGAATTTTAAATTGTAGAGCTCAGGTACTTATGATTAAGAAGCATATTTTCTCCCATATCAAAGTAGTGAAGAATTTTTAGCACTAAATATTGAGGAATAAAGTCATTATCATTGTACTTGATCTTGTGGTTAAGCTCACCCTATTATAGAATGAGCTAGGATAATGATGAGGCAAATGGATGTCCAAAATATAATAATTTGACATAGATAACAAGCCTACAAAGATTTTTTGATGGTAAGGCATTATTTAGCTTATAAATGAACTAGATCTGCACATCATAGTTAAAGAGGTATGTGAATCTCAAGTATCTAAATAAGAATGGTATACTGATTTAATATAGTGTTTACTTATAGGAACTTGTTCCCCCATGCTCAATAGAGAGATGAATATAGCTTTGAGGTTCAAAGATACTCATTACATGATCAAAAAAGGAGTCCTCTACAAAAAAAATTATGGAGGTATTTACTTTAGGTGTGTATCTGTAGATAAATCTAAAGAAATCTTTGATAACTTATATTAGAATATAGGTAGTGGTCATCCTTCTAGGAATACCACATCCCATAAGATCTTAATAATGGGTTACTACTAGGCAATAGTTTTCAAAGATGTTCATGCTCATGTGACAACATGCCTTGAATGTCAAGATCTAGCTAAAATATAAGTACACATAGCAATTCCTTTATAACTAGTTGTTGAAGGAAGGTCATTTACCTAGTGGGGATTAGACTTCATTGGGTTCATCAACCCAAATTGCTTAGTAGGCCATAAATTCATACTTAATACTACATATCATTTAATTAGATGGACTAAAGTCATAGCCATAAGGAATTATAAAGCCTAAGATGTGGTTCACTTCTTGGAAGAACACATAAAAAATATATTTGGCACACCTATTTATTTATTTTGTGATAATGGATCATATTTTATATCAGTATAATTTATTGAATAGGCACACAAAAATTAGATTATCATCAAGTCAGTTTCTAACCATTACCCTCAGGGAAATGGACTAGAAGAATCAATAAACAAAAATATGATCGATGTAATTAATAAATTGGCTAGAGATAAGCCTAGGTGCTGGCACAATTTATTGAATTATGGTCTTTGGGTAGACTAAACTATACATAATCAAGCCCTTAAAGTTTCACCATACCTATTGGTGTATGAATGCAAGCCTATGTTCCCAATTATGTCAAAGTTACCCAATTATTAGTTCATGCAAGACTTATTAGAACCAAGCGATAAAACCAAATCAAGATATTTGGACAAAATAAAAATAGAACATTTAAGTATTGAGGCCTTATAGACATTCAATAAATACTAGGACATGGTTAAGAGGTAGTTTGATAAGAGAGAGAAAGTCAAAGCATTTAGGATTTTAGATCTAGTGCTACTTTTGGATAAATCCTATGAGAAAAAAGGATAACATGACAAGTTTACCCCACTATGGATTGGACCAAAACATATTTAGAATATCATGGTAAATAATGTGTTTCATCTAAAGTACCTCCAAGGCAATGAGCTTACATATCCAGTCACTGAATAATTCCTAAAGCACTAATTTAGGGTTGTACCATCTACTAATGTTACTAAATAATAAGGGAGATATGAATGTAGCTATACAATTAGATTATATTTTCTATTTTCTTATAATAGTTCCCTACTTTAATAGATTAGATTGATTTCTTTCATAGACTAGCTTCCTACTTTTTAGATTAATCTTTCCTAATTTTAATATTTTTCTTTGATAGATTAGATTTCATGTTTTCTAAATTAGATTTCAGTGATTTCTTCTAGTATTTTCTCTTTTGTTTCTTTTACAATCAAAATTATGTTTGATCTAACTATAACCAAGTTAAAATCTAAGCCAATTGAGCTTATGACTTGTGGGAAAGGGGAAAGTTAAAATCTTGACAATTTGGGACTAGTTTATAGATTAGGCATATTTATATGTTTTTTAGTCTCTAGGATGAAGTTAGGTAATCATAAATTATTTTGAATGGTGTCACAATTTAATACTTTTACCATGCATGTGTAAGTTGTTCTCAGAGTACTTCATACAAATTTAGAAAGTTTTCTTATTTTTATTGGATCAAATGCATTTATCACATTAAATACCTATTGGAAGTGATAATTTTGGGTATAGGTGTAGTTGTTAGGGACATTCTACTAATGATTTGTTTTATAATTATACCATGTCACTGGGGTTCCAGCTCTTCTCTTTTCCATTCAAGAATAAAAGAAGATCAAAATAAAAACAAAATAAGAAAGAACCAATGGATTCAAAAGAGAAAAATAAAATCTAAAGAAAATAAAAATGCTCACATGATGAAATAAGGTCAATGTATCATGCATCATGATAAAAATAAAATAATGGAATGAGAAGAAAAGGAGCCTAAGGTATCTCTATCAAAATAATGGATGCCTAGCTAGTAATAGAGAAATGCTCGAGCTTAACTTATTTTTGAGCTTTAATAGATACTAAAATGAAACATATAGCCTCATCAAGCATTTGAAAAACTCATCATAGTAGGGGTTAAATAATCTACACATTTTAATATACACAGATCCAATAATTTAGAAGGAATGTATGTTGTGTGAATCTACATAGGATTCTCTTTCATATTTATTATTTATGTATTATTTTGAGTCACACTTCATGAATGATTTAAGATTATAAACCAGAGTTATAGATTCTTGAATACTTAGGAGTATTCCCCATATAAGTTGCCATTTTTTTTACCTAACACACCCACTTTTCCCATTAGGAAATGGGGACCCTTTTTTTAGATTATTTTCTTGATTTTGAGCCACCTCTTCTATGTGTTTGTGCAAGTTATATGAAAAGTTCAGGATTTAGCCTTTTATACTTTGGCAAGATGGTATTGGTATTATGTTTCCATAAAATAAATCTTTTATTCTATTAGGTTTGTTACTTCAAGATAATTATTGAAGACTTATGTTTCCATGGGATAAATTTTCTATCCTCTTCAAACTTATTCTTTCAAGACTTTTTTCACAGAGGTATCTATGTTGAGGAAATTATTGTGGACATTTTGTCCAAAATAATTCACCTAAAGGAATTAGGTCTACAAGACCTTTTCCTGATGGAATTTGGTTTTTAGATAATTTTCCTAATACACCTAATGCCCTATAGACATACCCTTTAGGACTTTTGTGTTTACCCATTGGGACTTTTATAATGGTCCTTTTCCCTATAGAACTACCCTTTAGGACTTTCATCCTAGATCATTTTACCTTGTGAAGTAGACCCTTCAAGAACTTTTGTGATGAATTAGACCCTTGAACCATTCCACACACCCTTCAGTACTTTTATCCTAAATCCATTGTCCTCTAGAAATTATCATTTGGGATTTTTTTTAAGCCACTTTGCTTTTGAAAAGATACTTCAGACTTTTGTTGCAGCTATTTTGGCTCTTCAAAAGTGCCCTTAAAACTTTTTGAATGTTCCCTTTAGCCTTTTGGAATTCTTTTAGGACTTTTGTTATGGGCATTTTCTCTCTGAAAGCATTCCTTTAGATATTTTATATGAGACATTTCCCTAAGGAAATGAACCTACCCTTTGAGATTTGTGCAATATGTCCCATCTTTTTTGTTTTGGCCATTTTGATTGATAGAATTCCTTTAGGACTTTTGAAATTCCTTTTTCCCTCTAACTTACCCTTCAAATTTTTTTTCAAGGACACATATTCATTCAGACATTTTGAATATACCCTTTAACCTTTTTAAAGTGCCCTTCAAGAATTTTGTGGTTACTCTTTGGGACTTTTGTAATGTCCTTTTGGCCTACAAGATTTCCCTTTGGGACTTTTATCCTAGGCCCTTTTTCCCTAGACCAATTCCTTTAGACTTTATGTCTTAGACATTTTTTCTAATGTAAAAATATTTAAATAATTCCCCTAAGGTCACATGCCTTTCAAACTTTTTAAACCAGCCCTTCAAACATTTTTTAAAATGACCCTTTAGGAATTTCGAAGTGACCACTTACCCTTCAATACTTTGTCCTATACCCTTTTCCCTCTGAGACTTATCATTTTGAACTTTTATCCTAGGAATTTGTCCTTCAACCAATTATTTTAGACATTTTATTTGAGATATTTTTCCCTTCAAGTACTCCATATATTTTATCTGAGAGAATTGAGTCTTTGAGAGAAATATATTGGGAATTTTGTCTAAAATAATTCCCTTGATGGATTTACTTTAGAGTTTGTGTCTTGGATATTTTGTCCAATGAAATTAGGGTCCCAGCAATAGAAAGCTCATGACAATTCTCTTTCAACAATTGTCTCAAAACAAATACCATAATGCCAAGTGGCACCCTTGCTTAGAGAGCAATTAATTATGTTTTGAGAATTTAATACTTTATCATAGGCCTAAATCATATTTTATTAATACTAAATGCTTAGGCTAGAGTATTCATGTAGGATCCTTTATACTTATTTACCAAAGTATTATGCTAAGTCATTTTGTGTTTATGTTTGTAAGAGCATGGAATCCTAAAGAAATGACAAATGTCAAGATGAAAAGATTAAATTTAATATTCGTGTGGATGTCATTTAATGATTGTGAGGATGTAATTTGATAGTCACATGATATGCTTACATTCCACCAGTATATAAGGATTGATGGTGTGAGCCCTAGGTGGAATTTTTAAAGATCCTAGACTTAATCAAGTGTTGACATGTGTCACATTTATAAAGATATCATGGAATTATTTACATAATATTTGATATTTGGAAACTTGAGCTATATTTATCAATAGACATTGGGTCTCATAGTTAAGCTAGAGTATGAACACAAATGTCTTAATCTGAATGGTAAATGTAAAAGTGAAGATCTAGATTCTATAAAAAGCATGTGCAAGAATGCAACACATAGTTCAGATTAGTCATGGCTAACATTAGTGCCATTGGTTCTAAAACATTGGTAAAGTGATTTTGGTCCTAAATGCATATGTTAGAGTTCTATTTGAAGGTAGCTAATATGATATATCAATAGGTTGTTCTCACAACCTATAAAAGGAAGCATGTGTAGTTTTTGTAAATGATGTATATTTTAAAGTTTGCATATAGTTCAAGCTATAATTGTTAAAAATTTCCACTATCTTTTTACACATGCACATGTTTCATGGATTTGGAAAAGTCTAATTTAAACTAATAATTGTAAGTAGACTCTTATATAGTTTTAGACCCTATTTAGAACTCATGTTTTAACTATTACATGTAATGACCTTGCATGAACTTAGAGGATGAGGTGACCCCTTCCCCAAGTCTAAATAAACTAATGTAATCCAACATTAGATTTTGATTATATAATTTTTTAATATAAGAGAAACATCAATTTTGATTGTCAATGAATGTGTTTGTGTATTTTATATCCAATTTATTTGTAATTAGTTGTTACTTTCTTTAGTTATATGTTTCAATAATATTTAGTGTCCAAAATATGTGAAGGGATTATTAATTATTTTGATTGATATAGTAATATATATATGTGAAAAAACTATTGAATATTGGTAAATATATTGGTTAAAATATTCAAGTTCAAATTGATTCATAATTCTAATTGTACATGAGTACTTTCTTGGATGTATTTTTCTATGTGTATTCAATAATAATCTCAAATAATTTACTAACTCAAGCCATAATCTCCTAATTAAGGGTGTGTAATAGCTACCTTAAAAGTAAAAACCTTTGTATAAGGCTTATTAATTTATTTCATCTTTATCTCCTTATACTTCTTAGTCATGTCTGACTATGTGTGTGTAATTGATGCTAACAATAAACATAGGTTATGAGAGCACTTATCCTCTTAAAAACTAGCTAGGGAAGTAGTTTTTAAAAACCACATAAGATTTATTTTTTTCCTTACCCTTACCTCCCTTTTCAATTTTGTTTTGTGGTCTACCCACTCTATATTAGAAACCATCTACCCATCCAACTCACATAGAGATTCACTACCCTTATTAGGTACCACACCTCCATCCAAAAACCTTGTCAACAACCTACATGCCTTACTTACTATTCCATCAATAAGTTGAAATAAATTTCATACTTATAACTCATGCCCTCAAGTGGATTTTACCTTCATTTATATCCTAAAATGTTTGAGGCTACCTCATTAAGGATATGGTGTGCATAAAACCTACATCAACAGGTAATTTTTTAACCTATGAAATAATTGTCCTCAAAATAAGTAGCTCTAAAAAATGTGTTAGTCAAATCATATATATGATAACTATGTGATATTATAATATAATGTGCAAACATAACATTTAAATGTAAAACTAACTATGCATAAGTAGGTAATGTAAGATGTGTGTTGTAATCTAACATTATATAAGGGTGTCAAGATAGATGTAATCAATGTGTATAATAATAAATCTGAGTAGCTACTTAGGGGGATGGGGCATAATGTCCATCAAGGCACCCAAATAGGAAAGGTAGATGCATGAGCTTCCTCATGGCATCAAAAACTAGTGTATGTGTAACAATCAAAGAAAAGTGTCATCTTTAATACACATATAAGAAATCATACATATAAAATACATGAGGCATGTAAAATTAGACCAAGGAACCACAATACAATGAACATGGGAAAATGTCACTAAATACAAGAATGGAAGACATACAAGGACATGTTCAAATGTCCACATACGTAAGAAAAAAGATATTTTGGCTTAGAGCCATATATAAGGACATGTTCAAATATCTACATATACAATCATGAAAGTCACACACAAGGGATATGGGCACATATCCAAGGCATATAAATGTAGAAGTAGTATATAGATAAATAATAATGTCATATTCAAAACCCCTCCAAATGGAAGAAGCATAGGAAACATAATCAATTCTAAACTAGGAAAGTTAAAAATGAAAACATGTATGAATGTGTAATAAAAATATGTGTAAATGATAATATACACATATGTTGAGTCTAACTAGTGATAGTCATTAAAAAATCTAATTAATAAATAATAATGACAAATATAAAGATATATCAATTCATAAACTGGAATGTATAGAATGTAAGGATAGAACTTTTTAGTAGAAACTATGTATGAGATGCCCTTGAGTGGGTAGATGTATCAAATGAATATACCTAGATTGATGTAAATTCCCATAGTGGATAAATTATAGCAAGTATGGATTAATTTAGTAGACCAAATTCATGTATGTAATATAAAATCACTCAATGAGAACAAGTGAAGCATCTATGTATGATAAAAATGACTATATTAAGATAGTTATTAATATGCAATATCTGGAAATAGTAGAAATGTAAACAAAGCAATGCATAAAATATGTAAATTTTGTGTTTTTTGAGTAATATTTGAATGCTTTTATTTTGACATGTTATATTTATTTATAGATATAAGCTATGTATAATAAAATGAAAAAAAAAAACTATGTACAAGGAGTGAGAGATAGAAGGAAGCATGTATAAGAGTAGGAACCATACCAACCAATGACTCTCATGGGAGACTCACTATCACCATGACCTATGTCAAATAAGGGAATTGTGATTATGTATGTTATGTGAAATGGAAAATTTTATCCTATAATCTTTTATGCAATGTAATTTGTGTCTAAATATGCTTGTGTACTGATGTTGTGAAGTTGTGGTAGTCAATGTGATTCCCTATGAACTATAGGGTTCTTAGGAACCCATCTAGTATAAAAAGAAGTCATAGGTGACATAGGTGCACTATGTTTAAAACCCTTATTACTTAATAATATTTATCTAAACATAAAATGAGTGTATTAAGGTCCTCTAAAATTTGTGACATATCACTTATACAACATTCTCTCTAATAATGGTCTTCGTGGGAGAGTATGTGTACATGTCATTACTATAAGAATAGACCTAACCTGAATTGGAACTCTATGACGTATGCATATGATATATACTATAAAATTTATGACTAATACCTATCAAATATGTATTAATGGTGCTATATTTAGTTCCTTATCTTCTATTTTTTTTGGTTTCAATGCCTATGTGTGTGTTCCCACATCAATAATATTATCCTTGATGAGATCATGTTTCTTGTGTTTTATACTTATGCATCTATTTTTATGTGGCCTAATGCCTTGTGATGCTAGTGGAATGCATTTGAATCATAGTTATGTAAAGAGGTAATTTCATATCAACCTATTTAATGGGAGGGATAGATATGAAATTGCATTCTAATATATGTATCAAAACCATATTGGTGACTATGGAAGATTAGTGAATGATTTACACTAAGGAGCAGATAACATCAATCTAGGAGATGGCTCAAGTTGTGTTGATTATGGCCTTTTGATTAGTTTTGTTCTATATGTCACTTGTATTGTATGGAGGTTTATTTGAAATCTTAATAATTTACTATAATCCATTTTTTTACATGATTTTTCCCATTGATAAGAGCTTAAACTCTATTTCCTTGATTGTGTGGCATAAATTGGTAAATGTAGGAAACTTTTTGAACGAGATAATTTTGTGCAATGCTAGTAAGAGAATTTGTTTAAATATTTCCTAAAGATCTTTGTCTACCTTGAGGCTAGCTAATTTTTATAAGATTGTCTTGTACTTTAATACATGATTTGCAATAGGCTCATTCAAATTTTGATTTAATTGTGATACTTGTGCATATGATATCTTATCACTGATGTTGATAGAGAAGTGTGTTAAAAACATGTTGGCTAAATGATTGAATGTTGTGATAGATATATTTGGTAAATCATAGGACATTTTAGGGCATAATCTTTAAGATTTCATGTAAATAACTTTTTGATAAGCCTATCATTAGACACATAGTCCAATCATATTGTGTTGAAAGATTTGAGATGATTCTCTAGGTCACCCTTGTAATCATATAATGTAAGCTTAGGTGACACAATAATGTATCGCAAGGGATTTGCCTCTATATTATGTGTCAAAGGTGTATGTAATATAATGTTAGAATCCAAGTCATGTGATCACCTAGTGGATTCCTTCTCGAGATGTAACACCTTAGACTTCAAAGTATGAATCTCAAGCATAATTTATTGTACATCAAGAGTGGAGGAACTAGGCATAAGTGGTGTAGCTATCACTAATGGTTATTGAATTACAATGTTAGGTTTTCTAGATGAGTTGGTTGATTTGGGCCCATTGGAGGTGTAACAACATTATTAACTAGGGGAGTTGAAGATTGACCATTGTTTATTTTATTCTTGATTCATAATATGGATTGTAGGATTCGTGCATGATCAAGGGGTTATTCCCAAATTTTATATTTGAAGCCTTGTAATATCTCATATTTGTTCATAATTATGTCATTATTGTTAAGTGGAGGGAGAGTGTCCTAATTATCAATGTGTATCTCATCTTTCTCTTAGTTTTAATTTTCATCTTCAAGTGCATTTTCATTGAAATCTACATAATCAAGGTGTGAAGGATACATATCTAGAGTTATCATAGGTTCCTTTTCCATTCTTTAGGCTTAAATAGTAAGAATCTAAATATGCTCTATATGATTACCACCTAATCTATCACCTCTTCTTAATTGAAGAGACATATCTTATTTAGATGGAATATAGTAAACAAATTAGAATAGAGATACTAAAATAGAATGTATGTATTCTAAAAATTGATAGCAGCTAATGAAAATAGGAAAAAAGGATAAAAACCCTAAGAGCATCTAGGGTTAGGTTTTTTATTGAATCTACTGTTTCTTTACAAAATAATTAAATTATAATGAAATAAATTGAAACCCTAATATTAAATTGATTTAATTAACTAGGTTGTCTATAAAAATTAGAAAACTAGAAGTTAGTATCCCTAATTTATTGCATAAAATTTTGGATTAATTTAAACTAGGGTTTGAAGAAATATTAAAATTAAGTTAGGTTCACCAAATGATTTAACCTTTTATGGTTTTACAAGTCTAAATGATGAGTTATATTAAAGGGTCAAGATGTTTAAATTAATTAAAATAAATCTAATAATTAATCAGTAAATTATTATAGATTTTTAAATTATTTTGACTTTTTAAAAATAGTAATAAATATGAGAAAGTTATTTTCATGGAATATATGGGTTATAAATATGTATAAATGTCATAAATAGGGTCCTTTAATATGATTCATCATTAGATAGCAGTGCCCCACTTAGATAGTAGTGTCATGTTTCTCTAATGTCCTAAAAATAGTGTTAATGTCCTCTTTGTTAGATTATTCTTATTTTTTTGGAGCACCTACACCTATGTTTCTAGGTCATATTCCTATGCACATAGAATTTGGAACTCTTTATTAAGACTATAATATATGATTTACTATACAAACCCTAATCCTCCTTAAAAGTATGGCATGATCAATAAATTTGTGTTCATTAGTAGGATAGGTTGGACATCCTTAACACCCCACTATGAAGAGAGTTGCGACATACCAATACTCAAAGGAGGGATCAAGACTGATGTAGTACTCCCACCTAGTGTTTGGTGTAAGTACAAGTGAATGTTAGAATGATAGTGGTCTATAATTCCTTGAGTGTGTTTGATATTGAAAATATTCAAATTTTTGGGCTAGGGAAGCTATATATGGTAGTATGCATAAGTAAGGAAGAATAAGGATCAAATACCTTAATTTTTCTCAACTTGTTTCTTATTTAGATAGGATTTTGAATTTATTTTCCATCTATTCTATAGAGGTCAAATAGTTTTGTATTTATAGATATCCTTAGATTGTGTGGATAATTAAATGTACTTAGGTTGACCTTAGGAATGGCACACATTTGAAAATATATCTATTCGAGAGATTTAGGACAAGGGACACTAGTGTCAAGTTGGGTACACTAACACCATGTGGCTTTAGTGTCCTTAATGTGGTGCTAGTGTCTAACTGGCAGACTACTGGGCACACTAGGTTAGGATCTAATAATGTTGTTATGGGACTATGTTTGAGCCAATAAAAGATGTATGTGGTCTTCACAATGGATATAAAGTGTGATATAGTCTCTAGGATAAGTCTAGGGAAAAGCTAGGAATAGGTTGTCTCAAGAAACACTCTTAGCATCCAAATACCACTTTTATGTGATTACACATTACAAGTGGTCTTTATTTGTGTAGGATTAACATGGTTATGCCAAAAGTAATCACCACCCATGAATAATGTGATCATTATATTTTGTTGGCATTGATATTTTTCTCTTTGTACAACTAGAGGAGGTTTGTGTGGATGTGTATTTTGAATTAGTATCATATGTAGAAATGATTGTGAAGCTCTCATATAAATGTGAGGAACACTACACATGTAATCATAATGTTCATTTGGTACCTTATCTTCATCATTCATACGTGGAATAAAAAAAATTATTTAGAAGGATATATATTAAGTTTTTTTTTATGAGTATGAATGATTAATATCTATGAAAATTTAAGTATAATTACGTGAATGATTCACATTTTTTATTTAATTTTATTTCCCTTATGTGGAAAGATGACATCAAATAATGATTAATTATAATTCCAAATATTAGGGTCTAAATGTTAATGCTTATGATATAATTTAAATCAAATAATATAACATTAAAGTGATTCATCATCATGTTGGTTGAAATGGTGAAAACATTCTAATGTAATTCTAGGCACCTTGTGTATGTTGAAAGCCAAAAAGAATAAATCCTATAATTGAGAAAAATGTATTTAATTAACCTTTAGGTAAGCTATAAAAACCAATTTTGAGCTTCATTGATGATACTCATATGAAAGAATTTTAGCAATATTTTATTATCTTTAGTCCATTGACTAGAATAATATACATACTTAATAATGTGATCGAAGGGATATTTGTTATGATCAAAAAGTGTTAATTGTTGTAGTGTAAAACCTTGTGGATAAGGATAGTGAAGTATACATTGTGTAATTAGTTGATTATGGAATGGGGTAATATTTTTTTTAGAATTATGGAAGACCATTTTCATTTGAATTATATAAATTTATATTTGAAGCTCTACAATAACTCATTAGGGACATGGTATCATCACTAGAAATTGTGGTTTTTGGAAAATGTGATACCATTGCTTATTGTATGAGTAGAAAATATAGAATTAAAGATAAGATAAGTAAATAAATTTAAATTACCATATTTTAAACTAAAATCAATCTCTAATAGAGCAATAAATGAACAAACCACAACCAAAATAATAGTTACAATCATGAAATATGTTTCACCTTCTCCATTGTGATAAAATAATGAAATTATCTTGATTTCAATGTATGTGGATGCTCAATTATTATCCATAAAAAGTGAATTTAGAATCATGTATTTTAAAATGGCTTGGATGTTTGATGGATTATAATGAAAAAGTGATAAAACTTCATTATATTCAAGGTTGATTAATTGAGTGGAGGATTACACATCAATTTATAAGATTGAAGGTGGTGAGATGAATGGTTGAGAATAATTTTAATTTGTTAAATTATTAAAATAATTAACAATTGTATTTTATCCCTCATCCCAATGGATGATGACTAATTCCCATGTGTGGAGAAGAAGGGGAATAATTAGGTAGTAGTTGAGTGACTCAGCATGAATAAGGCAAGGTAGTTGAAATTGCAAGGGATGACTCACAAATTAGCTTAAATGTTTTAGGATGACTCATAAGGTGGTTGAGGAAGTTGGTTGAATGAGTCAATATTTTGTTGAGACAAACATGTAATATGTATAGATGAGGTGTAAAATCTAGATTTTATTAATTTTTATAAGAAATTAGGTGTGCATGATTTAATTAATTGATTATGAATGAATTAATTATTTTAAATTTGGATGGAAATGTTATTAGTATGGATTTGAATTGGGGATAGTAAAGAGTTAGTGTGTCAAAGTTAATTTTGACACTAGATAGTGATATTTAGGTGTCTATAGTTCTAATTCACCACCTATTTTTTATTTAATCATATTGGTATTATCATCCTCATGAATACAAAATGAAAGATCAACATTAATGAATTTTTTATACGTTTATAATGGTATTAGATATTGAAAATTTGGAGATTTTTCCATATCATTTGATAATTCATACACATTTTTTAATGATATAGAAATCATAATTTGAGGTGTCTTTGGTAAAGGATCTTTTTTAACATTGGGGGATTTTGCCACTTTAGGTTTGTAATGCACCTATATTCATGATGGTTTAATGTTATTGGTAAAAGATTATACGACTTGCTTTTTTACCTTCTAAAAATTATCAATATAAAATTAAGGGAAAAGATAATCATCACCTCAATGAGAGGGATATTATTTGGAAATGTTGGAATCATAGGAGTTTTAATTAATTAGATTGCAATAAAATCCACTTTTTTACTATTTTTTAAATCAACCATGATATCCTCATGGATTTGACTAAAGTTAGCATGACCAAATGAAGGAACATTTTTCTCATGTGTACCTAATTAGTTATAAAATTTATTGGAAAAGGTTGTATATATTTGTTAATATTTTTCAAATTATCTCTTGGTATGGTGGTGGCATGGACATTGTTAGAGGGATGATAGTGACCACCAATCACAAATCTAAGATGGAGTGCTTGGGCATTGAGTAAACGATAATAATAATCACTTTTTACTCCCTCCTTGATAGAAATTCATAGAGTTTCATAATCATAGTCATCAAAATGGTCTATATCATCCATGATGAAGGAAATAAACTAAACAATAAATAGGTCAAAAAGATAAAGGTCATAGATTATGAAACACTTATGTGATAAGATATATCATAGGTTGGGTTAACCAAATTTTTAACCCTAAATTGAGATGGGTTAATATAGTATAGGTTTAAGAATATATAAATTAATAAGAACAAGGTTGATAAAAATATCTATAGTAGGATAATTAATTATAAACTTAGATAAAACCCATTAATGGGTTAATAGTATTTTTTAGTAAAAAAGTAATAAAGGATAAGAGATTTTGGACTCCTCCACCATTAGTGTGGTTCAAGTTGAATTCTGATGGTACTTATAAATGAAATAGGGGTTCATTAAGTGTTGGTTGTATCATTTTATATTGCAATGGATCCTTGATCAGGGTAATGTCTAATAAACATGAAGATGACACTAATAATGAAGCATAATCATAGGCTCTAGTTACTAAGATTGAGCTTATAATCTAGTGCAATATTGGCAAGCTTATTATTGAAGGGGACTCCTAGATTATTATTGTTGTGATTTAGAAAAAAGCTACCAAATCTTATAACCTTGAAAATATCTTATCTATTGTTTGGGATAGGTTGAATAATTTTGCCTCTTTGGAGTCTAATCATTGTTACTGAGAAGCTAATGATGCTATCAATTTCCCATTTAATTGTGGAGTTCACCAACTTGAAACAAGTAGAATGGCTAATATACGTAAAACTTGTGAAGATTTTTTTTCCTCATCTTTCATCTACATGGGATTTTAATCTATATTTCATTTTTTCTTATTATTTTTTAAATAAAAAAGGGAAGTTTAGGCTATTTATAAATCTCTATTTTCTATTTAGTTGGTTTCTAAATCTGGTCTATGAATTTCATAGTTGGGCTATAATTTATGTTAAACCTCTTACATTAATTATATTTAATGATTATCTCCATGGTGCATATCCCTCCATTATTGCCAACATTTCCAATTCTTTGTCTTGCTCGATGATGATCTTGTAGCTTGTGTGTCTCAAGATGTTTTTATTATGGCACCTAATCACATTAATTTGTTTTGATTTGGCATGATTTCCTTATGCTGAATGGTGGATTTTATTCTTCTAGACTTCTACTTGGGCTATGGGTTATTTTTTCATAGTGATTTTTGCATTTCTCCATGGACCATGGGGTCAAACTCACTTTGGCTACTCCTATTGTGTATGGTGGTAGCTATGTCTGAGAGATGGATTTTGGGGGGTATATCTCAAGCAAGAATTAAAAATATTTTTTGGGTGCCAATTGAAGAAATATTTTAGGTAATTTTTTTGTTTCTAGGAAATGACTACCTAGACCATGTCATGCACAACTGAGTCAAATCCAAAGTGGAAGCTATGTTCACTTCAAACCTTATGGCTCTAATTTCTAATGTTGAAGTGGTTTTAAATATGGTTTTGTTTTTCATCAAACTAGATAACCAATGCAGAGTTCTAGAGAACATTGCAAAATGTGATTCGGGTCCCCTACCCAAACTACCTTTCACTAATATGAATGGAACTTGTTCAGTCCCTATTTCATATTTTCACACGCTGGAGACTCACTTCTTGATTCTAGTAAGTTTTTTAAAGAACTCTATCAAAAGGTTTGTATCTATGATTCATCAGAGGGGCATTTTTTATCTTTTCCACCCATGACACACATCAAAATCCCAATATTAGAAATTACTCAATAGAAGGTTAGTAGAGATAAAAAAATAAATGGTGAAGGCATTTAAATTATTGGCAAAAATGGTGACTCATTATGAGATTAGAACTCCATATTGGATACCAAAAATACTATGTGGTCACATCAAAGGTCATGTAGGGCAGGTTGGATACAAATAGAGAAAAAATATATGTGGGTGGATGTAAAGTAAATATTCATGAATTAAATCACTCTATGAAAGGTGAATCATATACCATGACATATAAAGGAAAATAAATTATCTTCGTCGATGACCTAGATGACATGGTTTCACCTTGAGTAAGTGGATGGTGTTTTTAGATGTCTCTGTTTTGGTTTTTTATCTTTTATTTTTTTATTGGGTGGCCTTTGGTCATTGATGCGGTTTGACCCCTTTTTATTGGTCATTATTTTTATAGTGTTTTTTTTTTCTTTTGTTTGGCTTTCCACTCAGTTTGACCTTTCTAGTTTCTAGTTTCAACTATGCTTCTGTAGGTTGGTTGGTTTCTTGTTTCATCTTTTATGGTTGGGGGCTAATTAAAACCCTATATTAATCCAAAAAAATTGTAAACTAAAATAAAAAATATTCTAAATTTAAATGCTAAAATATGTTAAAAATAGAAATTACATCTATTTATTGATATTAAAAACAAAATTACTTAGCTATTTTATTATGTGCATGTATATATGATGTGTAGCATGCTAGAAGTAGATTGGATCTAGATTATGGAACAGTCATAATATTCTATCAATTTTCACTGTGGCCTTAGACACTTGTGTTGAATTTGGATGGTTTCACCAACTCACTTGTCTAATTTAGATGTAGGTGTCTATTACAAAATATTAACTAGATATGGATGTGATCACCTGGATCCTTCTACATTTTCTATCACCTTTTCTCTATTATGTTTAGATATTGTGCATAATATTTCATTCTTTGTAAAATTATCAAACCGTAGCTTCCTCACCTTTGGAGTGACTATGGAAAAATGGGTTAGTGGGATCATGGTGTCGATTTTCCTAAAGAATCCCTGTATCAATGGGCATTGCCAACATATCCAGTACTCTAAAGAGGTCCTTATACTTATGTATTTCTCCCCTTTGCGTTGGTTTATGAGTGCATATGGATGTAATGTGTGATACATAAAGTAACTTTTCTTATAATTTGGTAAATATGGCTCATGACATGATCCATTATTAATTTAGACATATAGATGGGTTGTCATTATGATTGATAATGAAATAGAAAAGAATAGGGAAGTTTTTCTCCATTGATTTCTTAATTGATTGCCTTTGGTAAGTTTCCTTGTGAGTTTCTAGGTACGTTTCTAGGTGAGAAATGATTGAGGGTTGATCTTGTATATATATGAACCCATTTCAATAAATATATCAAATTAAAGCATTTAGGCCAAATATTTCAAATTTTATGACTTTAGGGCACTAGACACTTAGTTTGACACATGGAACTTGTATCTATATAGGTATTTGTCTGGGACACAAGTGTCCAAGAAGATGTAAAATAGGTATAGGTCTAAGACTTTCAAAGAATGATTAGAATTAGGTTTATATAATTTTTTTTAGTATATAGGGCTTGGTCATTAGAATAACAAATGGTCAGACAAAGAGATAAGAATAGGCATAAGTGATAGTTTATGTGATCATTTTAGCTATAGAAAGGCCTAGGAACTAAAGTTTATATCCATGAGAAGTAATTTCTATGTATACAAGACTGGGGTGTTATATAATTTAAATTTAGTATCTATAGTATTAGAGTTGGCATGAAAGAGACCCAAATGTGTTTAGATAGATCAATTATAAGATGTAAAGAGAGTTAAATTAAAACCTATAATATATGTTAAATTAATAGAATATATAAAATAACTAAATGAATGCAAGTAAAATATATAGGAAATGGAAAATAATACATAAAATGAAACTAGGAATGAGCATAATTCAAGTGAAATAATTATTCAAAAACTAAGCATTAGTTATTTCTTTAAAATTATGTCCTTAATTTGTTTTCAATCTATGCATACTAGGTCCAAGTATGTATTTGAGTAGATAAGGGACCCAAAAAATTTTGGCATACTTCCATTATTTTACAAGGGTTTAATCAAACATTAACACTAGGTATTGAACATCAAAATTATGGACTTTGACTTTCTTGTTATGTGTTTTAGATATGATATTTTTGTAATGAAAATTGTGTTTCGGCACACATGAAAATCTAATCATGTAGATATAAATTATTAAGCCATGCTCCATGAATCTCTTCATTGTGTATGATGTCATGAGGAGAGATGTGAAAAGAGGGTAACTCTGATTCTAATGGTAATATCAATTCAAACCCATAAACTAAGGAGAATGTATTTTCCCTATAGGAATTATGGAATGTAGTATGACAAGCCCAAACTTTTAGGTATAACATGTGATGCCAATCTAAATGAGAATACCCAATAATATTTTTAAAGATATTATTAAAGATTATTTTGGTTATTTATTCTTATCCATTACACTAAGTGTGATCAACTATCAAAAATTTGTGAATAATTATGAATTTTGAACATAATTGCTTAATGTATTTATTTTTTAAAGTCTCACCATTGTTAGATGTGATGGTGTGAAGAACCCAAAAATAATATATGGATTTATTGAGGAAAACTTTTATATATTTATGTTAGTGACATCAATAAGGGGTATAGCTTATACCCATTTGGTAAAGTACTATGGGTGGTAATAATGAACATGTAGCCATCTTATGATCAAGGTAATTTTCTAAAGAGATTTAATCCTCACATAGAGAATGGATAAGGAGATTCAAGAGTATGATGCATATTGGAAGGAGAGTGGATAATATTATCATGGAACTGGAAAATATTAAACTTATTATAATATGTGATGGTTTATTTTTAGAGAGTAGCATAATACTATCCAATCTCTATGTATTTATAGGTTTTAAGATGTTTATTACAATGGCCACAATAAATTCTCCCATGTCTTTGCTCGAGAAGAGAAGTTACTTCATATTGACTAACACAATGGGTTAGGGTACCTTAAATTTTGCAATAATTGATAATATTTTATCTAAGTATATATTTACAAGTTTGCTTGTGGAGTATGGTCTTGTCTCAAGAATCAATATCTGAAGGGTAAGTATTATTTTTAATTAATTTGATGATTACTTTATACCATGGGCTTTGTCAAGTGGTGATTATTTTGATGTGTAAAATAAGATAATAATATTTGGTTTTTAAGGTATATTAAAATTTACTCATGTGAATGATAAAATAAGAGTCATGAAGTACCTAAGGAGAATGAAAAAGAAAAGTTTAGGATGCAAGAGATTCTAAAATAACATTTTTCTCTCTTGGGATTGCTTCTAATGTGAAATATGCAAACTCTTTGGCAAGATTAGTATTTATATGATGATGTATAATAAGATTTTATATTTTACATTGATAGGCACCACTATTTTTGTAGCATATGAGTTGTGAATCTCCTAAGGCATGTAACTAAGTGATATCTAGATCTCTAATTTCTTACCTCCTAAGTATGAGAGCTTTGTATTTAGCCATTTTATTAGTGACATATAAGTTTCATCAAAATTATATGGAATAAATTTTCCATAAGGATTGGATAAATCACATCAAATTTTAGTGTCCAAGTTTCCTCATGTAGGTCAATGTTATATTTTGGTAATTATTCTATAGTAACTTTTTTAGATAATTTAGGTCTAAAGACTACTATTTATGGCTCTTTGAGGGCTTGAGCCTTGAATTCAACCTTGAAATTATTTAATTAGTATTTGAATGAGATAACTTGATCAACATATTTGATTAAGAGGACATATTAATATAGAAGAGTATATTTAAGGTTTTACTTAGGTGGTATGGGAGAAATGACAAGTTTATTGGCAATCACAAGGCCTTTGATTGATTTTTAAGTAATTATTCATATGTCAAACTCCATTAATAATATCATCCATTTGTATGTTTTATCTCTAAGAAGTAATTCATTAAATAAGAAATGGAAAATGGAATAAGAATTATGATGACATACATGTTATGGTAAAGCATATAATTCTATAGGGGTGAAAAAAAAAATAGTGGTGAATTAGATTGTTAGATAGTCATACTACACTTTCATGTAGTGGGTATCATTATCTATTAAGTTGTGACTAATGTAGTGGGTCTCATTATCTACTAAGTTGTGACTAATATATTATATTATTTATTATTTTCCTAACTCATTATGTTATACAAGAATTTTCCAAATTTATATGGGGGTAAATGACATGTATAATTTTTAACCTTTTAAGACTCAAGTGTAAATCCTATGTTTTTTAAAGAGTTGAGTAGACTAAATCAAGGAAATAATATCCAATAAATATATCCATTCATTTTTTATATAATTTACTATCTTTGAATTTTATAAAAAATAGTAATAAATAGTACAAGTAAAAACATAGATAGAAATGAATGAGATAGATGATCCTAAGGCTAAAAACTAGGGTAGAGGTTGGTTTAAGTGTCATAAATAGGATTAAAGTGTCAAGATATTATTTGTGATCTATATTTTACCCTTTTTTATGAGGAGGTTATTCATGACTACCTTAAACCTAGTCAAACATGGGAGTGATATTATACTATAGACTACCTACTATGCATGTCACACCTCTAGATTTTATGGGGATAGATCCCTTAATTTTTCAATTAAAATCTTCCTATTACCTAATATAATCACAATGAAAAGGGAAAGAGATATGAAAACTAATAAGAAAATATTATAAGTGGTGATGCACCAATTGATTAAAGATCCACTCTTGGTTATATCCTTTGAAACCTACTGATGAACCTGGTGGAGATAATGACTGATCAAACTCATTAGTGTTATTATAAGCATGAATATTTATATGGAGGTTGAATAGTATTTTACAAATTTAAGGACTAATCCTATATCTATACAATACACTAGTGACTTGTGATACTTAAATGACATCCATATTTGCTAACACTTCATAGAACTTGCAATAGACTAACAACTTTTACCTAGGTACATGAAAAGACCTATAGATGAAAACATGATTCATTTATTCTAAAAATCAAACTTCCATAGATCACACTAACTTTAAACAAGTCTAAAATTATCTTATATTGATTTAAAAGAGTTACAAGGCAATTTTGGTAGAGCTTTTCTACACCCAATTAAGGATTACGAAAGCAAGAGATCAATGCCTACTTAAATATAAATTTTAAAGGATAAGAGAGAAGATTCTAGGTGTGGGAGAGGTCATGAAGGAGTAAAACATTCCATATGGTATTTACATATTCCTATTCACTATCCTTATGCATTAACATGCATTTAGTGGGTCCACTTTAGCATTTAGGGAAGATGTGGAGGTTGTAATTCCCTCATTTGACATTATTCAGGCCTTAACCATGCATAAAATATCATAATATTCCATCATATGTTAGTTAAACAATTAAAATTTAGTTTGGATAGGCCTACAATAAGAATTAAACATCTTCACTTCAATGTGCATGTAGAATGGTCTTTGAAAATACTTCTAACCTATCTTAATGGCCTTCATTTTGGGGTGAGCTCATCTAGATAACATTTAACAATGTTTGAAGATGATCAATCAATGTTACCATGAAAATTTTTTCCTAATATACCATTTTAATTAAAATATAATTATTCCTATTTACTTGTCATTAAACCTTCTACTCATATCCATTGCTTGAATGATCAAACAGTTGAACTAGGTTCCTAATTCATATTTGCTCCTCTAGGGTATCTTTGCTAATTTGAGACACTTGGAATAATTTTTTCCTTTTAAAAACTCACTAAATACATATTTTTTTCTCTTACACAAACTCTTTATCAATTTTCCATACATAAATACTCCTTTTGACCTCTGTTAAAGGCTCTTTTAGACCTAATTTTTAGCAAAAACTCCATTAATGGAGATATGAAAACTTGGTTTTTTCCCTTGAAGTATAGTAGTGGCATGATACCACCTGTATAATTTTTATAACACCATGAAAGACCTAAATTTCAAATTTTAAGTCATTTAATTCGTTATAACTCAAAAAATGCATCTTTTGGGGTTGGCTCAACCTACCTTGTCAAATGTTTTAGTGTGTATAGGTCTATATTTTATCATTTTATTGAGTTTTATGAGTTCCCAATACTTAATTATTTTTTAATTATGACTAATATGTAACCACACAGCTATTTAAATCATTTTTTCCCATTATTGACCATGAAAACTAACTAGAATCACATATTTAGACCTATTGTACACTCAAAAAATATGAACTATGAGACATATGGAGCAAGAAATAGCTGAATCTTGAGATTTATAAGGTATAAACACCTAATTATTATTTTTTAGGACATGTAAATAACAATAAAACTTATAAAATAATATATTTTATCATTAAATTATTTAAGTTCTTCAAAAAATGTTTTTCCCAATTGTCCCCGCTAGGATGTCAAATTCTTAAATCTTGAAAAGTTGCCCTTCTCCATGTTTTACATTTAAATTTTTTTTATTTTATTACTCTCAAAATGTATTTTAAGACTTAAAATTACCATAACTTTCCTAAAAAACCCTCACATGAGTTTTAAAACATCTTTCATACCTTATAGCTTCCAAGAATCTTGCCTAGCTCCATGTTGATTGTTAATAGACAAGCATAGGAGTGTGACAAAATAAAGGATGATTAAAAAATTATTTTTAAATAAATAATGTCATGTTAACTTATAAAAACTAATTAAAACCAATTTTACTAAATTTCATATCTAGATCATCCTTGTAGAGGCCTCAAGATGCTTTTTTCTCAAAACTAGCTAGTGGGTTACCTAAGTGAATAACTATTTGTAACTATAGGATGTATGTAAAAAAATGGATTTTTACACTAATAAATATTAATTAAATATTTAATATAAATATTTATATACTCACCATGATAATATTTACCAAAAATTATAACCTAACTCCTCCTATAGATGCTCTAAAGTCATAATTTTCTCCAAACTTGTCAATCGCTACCTGTGTGAAAGACTTGGAGAGTGCCTCAAGTATGTAACAAAAAAATAGATGATTAAATTATTATATATGAAAAATATATTTAATTAAAACATAACCTATTTCATAATTACCATATGTACCAAATTTTGAGGTTAGATCACCTCTCCAACATCTTCAACCCTTCAAATCCTCTTCAAACTAGCCCTCAAGCTTATGATTGGGTATACTATCTGAAAACATTTACTCAACCATATCCATGATTGAATTAAAATTCAATGTTGTGTGGAGTTTTATTATATCAATATTGATATTTTATTTATAATATTCATATATTTATACAACCACAACCTTTATAAGGAGATCTCCATATTATGCTTGTGAGAGCACACTAGGTTAATGAACTTCTTAACACTATTATACATATATAACACATAAGATATGAACATAGTGTATTAAAAACATAATATAAACCTTTATAAACTTTAAATAAAAACTTAAAAATTATTATAATTTCCAATCACTCTATCATTCATCTCATTGTATCAAGGTTTCTTTATTGCATAAGCTAGTAACCAAGACTTTTCAAGTGCATGGATTGCAACCTCCAAGTTGGTCTCAAAGAAAAGGAGTGACCTATAATTTTTTGAATGTTAAATTTCATGATACATTTATTTAAATAATTTTAGGTTTTTCCAATTTAACCTAGCTAGATCACTTACTTATACTAAGGTATCTCACACCAATAACTCTCCTTAGATCACAATCAATGGTTGTGGGTGGTGTTTTTTTTTTTTTGAGATAGGAGAGTCAAAACAATGATTGTTTCTTGAGGAGGATATTATCATTAAAACCTGATTTTAGAAGCATAAAATATGATTTTATGCACTCAAAAAGGTTGAGAACACTGAGCAAGGTCATGAAGTTGATCTTCTTTTTCCACCATTAGATCATCCACTACACTAAGACTGCTTCAGAGTTCTTCAGAGCTTAAACAAGACATCTTCAGAGCTTCCTAGATATTATTTATAAAATATTAAAAGTATATTTGGATCATATTTATAGATCATTTTATCACCTTTGGAACATTTATAGAACTCACTATGTTTTATATTGAGTCTTCAAAATTATTGCTAAAAAGGTGTTGTTAAAACCATTGATGACTTATCAAGCCTTCAAATTATCTCTTAGTAGAGAGACATTAGGTTACCTCTAAATATATCCTAACACCACATAAATACCTTAAAAATATACTCATGTTATTAGATATATGAGGGGTGCTCATGAATTGTCACTAGACTACCTTTTCCATTTGCCTTCACCATGTCTCTTTTAACTATTAAGACTCCATCAAAGGGATCAAGGACCATCCAAGAATGTTTGATCATCATGAAAAAAATTGACTCAAGATAGAAGGGAGTTCTAATACTAAAAAATCATATTTTTAGCATGATAAGACCATGGACTATTTAAAAAACCCTCACAACTCACAAGGACAAGATACAATCATGAGACTAATGACGGACCAGGACTCAAGCCATTAGGCTAACCCCTTTCTAGGTCTAGATTAGAAAGTGGTTAACATTTTTGGTGACTCAACTAGCTTTACCAGCTTTTTAGTCAAGTAACTTAGAATATGTTATGAAAATCCTCATTTGAGCTGTGAATACCTATGTAATTAGCTCAAAATATGATTTGAAGATCTCTTGATGGCTTTAGAAAATGGAACATGATTATACATGAGATTTTCCTCATAAATTACATTATTTTGAAGAAATGAGACATAAAAAAGAAATGAAGGGAAATAATAAAGACAACACACAACTACCAAACAAAAAAGACCAAGCAACAAACACTAAGTACATGTGTAGAAGAACCTGGAGAGAAAAGATAACTCTAATTACCTATGTACAAGGGGAACATGATAAAAATAATATTATAACTTTAGTAACCTCTCATCGATAAGGATTGGGAGATTCTCACCATTAAATCTATAAATTTATAAGGCATTACTTTCCTTGTATCAGGTGATGATATAAGGTCCACTCCAAAGTCTATCAAACTTAAAGTGTTTTCCCAGCTTTGCATGGTCTTCATCCCATTTAAAGATAATATCTCCCTATTGAAATATCCTAGATGAATCCATTTTTTCAAATGAATTATTTAATTTATGTTGGTTATACCACAATCTAGTTTTGAGTTGAGAAAAGTTAGCTCCTTCTGTGTGAGGTGAGCAAGGGTGTTCCTCCTAATATGGATGTCACTGAGTCTTATCTCCTCTAATTGTATTACGTCATTCATTCTCACTTGCATATCATCATCTTCTAACAACTCAAGTTGTTGAATAAGATCTAAGGTATGAATTTCAATGGAAATAAGAAGTATTACCTATATATCATAGACAAGTAGGTATTGATAGTGTCCACTAGACCTCTTAGGTGTCACTCTATCTACCCATAATCTAGTTCTCAACCTTATATGCCACTCTCTTTGACTGTCCTCCCTGGTTATTTGGATTATCCTTACCACGTTATTATTTTTGGACTCTACTAATCCATTATCTTATGGGTAATATATGTATGATTCCTTAAGGTATATTTCATGTCTAAAATCCCACTCACATACCTTATTTCTATTTAAGGATAAGGTATTATCAGAGATGATTATTGAAGGCACACTAAATCTGGTCATAAGATTGTCATAAAACTCTAAGATAGAATTCTCATTGGCCTCTTTAAGTGAAGATTCCTCCACCCACCTTATGAAGTATTTATTGGTTATGATGACCCACTTTTTTATATAATTATAATGTGGATGGATCATTACTATGAAATATAAGCCCCACTACATGGAGGGTTGTTCACCTTGGATTGGTTGTAAAAGAAGTGTAGTTAACTTTTGCTTACTAGTGAGCATGGAACACTTTGAGAACTTCCTCACCAAAATATGTTAATATATAAAAAATATATGACAAAATTACTAAAATATAATTATTTTAGAGGCCATGGCCTTGGTATCAAAGTTTCTACCAGTAAGGCCATCATGAAATTTCTTAAGCAGCTTGACAACTTGGCTTAATTCAACACATCTCAAAGTCATGCCTCCTATGCCTTTTGTAAAGAGCATTCCAAATTTTAAGACGTATGGTATGGTATAAAATATAAATTTTCTCCTTTTATTCCTATCCATACCCATAGGACATTAGCCTATTTGAAGTAATTTGGCCACATCATTGGTCCAATTAAGAGGAGTGTTACTTGTAACTACCTGTTAACTCTCATGGGCTGCCAACACTTGGTCTTTGAATTCCTTTACTTATAATATAATATTCTCAAATAAAAATTTACCTCTGATTATAGTTATCAATCTCACCTCAATTTCATATTCCATACATTTTGATACCTACCCAACTCTCTTCTCATTTAGATCTCTATTGAGTATAAATTTCTTGATGCTTGGGTGTACCACCATAGCTATGACCTTGTTGTTAGACACTATGTGCCTAAAATTATTCAATCATATCATAAAATTAATTAAATTATTCTCCACAAAGGTATATATTTCCTCATATCCTTCTAAATCCTAACTAGATAACTCATTGGTTGTTCTAAGCCTTCACCATTCTATTGCATAAGCATAGCAAAAATTACATCTAATGTAAAGAAACCATAAAAGAAAAACCCTTTGATAAAATAAAGATTAAATATTATAGGGGATTGAAATATACCCACTTTTATGTCCTCAAATATACTCTTTCCTTCCTTGCTCCATATGAACTCTTTATGATTTCTAAGCATGTGAGTAAGAGGCTTGACCAACTCTACAAAACTGGGGATAAATATCTTTATGAAGTTGATCTTCCCTAAGAATATCTACAAAAATTTCTTGTTATTTAGTAGGGGTAAGGCCAAGATCTATTCAAACCTCTTAGGGTATATATAAATATCATACTTTGACACTAAATACCCTAACAATATGCCCTCATGAACAATATTTATTGGGAGTCAAGGACACTCCAAACTACCTACACCTATCAAAGACCAACTTCAAGTGAGACATGTGGTATAATACATCCTTTGAGAATATATTGATTTCATTAAGATAGATGAGCACCATCTTATTAATTAACTTCTTAAATTTAATATCCATTTCACTATGGAAATTTTCCCCTACATTGGATAGTCTAAAGGGAATTTTAATGTATGCATAAGTTCCCCACTTTTTAGTGAATAGAGTCTTATGTCTATCCTCCTCTTTGACCAATATCTAATTGTAATTGGAGTAATCATCAAGAAAATAAAACATTTGAGATTCTAAAACATTCTAAAGTATCTAATTCATATGGGATAGTGGGTAATGGTCCCTAAAAGACACATTATTAAGGTCTCTAAAGTCAACACATAGGAGTATCTTATTTTTCTTCCTCATAGGAACAAGGTTTTCTACAAATGAGGAATGATTTATGGGAAATATTATGCTGGATTCAATCAATTTGAAAAATTCTCTTCTCATGAGCTCTTCCACCTTAGGGCTAATTGGCCTTTGCTTTTGCCTTACTGGTTTTGCATTGGCTTCCAATTCTATGGTATGTTGGGAAATATTAGGGTCAAATCCATTAAAATCATGGTATTCCCATGCAAACACAATATAATATTCTTGACACAATGAAATGAAGGCAGATCTCTCTTCTAGTGTGTTTACTTTTCCCAACTTAAGTAGCTTATCCTTAAATATTACTATCTTCTTATTGTTCTCTTCTTTAGTTGAGATGCCTAACTTATCTCTTCTCATTTGATCTTCTTCATTGAAGATGACTTCTAATGTCACTAATACCTTGATTAATTTATTAGACCTTAGTTTCACTATCTATTCATCAAACTGATGTTGAAATTTACCTTGATTCTTATGGTAGAATTCTACCTCTTGCTTGAGAAAGCACACAATATGTTCATCACTATCAAATACCTACCAACTTACCCCATTTTCAAGTACATATATCCTACATATGACCTTGATTTTGTATTGTCCATGGGTGACCTTGAATCCATCTACAATTTCATATTGGGCACCAATAACTACAAGTCTATCTACATGGTGGTTGGATTCCCTTAGTATGGAACGGATGCCAAATTCCAAGAAGTACTCTAGAAGTTCCCATAGTCAGTGATTGTAGGGATTTATCATATGGTTCTTTATTGTACTAACAACCCTCACTTTCTACACTACAATCTCACTATCACCTTTCAATTCTAGAAGTTTGATGCCTCTCCTTCTTGCTTATTGTAACCCATGTATAAGGGCTTCATATTCAATATATGTTTGAATTAAAACTAAATTTTAACCTTATATATGGTATTACTTCTAATTTGAAGGATAAAATAACATTACTTTATCCCCATTGTCATTATTCGACCTTGATCCATCAAATAACAAGGTCCATATGCCATCATTCTCTTGAGTTAAGCTTGTGAGACTAAGAATAAAAACCCCTTCCTCATGCATGTAGTGTATTCCTAGATCTTCCTCTTAAATGGTATTATAAGGGTTAAATCCATGGTTATAATTTTCCCATTCATCAAGGAGTATATTTGAGATGCCTTCAAGATGATCTTTGGGTTCTTACTAACATTCTCATCCTCATCAAGTATAGTGCAATTTATATTAGAGACATTGGGCATATAGGGTTATAAGTGGAACCTATAAATATTTTTATACCTAGTAGTGACCCTTGTCTGATATCTAGTCCTAAATACCATGTATGACCATTCAGAGGAAAGGTATTCCCCAATATTTGTAGTAAAATCCCTAGATAAGCATAGGGTAAAGTATGGAGGTAAATCAACAATCATGAAATCTTGTGTGATAGTGTAATTAGGCTAGGCTTATAACATAATTTTGAGATATTTTAAGACACCTAATATCTTTGTGGGGTATCCATCTAGTTTCAAGACTCCTTTCTCATTGGGCTCATACTTGAGTTTTGGTTTATTAGCTATGACATTTGGCATGACTAAGGTTGAGGCACCACTAACTATCATAAAATTATAGGAAAGATAATCCCATATTATGATTTAAAATTATAATGTAGGTGGTTTAACAACCTTTGGATATTAGAGTTCACTAGGCTAACCATCATTAACATAAACTACACTTACCTTGTGTGTTTGCTTATTCATGAGAGAGATCTTAAAGAGATCTTATTGGATAATGTCCTTATACCTAAAAATGAGTAGATAATCCCACATAATAATGATAACATTGGGTATCTTCATGTATTCCACAATTTTGAATGTATAATTGGCACTCTTAGGTTGTATCTTGGAAGTGGAGGCATCACCTGTGACTTGAGTAACTTAAAGAATAAATGGATTCTTTTATTATTGTCTATGAGTTTGAGATGTTTTTTGACTTGGAGGGGTTTTATTGACTATAATTTTAATATTAGGATGTTTATTCATTTAATGATGTATTGGGGAGACCTCATAATGCCCTAAATTATCATCAACCATTCTCTCTTTATCCCTTGTGTGGGTTGTAATTGCATCATCTAGCTTTAATGTATTTTGACCCAAATTTGCTTCCAAATGTTTAAAAGTGTGCTCTCCTTTTTGGAAATTCATAAAGGTTGTGTTATTAGGCACTTTTATCATATTACCTTGTTTTTGTCTTAGAATTTCTATTGGTATCATGGTAGGCATATCACCATGAGGCATTGAAGGACCTTGTGGTGAAGGAGGCATAGTGTCATGAGCTTGAAATGTAGGATCATACTAAAGATAATAATTATGATATGTTTCTACACATTTAGACACTACCATCTCATTTTATTTCCCCCATGGAGCATACCATTGACCCTCTTGTGCAAATTTGTTTTATGTTGGCACTAATGCCCTTGAGCTGATTATAACATTGGGTTTATAGTTGTTATATGGTCTGGCCTATGTGATCTGACCTTGGGATTATTTATTTAGTGGGTAAGGGGGTCTATTTTAATAATAATATGGGTATAGATCTTGATATGGTCTATAATAGGTATGTTACTACCTCTCTAAGGCCACCAACTTGTTATTTTGTGATTTTAACAAACATTCAATCTTCCCAAGCCTATCCACTTGGATATCATTAAATTATATTTGATTAATTAGAGTAATAAATATATAAATGGTGGGGGAATTAGGTTGGAGCTTAGGGAATAGGGGTATGAGGGGCCTAGGAGTCAATTTCCCCACTTGTATCAACCAATTTTCTACCTTGACGTATATCTCATATGCCTCTGGTAATGTTGTCCCACCCACAGACTATATAATTATAGTAACATCTTAATTTAAGGCCCTTAGGTAATATATAAATGCATAATTAGGTGTAGGCTTTATTATAATAGGGATTCTATCCCAGGTCTTTTGAAATCTATAGTTAAATTTAAGCATAGATTCTTGGGGTGCCCTCTTAATTGAGGTGAGTTGTTCAACTAGTGACACATGGTCACTTCTATCTTCAAAGTGTTTATAAAGGAATTCACCAAATCAATCCCAAGTGTTTATTGAGGAGGGAGTGAGACCTTTATACCACTGAAGGGATTTTCCTCTCAAGGAAGTTGTTAAGAGTCTCATGGCTACATTTTCTTAGGTGATGTTATGTATTAAACATATGTTTGAAATATTAGATATGTGTTATACAAGAGTGGTTTATTTTTACCCTATGAAATATGGAAAATTATTCAATGAATTAGATATAATATCATCATATTGGTTAAGGTTAATAGGGATGCCACCGTTTAAGGGTATAAATTCTTGTAGTCTAGGAGGCCTTATCATTGGGATTGGTAGACTTGTAGTAGGTTGTGTATGGACATAATTGGTAGAATTATAAGACTTATGAGAATTTGGGGGTGTTGGATTTGGATTAAAATTAGGTACCCTCTTTATTCTTATAATTCCCAGTGATAATACAAAAAACTCAAACTACTTACCTTTTGAAGTTGACCTAGTGGAAACTTGGTCCATGAAACTGTCTTCCAATATATTATTGATTATCCTTAGCCTTCTAGATGTCCTCCTACATTATCAATATAGTTAAATTAGGTTTTCAATACTTTGATAACTGGTCCCACTAATTGTGCCAAATTTTTTGGTGATCTAGTTACACCCTTGCTAAGGAGAAGGTTGTTCATGCCTACCTCAAACTTAGTCCAAGATGGGAGTGACCTTAAACTATGGGCTGCTTAATATGCATATTACACATCTTGATTTAATGGGGATAGATCTAATAATTTTTCAATTTAAATCTTATTAACACCTAATCTCATCAAAATTAAAATTGAAAGAGATATGAAAACTAATGAATAAACTGCTCTAAGTGGTTATGCATCGACTGATTTAAGATCCACTCTTAGTTATATCCTTTGAAAACTAATAATGAACTTGGTGGAGATAATGAATTATTATAATCTTTAGTGGTGTTATAATAATGAATATTTTATATGGAGGTTGAATAGGATTTTGAAACTTTAATGACTAATCCTAGATCTGCACAAGATACTAGTGGCTTGTGATACTTCAAGAACGTCCATGTTTGCTAACACTTCATACAACCTATAATAGACTAAAAACCTAAATTTAGGTACATGAAAGGACCTAAATATGACAAAATTATGAAAATAAATATTTCATATAGGACATTAACATTCAATAATAAGTCCACAAATTTATTCTATTGATTCAAAAGAGTTACAAGGTAATTTTGGTAAAGCTTTGCTACACCTAATCGAGGGATACCAAAGCAAAATATCAATGCCTATTTAAATAAAAAGTTTTAAGTAGAAGAGATAAGATTATAGGAATGGTATATTCCAAGAATGAGGCTAATGTGGCATATGGTAGTTACACATACCTATTCACTATCCTCATGCATTGACATGCATTTGATGGGTCAACTTTGGCATTTGAGAAAGATGTGGAGGTTGTAACTCCCTCATTTGAATTTATTTAGTTCTTAACCATGCTTAAAATATATAAATATTACTTCATATGTATTTAAAAAATTTAAATAGAGTGTTTATAGGCCTCCAATAGGTGTTGGGTAGCCTCACTTCAACGTGTGTACAGAATGGACTTTGAAACTGCTTCTAGTTTGTCATAATGGCCTTCATTTAGGGGTGTGCTCACTTGGATGATAGTTAAAAATGTTTTAAGATGATAAATAAATATTAATATGCCACTTTATTTTTCCTTATATACCCTTATAATTTAAATATAAGTCAGACTATTTTCTTATCTTTCTACCTTCTGCTCATATCCATTGCTTGAATGATCAAACAATTGAACTAGGTTCCCAAATTCATATTTTCTCCTTCAGGGTATATTTGATAATTTTAGCCAATTGGAGTAATTTTTTCCTTTTAAAAAATAACTAGAAACATTTTATTATCTCTTATACAAAGTTTTGAGCACTTTTCCATATATAAATCCTCTTTTTGACCTCTGTTAAAGGCTCTTTTAGACCTAGTTTTGAGCATGGACTCCATTAATGGATATATAAAATCTTGGATTTTTTATATTCAATTAAATTATGGGAATTATATAAATTTTAACACTTAAAGGACATATAAATATACCTCCATGTCAAATTTCAAGCCATTTCATTGAGTAGAACTCCAAAAATGCATCTTTTGGGATTACCTCAACTTAGCTTATCTAATTTTTGAGTGTGTAGGTCTGTATTTTGTCATTTTATCAATTTTTATGAAGTAAAAAAGAGTTATTTATTCTTTAATAATTACCAATAAGGACCCATAAAACTATTTCAATTATTTTTTCCATTGTTAACCATAAAAACTAATCAGAATCACATATTTAGACCTACTACACACTCAAAAATTGTGAACTATGAGACATAGGGAGCAAGAAATAGGTGAATATTGATATTTATAAGGTTTAAACACCAAAACATTTTTTAGACATTTAAATACCCATAAAAATACTCCAATAATTATATTTTATCATTTAATTCTTTAAGTGCATCAAAAAATGCTTTTTTTACTGCCCCCACTTGCATGCCAAAATCTTAAATCTTACAAATTTGCCCTTTTCCACATTTTTCCTTGAAATTATGAATGTGATTAATATGAACTAGTTTTTTTAGACTTAAAATCATTCTCACTTTCTTTAAAAACACTCAAATGAGGTTAAAACCAATTTATCATACCTTATAGCCCTCAAAGAAGCTTGCATAGTTCCATATTGATTATCAATTGACAAACATAGGACTATGACAAAAATTTGGATGATTACACTATTATTTTAATATAAATAATTTCATGGTAAATTATAACCACTAATTAAAACCACTTTTACCAATTTTCATAGCTAGATCATGCTTGTAGAGGCCTCAAGATGAATTTTTCCCAAAACTAGCTAGTGGGTTGCCTGAGTGAATGACTATTTATGACTACAGGAGGTCAATAACAAAAAAATAGATTATTAAAATAATAGTTAGGTATTAAGGATGGAATATTAATATTTATCTACTCACCATGATCATAATTACCAAAACTAAGAACCTACCTCCTTCTATAAATGCTCTAAAGTCATAATTTTCTCCAAAAACTGTCAATGGTTACCTATGTGAAAGACTTGGAGAGTGCCTCAGGCCTGTAAAAAAATAATGGAGTATTACCTTGTTATATATGCCAAATATATGTTCATGAAAACCTAACATATGTCATAATTATCCTTTTTACCACAGTTTTGAGGTTAGATCACCTCTCTAGCATCTTCGACCCTTCAAATCTTCTCCAAACTAGCCCTCAAGCTTATGACTAAGTATAGAGTTTGAAACCATTTTATCAACCTAGAAATAATTGATTTATAATTTAGTGTTATGTGGAGTTTTATTATATCACTCTTTTTATTGTATTCAAAATATTAATCTAATTATATAACTACAATCTTCATAAGGAGATCTCCATATGTATTTTGTGAGAACACACTAGGTTAATGAACTTCTTAACACTATTATACATATATAACCCCTGATAAATTATCATAGTGTATTCAATACAACATAAAAACCTTTATCACCTTGAGATAAACCTTGAAAATTCTTTAAATTTCCATGAACTATGCCATTCATCTCAATTTATAATGTTTTCTTCATTGCATAAGCTAGTAACCGAGACTTTTCAAGTGTATAGACTGTAACCTCCAGGTTAAACTCAAATAAAAGTATTGACCTATCATTCCTGGAACCTTGAAGTGAATGAGACATTTATATTAATCCTTTTAGGTTTTATAATTTAACATAGTTATATCACTTGCTTATGCTGAGGTATCTCACACCAACAACTCTCCTTAGAGCACAATCAACAGTTGTAGGTGGTGTTTTATTTTGTTTTTTGAGCTAGGAGAGCCAAAACACTAATTTTTTATTTAAGATTATATTCTCATAAAAAATTGATTATAGAGTCCTAAAATAGGATGGGTAAGGCACTCAAGAGGGCTGAGAACATTGATTAAGTTCATGAAGATGGTCTTCTCTTTCCACTATTAGATCAACTAATGCACTAGGATTGCTTCTTCGGAGCTTCAATAGAACATCTTCATAGTATCTTCAGAGCATCTTTTGAGTTCACTATATCATCTTCAGAGATCACTATTTTCTATGATGATTCTTAAAAATTATTTCCAAAAAGGTGTTTCCAAAACCATTTATGACTTCTCAAGCCTTCAAATTCTCTCTAAGTAGAGAGACATTAGGTTGCCTCTCAACAACTCCCAACATGATGCCAAGACCTTCCAAGATACTCATGTTGTTAGACAAATGAGGGGTGCTCATAAATTTTCATTAGACTATATTTTCCATTTACCTTGACCATGGCATATTTTGATTATTGATACTTCATCAAAATTATCAAGGATCATCTAAGCATGTTTGATCATCATGACAACACTTGACTCGACTTGGGAGGTATAAGACTGACAAGGCAAAGTTATAGTATGACAATACCATGGAATATTCAAAAAACCCTCATAAATCATAAGGATAAGATAAACTCATGAGAATAATGATGTACCAAGACTCAAGGCATTAGGTTGACCCCTTTATAAGTTTGGGACTAGACAGTTTTTAATAGATCCTTCTTAGACAATAGTACCCTAACTAGATAGTAGCACCATATGCCACTAGTGTCCTCATTTTGTGCTAGTGTTCACTATCTGAATGATTTTATTTTTTGTATATTAGGTCACATTTCAAATATAGTCCAAACTTTAAGCCTATGTGATTAATACTTTTTATTGTATCTATATTTTCCTCCAAAAACCCTAGGTTTTCATACTTGTAAGGGTTTGAATAAACACTAAGATTAAAATTGGTTAGTGGGTCTAATGTGATGAACATATTATTCACACCCATGTGTGGGAACACTTACTAAATACCAATACTCTAATGAGGGATCAAGCCTAATGTAGTTATACTACTTGAGTGTTTGGTGAAAGTTCAAGTTAATGCTAGAATGCATGAGTGTGAATGCATGAGAGAATGCCTTGGAGGCCACTTGAGATTTGAATACCTATGATAGGGATAAATTATTTAATGTATGGGCTAATTCAATATAATATTTTAAGAATTGGGATCTTTATCTCAATGTGAAGTGATACTTTTGTGTGCTTCTTTGTGATAATGTCCACTTAAGGTATAAGAGTGTGATAGTAGTGTTTGTATAGTGTTCTTATGAAAATGACTTTGGAGGGTGACTTAATAATATGTTTAATATGACCCTAATCTTCTTAGGGAGATGTATATTACCTTTTTAGAGGGTGTATGGAACTAAATAACTAATAAATTTCACTAATATGGGTCTTGTGTGGTGTTTTATAGGCTTGGGTGTTATTTTAGTTTCCATGTGACTAAAAGTGGATCAAAATGGTCCCTAAGATGGGTCAAGTGCTATATTAAGGGTAAAGTGACCTTAATTTTATATCTAAGGAATGAATGGTCATTTTTGGTGATTAAATTCCCCCCCCCTTATTCTATAAATTCATCAAATTTAAATGACTTAGATAAAGGAAAAAGAAGCATACCTAGACTTACATAAGAGGCAAAGCCCATGATTCTAGATTTGAGTATGTGAAGAATTATCCAATGCATGTATTTGAATTTAAGTATTCATAAATTAGTCCTTATTTAATATATATCAAAATAAAATAATAAACCAAGTAAAAATGTAAAACTAAGAAAAGATATAGGAGAGAGAAAAGGAAAAAATACACTTCACTAGGTACATGAACCAATTCATAAACTTGGTTACAACCTATGTGTGTGTATATAGTGATCAATTAGTGAATAAATTGGACTAAGTTTATTTCTTGTTCAATACTCATGTGTGGGTGGATCAATAACTCAATATAATTTTTCCTCCATCATTTCCCAACCCTACTTGGTGGATCATGACCTGTGAATAGCTTGGATTGAACTGATAGTGTGTCCAAATCTATCATGTAGGTGGCTCAAGAACTCAATTATGATATTAATCCATCATTACCCACCCGTGTGTAGCATATTCATCTAGAACTAAACTTTTAAAAATGTTATAAAAGTATAATTGAGTATATCTAACTATGTATGTCAACTCTATAGCCACTCAAGTAAATTAGGTGACTCTAGGCTACTCAAGAATGCCAACCACTATAGATAGATTAAGGAATGAAACTAATGATAAATTGGAATATGATGTAAATTATATAGTGTAGATAATGACATGGAATTTTTTATTCCATCTTATTAATCAATGTGTAACTGATCATATGGAAAAATGTGTCATGCACATGCCCCCAATCTGGGATCTGAGTATATTGATTTTAGAATGAGTTGTAATAAATATATATGAGTATCTAAGCAAAATATGGGAATTTTAATTCCATGAATTATTCCCCCAATTTGAGAAAAATTATATAAACCTAAGCTCAGCTAATGTGAATCTAAGTAAAAAATGAGTATAACTCATAAACCTATAACTAGATTTATGCAAACTTGTATTGTACCTATTATACTATTCTATCCAATATAATTTTTTATAAAACTAAGGCTAATATATAATAGTGCCATATATTATAAATTAGTTTCATCTGGCACTAGTTCCCTCGTTTAAGTGCTAATGTCTTTTTGGTTTGAGTTCTATGTCACTATACTACTTTTTGAGTCATTATTTCCCATTTGTGTTTATCTATGTCTTCTTTTCTAAAATTTAGCCTATGTGATTAAAAATGTATTGTGAATTCAAAATAAGATCATGATCTCTATGACCAACACCTATGAATACCCTCTCTTTTTAGGTTAGATTTTGAATCTATGAAAGAAATGCCTTCAAAAGAAAAAGATCTACAAATGTGTGTTAAGTAAAGCATATATGATAACTAAGTGATAATCTAATATAATGTACATACATAACATCTGAATGTAAGATAATCTAAGCATAATTATGTAATTTAAGATATATGTCATGTCCAGCATTGCATAAGGGTGTCAAGATAGATGTAATAATGTATGTAATAATAAATTTGAGTAATTACCTAAGGGGATAGTGCATGATGTCCATCATGACAACAAATTATGAAGGGTAGATGCATGACATATCTCATGGCATAAAATACTATTGTTTGTAATAAGAAAGGATAAGAGTCATGGCCATGAAGCATATAATAAAATATACATATAAAACACATGAGGCACACAAACTAGGCCAAGGAGCCACAATACAAGGGACATGGGAGCATATCACTAAATTTGCAAAAATAAGACATACAAGGACATGTTCAAATGTCCACATATGTAAGAAACATGGAATTTATATTAGATCCACATAGAATTACATGTTAAAATTTTTTCATACATAATAAAAAAATCACACAAAAGTACATGGGAAAATGTCCAAAGAATACTATGACAAGAAGTGGCATAGAGCCAAAGAGCATTATCATATTTAAATGCCCTAGAATAGAAGAAGCATAAATATATAGTCAAGTCTAAACTAATAAAGTTAGAAATGAAAGCATGCACGAGTATGTAGTATAAATATATGTGATGGTTAGGATGTAGATATGTCGAGTCTATAATAGTAATAGCTAATAAAAAATATAAGTAGCAATGATCAATATCAAGATATAATAATGCTAAAGCTATTATGTACAGAATGTAAGCATAAAAAATGGTGATTAAAGCTATGTATAGGATGTCCCCAAGAGGGTGAATATGTCAAGTTAAGAAGCATGGATTGGTTTATATACCCATAATGGGTAGATGATAAAAAGTATGGATTAATGTACTAGACATGAGTCTAGTAAGTAATCTACAAGCACTCAACAAGAACAAGTGAAGTATTTAATATGATAAATTGACTATCCTAAGATAACTAGCAAATGTAGTATCTGGAAAATATAAGAAATTTTAACATATAAACTCATATAATATGTAATTTTGTGTTTTCTAAGTAATTATTTGAATTTTTTTTTGTTTTTGAAATATTCTATTATTTCTATATTTTATAGATATAATATATTTACAAGCAACATGAAAATGAACCATGTACAAGGAAACAAGAGAGCTAAAGTATGTACAAGGAAAGAGAAACCATATAAACCAATGAGTATCATAGAATATTCACTCTCAGTGTAACGTATGTCAACTAAGGGAACTATGATCATTCATGTTGTGTGAAAGGGTAGTTGTGATCCCATAATCTATTGTACTGAGTGATATATAGTTGGTATTGCCTATGAAGTAGGGTGAGGAATCTCAGAATCTAACTGAAATGGCATGTAAATTATGCTCTAAATATGTGAAGTTGGCTAAACTATCCTATGAACTATGGTAGGTACTATTTGAACCCATATGCCATGGTAAATAAGTCACCATATTGTTCATGCTATGTAGGTGTATAAATACCCTCTAGAACTAATATTGCTCATCATGTACTAATAGTAAATAGATTTATAGAATCTATAGAAAATATATTAATAGTTTGTCATGTTAAAAATATGTTTTATTGTGTATCATGTATTAAAAATATCTTAATTAGTTGTCAAACTGAAACTATGTTCTTTTGTGCATTATGTCTTGCAAATATCCTAATTAGTTGTTAGACTATGTTCTAATTTTTTTTGTCTCTTACAAAAATATTTATTGGTTATTTAACTGAGACTATACTCTAATCTCTCTAGTTGTTTCTAAATATCTTTATATTGATATGTGAACTTAAACCATGCTATGATCTCTATAGTTATTTCCAAATGTACTTGTTGGTGTGTAAACTAAGACTGTACTCTAAACTTTACGATTGTTTCTAAATATCTTTATTGGTGTGTGAATTTAAATTTTTATTTGATATTTATGAACTAGATACCTTATATATTGAATCTATGGTGCATGAGATCATTCATAAATAGGTGTCCTAGAAACCACATGGGTCATACAATAAGTAACCAATGGCTCCTCAAAGGTAACATCCTAAGATGACACTATCATAGAGGAATGTCATCTAGGAGACTATGGATACTAAGATCTTGGTGCCCCTTGTATGAATTTTATAATTCCACAATTGACATAATGGTCAATATGGTCTCAGAGTGAATAATAATGACTGTCTAAATATCCATTTATCTTATGGAAATTACAATATGGCTTATTTTGTACCCTGTGCAAATGGTGTTCTAGATGGTGATGAATATAAGGAAGGGTGATCTTACCCCTATTCATTAATGTGATTAATATTTCATGAAGCTTATCTTTATCTATAAATTTTATATCCCCACTATTGGTGTCTTTCTCTACTCATTATAGGAGGTTCTCTATAAAGTGGATCTTTTCCCTTATTGAGTATTTTTATTAGTTATTTGTGTTCCACTAGTTTATTATTCAAGAGTGGAGTAGGCTATTATACCATGTTAAAATATTGTGTATTTAAGAAACCTACATCCAAATATACCTCTGAATGTGTATCAACCAGTCCCAATTTTGTCTCTAATTCTATAATTGTGTTACATAGATGTTGGAATGATTTTGATGTCTGATATAATAATTTCTCCTTAAGAGTAAAAATGAAGCCTCTATCAAAGATATGTACCTCTAAATATATTGACTGGTAAATTAGTTAATGTAAATATGATTTGAATATTTAAATGTATTTAATTGTTGGCTTTATCTCACCCTAGTGTAATGAGGGTAACCTCTCATGTGTGATGCAAGGTCCCTTATTCTATATGTAGTTTCTCAGAAAGATTACTTCTAACTCCTAATATGTATGTAGTGACCCATTAGAGATTGTATGCTAGAACCAATTTAGTTCTTCCCATTTATGGACCTTGGAAATAATTATAATAGATTCAACTTGTTAGTGATATGTGCCATGGATTTCTCATAAGCCTAAAGGTGTAAGTATGAGCCTCCATGCCCATGAAATGTAGGTAATATCAGTATCTTAAAGTTGGGTGGTAACCTTGAAATGAATGTTTTGCATGGAATAAGGTTTCCATGGATGACATTAACATCAACCTGAGAATGGTATGATTTATTATCCAATATTATATAATGTAATTAATGTTATAAATCACCCATGACATGCATCAAGTAAATTTCCACTTGTGAAGGTATATTATCATGATTAAGAGGTTTATTTAACTCTTGGATTTTGTTATTTATCTTACACATTGGTATATTGCATTGGTAACTTTTTTTAGGGAGGATTGGTTTGGTCTATATAACCTTTGGAGGTGTGATATTTGAGACCTAGTTAAAGGAAAATTAACTATCACCCTTGTTTACAATATGTTGAGAAATAAGTTATATTGTAGTAAAAAGGATCGAGGGATATCCATTGGTATTTATTATTTTATTAATTTGAAAATAAGTATCACATGCTAATTGATTAGAAGGTACTTTATTATCACGTGAATATAAGTTATGTAAACTATGAACATAAGAATAAGTGTGTGTGTGTGTTTGAAAATTTCACCAATAATTTTTTTGGACAAGATAAGTAGGTGAAGTAAGAGGAGAAATAGAAGGTGTAGACTCCATTTATTCTTCACCATACTCATAGTAATCATCATAATCTCAAGGTTCATAAAAACTAGAGTTTAATTCACTTGTAGAAGTAAGAGTAAAATAAGTATGATTTGCATTCTCACTAAGAGATAGAGGAAGAGAATATTTTAACTTTTTAATACTATGAAATATGTCATCATGTGTAGATACAATGCATGTCATCACTAGTTAGGAGTGGAATGCATGTATGATCATTATTTTCAATCTTATATTTAAGGGTAAAATAAGTAGAAATCATGTTTTCATTTGGTATATTATGACATGTAAGACAAGAGTTATATATATTTTAATTATCTAAATTTTACATAGAATTAATGTGTTTAGCTTGAAATTTGAAAGAATGTGATAAAAAAATGTCATCTACTTTAGTTTATGCATTGGTAAAAGGTAAAAAATCATTTGTAAATTCTTTATCAATTGAATTGAGAAGGGTAAAGAATGTGCATTTTGATTTTCTATGCTAGGAATATCATGTATAAAGTTAATTGAGCTATGCATTGGTAAATTTATTTTATTATTCTTGTATTGATTTAATTTTACACTAATGTAGCAAAAGGGGCTAAAAATCTAGGATCACATTGAAACAAAGCACTACCACAAAGGGGTTATTTTGGTCTTATATTTTTAGTTTGATGTTCGAGATTAGGAGAAGAGAGAGGAGAAAGGAAAAAATATGAATCTAATCTATCCTCATCAATACTTTCATTGTCATTCTCATAGTAATCGTCATATCCACCATTAAAATAATAATAATCATCATCATTATAAATTAAATCATTATCATTATCATTTTCTAGTGAAAAATCTTGAAAATTTATCCATTCATTTATATAATGATGTGAAATTTTTAGAAATTGATCAACTGGGTGAGGGGAAAGAGGTTTATTGGATTTTATTTTAAAAATTTCTAAAGAAGATAATGTAAAAAATGAATAATAAGCACACAATAGGTATAATGTAATCTAACATAGGTATATCTACAAATATGGGAAACATTCAAGGTAATGTATAGAAAAAACTCATAATTTTATTTGCAACCCTAAGGGCTGTTTTTTTAGTGTTTGAGAACCTAGTATACGGATATAGGGTTTGTAGGGTTTGATACAAAAATTTTAAATATTCAATCAATGAAACCCTAATATAGGATTGATAGGTATTAGTTAGATTATGAAAAAATATATAAAAAAAGTTAATAAACCCTAATTTATTACACAAAAATGGAGAAAGAAAACCCTAAGATTAAACTAGGGTTTTAAATCAAAATTCAAAGTAAGTTAGGTCCACCAAATTTTTAACCTTTTAGGATTTAACAAGTGTAAATAATATGTTTGTTAATTATATGAGTGCACTAAATTAGGGAAATAATATTCAATTATATATCCACCAATTTATTATAAAATTTAATATCTTTGACTTTTAAAAAATGGTAATAAATAATGAAAAAAAAGACTTAACTAGAAATGACTGAGATGGATGATACAAAGGATAAAAATTATGGAATAGGCTCTTTTGAGTGTCATAAATAGGATCTAGGTGTGATAATCCTTCCTAGATAGTACTAGCATATGACACTAGTGCCCTTTATTGGTGCTATTATCCTTTGTTTGAATATATTTTAGGTTTTGTAGATCAGGTCATGTTCCATATTTGGTCTAAATTTTAGGTCTATGTAGTCAATTATTTTTCCTATAACTCTATTTTCCTCTAAAAACACTAGGTTTTCATGATTGTAAGGGTTTGAATTAACACCATGAGGAAAATGGGTTAGTGGATCTGATGTACTGAACATGTGATCTATACCCTTATGTGAGCATGCTACCTACATACCAATACTCTAAGGAAGGATAAGGCTTGATGTAGTTCTCCCACCTAAGTGCTTGGTTCAAGTGCAATTGAATGCTAGAATATCTAAGTCTAAATACATGAGAGGATGCCTTAGAGGCCACTTGAGATCTAAATACCTATGTTAGAGATGGATTATTGAATTTGTGGGATGATTCAATATAATATTGGAAGAATCTAAAGCTTTCCCTTAATGTTAAGTGATAGCTTCATGTGATTATTTTTTATAATGTCCACCTAGGGTGTAAGAGTGTGATAGTAGTGTTTATATAGTGTTCTCGTTAAAATAACTTGGGAGGGTGACTTAATAATATATCTAAGATGACCCTAATCCTCTTGGGGAGATGAAATTTACCTTTTTATAGGGTGTAGGGATCTAAATCACTAATGAATTATGTCATTATGGGTCTCATGTGGTGTTATATATGCCTACGTTCTATTTGTAGTCTCCATCTGACTAAAATTGGATCAAAAGGGCCCCTAAGATGGCTCAAGTGCTATAATAAGTGTAAAATGACCTTAAGTGGATATAAAAGGCTTAAATGGTAATTTTTAGGTGATTACATACAATATAAGAGGATGATAATTTTAAGGTGGTCTTAAAGGAGTATGAAGAAATGATTTATTCATGTTATTAAAGGATTACTAAAAATCATCAATTTGTTCTAATGTGCCATATTTATTAAGAAGGGAGTTTAACAAGTAAACATGGTAGGCTAACTCAGGATCAACTCAAAGGATTTACCCAATCATTCCATTGGAAGTATCAATGTCAATAATAGACCTAAGCATAGGCATGTTGATAATAATGTTAATATTTGTGGGATATACATCAATATGATGTAATGAGACCAAAAATACTAAGAGTTTTCTATAAGTAACATTGAAAATGCATTTTTGAGTATTGATTTTAACTTTATATTTGATAAGATGATCAAATATGATAGATGGAAATGGTTATCAAAATGATTTGATATGGATATAAGGTCATCCATGTAAGTTTGTACTATTTTATGGATGTGATCATGAAATATGTGTGTAGTGACATGTTGATAAGTTGATCCAACATTTTTAAGTCCAAAAGGAATATTAACACAGAAATAGGTTCCCCACTTGGTAGTAAATTTGGTTTTATGTTGATCCTTTGGGATGACGTAGATTTTGGTATACAAATTAGATAGTAAACTATAGAGTCAATAATGTAATCAATTGAAGGTAATGTAAAGTTTTCCCTAGTACATGATAAGTTGAGATTGTGAAATTCAATATAGATATGAATAACCATGGTGAATTTCGTTAAAATGTGTAATATGTTAGATACCCATTTTGAGTAATCTATGGGTTTAATAAAATTAGCATTTAGGATCTTGATAATTTATTTGTGACATAAAGTAAAAACTTTAATTTATTATAGTTTATGTTTTTTGAATCTAAATATGTCACTATGTTATTAAAAACTATGCTAAGTTCAATCTCAAGCATATCCTCATATGAACATGTAAAGTCTTTGTGATATTTGTCAAAAAAATAATATAATTATATTTCTATTCAAGGTAAAACTCTTTGGACATGAGGAATAGTTTATGATTATAAGTTATACCAAAGTTAATTGATTGTGTTTCTTTGATAAGCATGACATTTTCAATCTTGAATCAATATATTTCACTAAAGGAAGTTTACAAATAGGGTCCATTTTAAGATTGCCACTAGCAAAAACTAATCGAAGCAAGGAGTCTTTATCAGAAAATGGCCAAGCTTATGATGTTTATGAGTAATTTTATAATATCTAGAATTAAGTATTTCTAAGAGAGATTCATCACTAATAATTATAGGTAAAGGGTCATAATATTTTAAATCTACTTCAACATATGCAATCTTGTTACCTTTGTTGTCAAAATATTAATAAATTAGTCTTATAAGAGTGGCTTGAGCATCCAAATTCACGTAGGATTTTGAGTATAGTTTAATATTTTTTGTAAAGTATCATCCTATAAAATATATTCTAATATATAAGAATTAAGATAAATGGTATTGGCACACTCGGTATAGTTATAAAATATGATTGATTTTAATTGTATCAGCCTATATAGTACATTAAGTTTTAGTTGGGGATGGTAATGGAGCTGTATCAAGATTTTGTAATGACTATTGGTAATATTATGAACTTAAGGCTAGACTATATTGGTTGGGCTATTAAAATATAAAAAATGAAAAAGAGGTTGATAAGTATTGGGTTTGTTAATACTATTAGTATTGTTGGAAATGTTATTAATGATATCAGGTTGGCTGACGTCATTAGGTATGTTGGGAAAGTCACAAACCTATTTCAAATCCCATGTATTATTTTCCAATGGTGGGTTGATATGAGGGACATAACCTTGAGGTTCTTTATCATTCACATCTTCACTATAATTGAAGGATATGTGAACTAAATGAATTACTTGGTTAAAATCATACATTTTAGTCATAGTTTTAGTATAATGAATTGCATCCAAGTTATGTGATTATGCTTGGAAAACTATATATCCATCATCATATAATGGAGAAACATTATGTGACTAATATTTTTCTTGAGAAATATCAGTGCATGTATCCTTAGTTGATACAATAATATTACTAAAAGTTTTAGTGGATAATAATATATGGTTATAAGATAATTTGGCTACCCAAAAATAATTACATATGAAGTCATATTTTGTTAAATATATTCAATGGCATTTAATGGTAAAGGAATTTAATTATAATAATAATTAAAATTAATGTTTTTATCTCATGTTAAAATAGATGAATGGATCCATTATGTTCTGTAAGGTGATAATTTAGTGGTATTACAAGTAGTTTATAACTCATTGTGTTTTTCATCATCTGACTCTGCAAGAGTAACTTGGATATCATGATGTATGTTGAAAAAATTAGGAATATGAGTACTATTGATATGAAAATTGGTGTGTATATGATAATACATTTTAATAATAAGTAGTTTGAGACCCCATGGGTTGGGATCTACTTCATTATTTTAATGTTTATCATTGTGATGAAACTTAATACATTGGTTAACAAAAGATGTGATAGATCTCTTAAAATGAGTCCAATGATATCCTAAAAATATATTATAGAATAACAGAAGATATAAATCCTTCAACTTGGTGCATAATATTTTAGGCTTGATATTGAGAGGGATCCAAATGTAACCTGTTGGATGAATATTTTGGTAATAACATAATGGTAATAAAATGGTACTTTTATCCACTCTCTTGATTCCTCAAAAATATTTATAAGGAAACAAGTATACCATTGAGTTGGTTTTCTAACCCAATGTTATAGATAATGTAAATCATTGGTAGGTTTTCAATAATGATGATCAAGTTATCATCTTCTTGGAGAAGGTAGAAAATTTAGTGAATTATATTTTGAGGGGAGTGACTCCACTCCTCAATAATCAATATCTAAGGTTCATAAGGAAATAGGTGAAGAGATTTTATAATTGAAATGGAATAGAATTCCCAAAGGGTTATTATCTTTAGAGAGGATTTTTGATAAACATGATTAATTCATCAAACATCAATAGTTTAAATCATATTTAACTTTAGAAATTGAGCAAGTTGATATAGGAAAAAATGATGACCCCAAAATGATAAATATTATGAAATGTTTCTCATTAAAGGAATGAGAGAAGTTGGTGAGACTTATATGCCAGTACATTGAAGTATTGTCATATTCATATGCTGATCTAAAATATTTTTGACCCAAGGAAGTGCAATATGATATTCCTCTCAAACCTAGGACCTAGCTTCACAAGGAAAAATAATGACAATATAATTCCAAAATCTCAAGTACCATCCTTACTAAAATTTAAAATATGTTTAATTCTAGGATCATCTTTCCTATACATCACTCATCATGGATAGAAAATATTTTTCCTATGAGGAAAAAGAATGGAGAAATCCACATCTGCATTGATTTTCATAATCTAAACCAATTGTTACTTAAGGATAATTACCCATTGTCGTTAATGGATCAAGTACTAAAATTAGTAATGGGTTTATATATGTTGTCTATGCTAGATGGCTTCTCAAAATATAATCAAGTAGAGGTACATGATAAATATCAACACAAGATGACCTTTTCTACTCCATATAGTGATTTTTTATATCACAAAATTCCTTTTGGATTGATCAATGTTGCTTCTACCTTTTAGAGACATATGAACTTGGCTTTCTAGGATGTGGTTGGTAATTTCATTATGGTCTATCTTGATGACTTAATTATTTTCTCAAAAAAATGTCAAGATCATTGTGATCATTTACAATAAGTTCTTCAAAGGTGCATTAACATGGGATGTCCCTTAATCCCAAGAAATCCATTTTTGGGGTTATTGAAGGTAAGATTCTTGGACACATTGTGTCTAAGAAAGGAATCAATATTGATCTTGAACGGGTCAAGTCAATTTAGAATCTTACTCTGCCATCAATTAATAAAGGCATGCATTCCTTCTTTGGGAAGGTTAATTTCTTATAGAGATTTGCTCCTAATTTTAATAAGAAGACATGTCATATTATTGACATGATGATAGGGAAATCAATTTTACATTGGAACGGAGAAGGGAGAGATACTTTTCATGAAATAAAGGAAGCAATTACACATGATTTTGTCTTAGTTTGCCCTGACTATACCAATAACTTCATCATATACAATTATGCTTCTGAGCATACTCTACAATTTTTGTGCAACCAAATGAAGAGGGAAATGAATCTCCTATAAAATTAATTAGCTTCCATCTAAAGGCTCATGAACTCAAGTACTCATCCATGGAAAAACATGATTATGCTATGGTGAAAATAGTCAAGCATTTTAGGTTTTACATCCTCAACTCTCATACCATTACACTAGTACTAGATTCTACAGTTAAGTTCATTTTGACTCAATAAGAATTTAGAGGCAAAATAGGTAATTGGATTTCTAAGATCTAATAGTAAAATATGGATATAAAGCCTAAAAAACTTGTGCATGGAAAGGGTTTATGTCAACTCATGGTAGGGACTAAACTAGAAGAGGTACCCAAAAATGAAGGAGATATATAAGAATTTCCCATGGTCTTGTTCATGAGCATAATGAATGAGTGGTATTCTAATATTTCCCATTTCCTCACATATGGAGAATGTCTAGAGCATTTATCTTGTAAGGAAAAGAGGAAAATCAAGCTTAAATATGTAAACTTTTTTCTTTGGGACAATGGTTTCCATAAGTGAAACATTGATGTAATTTTTCTATGATGTGTAGATAAACCACAATAAGGTAAGTTGTTGGAATATTTTCATGACTTAGCATGTAGAGGACACTTTACATCTTCGGTCACACCCCATAAAATTTTGTGAACAAGATACTACTGGCCAACACGTTTTTAAGATGCATACACTTGGGTACATAAATGAGATAAATGCTAGTAATTTGTGGGGAAACCCAAGTTAGTAGCTCTACCCCTTAAGACAATAATCATTGTAGAAATTTTCTAGTAATGGGGTATTGATTTCATTAGCATGGTGAACCCATTGTGAATTGTGGGTCACAATTATGTTTTCATAGCTACTGACTACTTCACTAAGTGGGTGGAAGAAATTCCAACTAAATATGCCACTTGATAGGTTGTTTACAACTTCCTCAAGGAAAATACCATCACAAGGTTTAAAGTACCTAATAAAATAGTGACTGATAACAATATCACATCTTAGGAGATGACATAGTTATATTTTTAATATGGTATTATTCTATCCCATACCTCAAACTATTTCCCTCAAGGAAATGGTCAAGATGAGTCAAGTAATAAGAACTTGGTTACTATTATCAGAAATTTAGTAGATGAAAACTAGAGAACCTAACACAAGGCATTATATGATGCATTATGGGCTGATCACATCACTCCCAAGTGAGTGATTGGTATGTATCTTTTTCAGCTTTTGTATGACCTAAATTAAAAAATACCCATTACATTAGAGTTAACCACTCTTAGATTACCAAAAGGCTATAGATGAGAAACATTGTGGCATTGATAAACTTTTGAAACTTTAAATTCAAATTATAAATATCTTGTCAATTAATATATTAGAAATCAAGTGGTCTTTCAATCTTTATGTTGTAATAAACTTGTTATGTTTTGGGAATGTTATTATGTCTCTTCCATTACATTTTTCATGTATTAAATTGAATTATACTATGAATTGTTATAAATCAGAGGGTGTCAGGAAGCTAATTTTAAAGTCTTTTGAGTTGTAATATCATTACAGGGTTTGTGTTCATTATTGGAAGTGATTGTGAAAAATTTGGGCTACAAGTTATTTTATTTGGTAATTTGATTTTTAATAAAAATAAGGTGAAGAGTGTGGGTTGTGCTTCATTCCATCTATCTATGTTACTTTGATGATATCATTCTAGTTATTCTTTTGGTTAACTAATCTGAATATCAATTATTATTTCTCTATCAAGTAATTTCATATTTTAAAAATAGTTTTTAATGAATATAATAAAAATTTATAAGTGAAAATCAATTCTAAAAAAACATAATTGAATGATATGATAACACCCACTTTGATAAAACTAGTGTAAATAATTACGTGTTGTTTTAGTTAACAAAAAAAAGGGAGCCTCCCCTTTCATTGAGAATATATTTTATCTCATCACTCTATATCTAAAAGTAATATTTTGTTAACATTATATTAATAAAAAAATATTCACCCAATAGTTTTTGGCAAATGCATTAGGGATCTATCGAACACGCAACTAAGATCTACACTCATTGGTTTGAAATATGACCAACACTTTATTGTTTGATATTATTTTGTTGTATTTAATCTCTTTTATTTTTTGAATACTTTCATGATATAGGAGAACAAATCTACACTCATGGTAGAAAGGTAGTGGGACACATTGATCTAACATTTTAGTTGTTGTAGTAACATAGCTTAAATCTTTTGTCAACATGTGCAAGGTCACCTCTTCAATGTACATGAAGTTTTCCTCCTACTAATACAAGATATCCTATACTTGGGGAGGATTCCAACATTCATAGGGTCTTACCTATTTTTCCTTTTCAAATATTTGTTATTTCTCCATATAATTCCCATATAATTTCCATTCAAGGTCCATGAGGAAAAACTTTTGGTCCATTGAACTTGACACCACCATCTCATGAACTTTCTCGTGGTTCAAGGAAAAATTTCCCTAAGTTCTATGGTGATGACAAAAAACACCTAGATGAGCATATTGCCACATTATACATTGAATTTGGAGTACTTGGAGTGTAACATGAAGATGTATATGTAATATTGTTCATAGAAACCCTCCAAGGTATTTTTTGTTCATTGGTTTTATCATCTTGCAACAGGAACCATCACATGTTAGGAAATACTTAAAGCTAATTTTGAGACAATGTTCAAGATTGTAGAAGATGATCATGCCTTGTTGGCTCAACTTACACAAATGAAAAAAAATCACATGATCCCATGTGTGAGTTCATGCCAAAGTTTAATTATTTGAGGAATAGGATCTCATCGATTGCTCAACCTATGCTTGAGAACTTGAAATGCTTCTTCATCAATTCTTAATTGCCAAAGGTTAGTTTTATTTTGTGAAGAGAAACCCTATCTAACCTTGATGATGCTCAAAGCTTAGACACTAAAGTAGAAGAATATGATTTTATCTTGGCTATAAAAGTGAGAAATAATTCAAACAATCCTAGAGGATAGCCCTCCACAACTTCACCTTCTACTAGTACTATTGATCCTATGGTGTAGAAGTTGGAAAATGAATTGTTAGCACTCAAGAAACAAATGTCCCAAGGTATGCCATTTTATTCATATAAGGATACTCCAAGAAGAAAATACCCTAATTCTTCTAACTATTCTAATAATGTTGTGAGGAATCAAAATTAGAATAAGCTTCCCCCATTGCAAGCAAGGCTTGCATTGGAAGTACCATTAGATAATATAGCAGTCAATTAGTTGGAACCTAAAATTGATGATGTTCTAGAATTATAATATATTCTAGAAGAAGATATTAATCCCTTCATAGGAGATGAAGGATAAGTTGGTGACTTTGATATTAGGTTTCTAAGCTTTGAAGAAGAAAAAGTAGAATAGGAGGAAGATATACATGGTGATTCTTATGCCATTTTCACTTTTTCACAAAGTCAATTGAATTAAGAATAAAAGGTTGATAAAGATAAATCCAAGGATAAACCATATAAAGAGGTTACAATTACCAAGAGATAAAATCCTTTGCTAGTTAAACTAAAATACACAGTGGTAGATAAATAAGTATACCTCACCATTCTACTTCTTGCCCTTCTACATCTAGAACTAGTGCCCAAAACCTGAAACCTAAAATTGAAAATATCTTATCTTCCTTAGCTACCCAATATCCATATTTTTATATCATAGATCATGATAAAAATAAAATAACCCAAATGTCTAAGGTTGAAAATCTCCAATCCAACCCAGACCAATTTGAGAGATTAGTGAAGTTTGTAAAGGGTAAAGTGGCCAATTCCAATTAGGTCTCATCTAAGAATACATCTATTGATCCTAAGCCAAAATAAAATAACTTAGTTGTAATTCCCACATCCAACTCAAAAAAAATAGAAACTTTCTATATCTCTCTCTCTTTGTCAATGGTTATAAGCTCAATAATTATATCATTGATTCGGGTGCCTTCAATAATGTGATGCTAGCCAAGGTAGCTAATACCTTGGGATTGGCTTTGACAAAGACTTTTGGCTATTGTTTTTCAATGGAAACTAAGAAAGTACCCTCATAGGCCAAATAAAGGATGCATAATTTTCATTTTCCATGTTTATAGAGAAAAATATCAAGATGATGGTCCTTGTAGCTAATGTTCTATCCTCATATGGAGTCTTTTTAGGATATAACTTTTGCAAACATGTTGGTGGTGAAATGAACATGGATTGGTCTAAGGCTATAATACTTGTCAAAGTTGTTATGTAGAAGCTTCATCCAAAGAAGTAAGAAATGTATACTATGATAAAGACTAAGGATTCAAAAGCCAAGATTTTCTTTGAAACTTTTAGAATGGGTATGTATTTCTTGACCATAGATGAAGATCTAGTACTGTCAAATGATATTTTAGAGAAAGGTCTAGAAATAGATGAATCACCCTCTTCAGAAGAAAAAATTGTAGATTTTGAGACCATAAAATTGAAAAGTTCAAATGATGTTTGGACTCTAAAATTTTATGGTAGTTTCTCTTCAACTAGATTTGGAGGTGGAATAGTCCTCATATCTCTGAGAGGAAAGATATTCCCTTTTTATTTTAAGTTTTCATTTGATAACACTAAAAATATGGTTTAATATGAATCCTTGTTATTAGGGATGGAGGTTACACAAAAGAAAGGAATAAAAAATCTCCATGCACAAGGTGATGCCAAGCTAATCATTTATCAATTCAGGATTATTTATCAAACAAAGAATGAAAGGATAAGGAATTATCGCAATTGAGTCTAGGATTGCATGGAGGATTTTGATTATTTAAATATATTAGTGGTTCTAAAAGAATATAATGATAAGTTAGATTCATTGGTTGTTTCAACCACTCTCTTGATTCCTCACAAATACTTCTAAGGAAATAAGTATACCATTGAGTTGATTTTCCAACTTAGCATTTCAAATAATGTTGATCATTGACAAGTTTCCAAAAATCATGAGTAAGTTATCACCTTCTTATATAAGGAATAAAATTTTAGTGAATTATATTTTGATGGGAGTGACTGAACTCCTCAAGAATCAATCTCTGAGGTTCATAAGGAAACAAGTGAAGAGATTTTGTAGTTGAAAGGGAATAGAATTCCTAAAGGGTTAGTATTTTTAGAGAGGTTTTTTGATAAACATGATTGATTCATCAAATCTCAATAGTATAAATAATATTTAACTAAAAAAATTGAGAAAGTTAAAATAGGAATAGAGGATGACCCCAAAATGATAAATATTGGGAAATGTTACTTGTTGGAGGAAAGAGAGAAGTTGGTGAGACTTATACATTGGTACATTGATGTATTATCATATTCATGTGTTGATCTAAAATATTTTTTACCTATGGAAGTGAAACATGATATTTCTCTCAAACCTGGGTCCCAACCTCACAAGTAGGAATAATGACAATATAATCCCAAAATCTCAGGTACCATCCTTGCTAAAATTCAAAAGATGTTGAGTGCTAGGATCATATTTTCTAGACATCACTCAATAAGGATATAAAATATTATTCTTATGAGGAAAAATAATGGACAAATTTGCATCTACATTGACTTTTATAATCTCAACCAATTGTCATTTAAGGATAGTTACTCATTACTAGTAATAGATCAAGTACTACAAATAGTAATAAGTTTAGAAATGTTATCCATGTTAGATGGCTTCTCAAGATATCAAGTCAAGGTGCGTGATTAAGATAAACACAAGATGGCCTTCACTACTCCATGGGGCACTTTTCATATCATAAAATGCCTTTTGGATTGATAAATACTAGTGCTACCTTACAAAGAGCTATGGACTTGGCTTTCTGGGATGTGGTTGGTAAGTTCATTGTGTTCTATCTTGATAACTTAACTATTTTCTGAAATAAATGTCAAGATAATTGTGATAATTTACATCAAGTGATCATTATGTCTAAGGAAGGAATCAAGATTGATCCTGAATGGGTCAAGTTAATTTAGAATCTTACTCTACCATCAAGTAATAAAGGTGTGTATTTTTTGGGGGGAAGGTTAATTTCTTATGGAGATTTGTTCCTGATTTTACTGACAAGACACATTTGATTATTGACATGATGAAAGGGAAATCAATTTTCCATTGGAACAGAGAAGGGACATCCAATTTTCATGAAATCAAGGAAGCAATTGCATTTGTTCCTATCTTATTTTTCCTTGATTATACCAATAAATTCATCATGTATAGTTATGATTCTAAGCATACTCTATCCACAATTTTGGTATAGCCAAATGAAGAGGGAATTGAATCTCCTATAGCATTCATGAGCTAGCCTCTAAAGGCTCATGAGCTCAAGTAATCATCCATGGAAAAACATGATTATGTTTTGGTGAAAATATTTAAGCATTTTACATATTACAACCTCAACTCTCACACCACTACACTAGTAATATATTCTATAGTTAATTCCACTTTGAATCAACAAGAATTTGGAGGAAAAAGAAGCAATTGGATTTCTAAGATCCAAGAGTGTGATATGGAGATCAAGCATACAAAACTTGTGCGTGGAAAAGGTTTATGTCAACTCATGGTAGAGACTAAACCATAAGAGGTACGCAATAATGAAGGAGATATAGAAGAACTTCCCATGGTCTTACTGATGAGCACAATGAATGAGTGGTATTGTGATATTACTCATTTCCTCACATATAGAGAATGTCTGGAGCATTTTTATTACAAGGAAAAGAGAATAATAAAGCTTCAATATGTAAACTCTATTCTTTGGGACAGTGGTTTGTGTAAGCAAAACATTGATGGAATTTTTCTACAATGTGTAGATAAAGTAGAAAAAGAAATATTATTGGAATTTTTTCATGAATTTTCATGTGGAGAAAAAAATTTAGATTTGTTCACAACCCATAAAATTTTGTGAGAAAGATACTACTGCCAACACTTTTTTAAGATGCATATGCTTGGGTGTGTAAATGTGAGAAATGCCAATAATTTGTGGGGCAATCCAAGTTAACAGCTCTACCCCTTAAGCCAGTAATCACTAAGAACCTTTTTAGAAATGGGGTATTGATTTCATTAGCATGGTGAACCCATTTTCAAGTGTGGGTCATGGTTATGTTCTAATAGCTAACTACTTCACTAAGTGGGTGGAAGAAATTCCAACCAAACATGTGACTTCAAGTTTGTTTGCAACTTTCTCAAGGAAAACATCATCATAAGGTTTGAAGTACCTAATAAAATAGTGACTGACAACACTAGTTTTACATCCCATGAGATTACTGAGTTCTATTTTGAATATGAGATTATTTTTTCCCATACATTAGACTATTTCCCAAGGAAATGGTTAGATTGAGTCAAGTAATAAGAACTTGGTTACTATTATCAAAAAGTTAGTGGATGAAAACTAGATAACTTGGCACAAGGCATTATATGATGCATTGTGGGTTAATCACATCACAAAGAGAGTGATTGGTATGTCTCCTTTTCATCTTATATATGGACTGAATGCATAAATACCCATTACATTAGAGTTGCTCATTCTTAGATTACCAAAAGGCTATAGAGGAGAAAGGATGTGGCATTGATAAACTTTTGAAACTTTGAGTTCAAACTATAAATATCTTATCAATTAATATATTGAAAAGTAAGTGGTCTTTCAATATTTGTGCTGGAATAAACTTATGATGTTTTGAGAATGTTTTTATGTCTCTTCCATTACATTTTATTGTGTATTCAATTGAATTTTGGTGTGAATTTATATAAATCAGAAGGTGCTAGGAAGTTGAGTTTGTAGTCTTCTGAGCTACAATATTGTTCATCATAAGGTTTGAAGTACCTAATAAAATAGTGACTGACAACACTGGTTTTTTTTACATCCCATGAGATTACTTAATTCTAAAAATAGAGTTCTATTTTGAATATGAGATTAGTTTTTTTCCCATACATTAGACTATTTCCCTCAAGGAAATGGTTAGATTGAGTCAAGTAATAAGAACTTGGTTACTATTATCAAAAAGTTAGTGGATGAAAACTAGGTGTAGGACCTTCAAATAACCTAAACCTTGTTATGGATACAAACCTAAATAATTATATATAAGGTTTTAAGTGATGGTAGTAAAAGGATTGGAAGCCCTAGGTTGAGGCTCCAATGGTGAATAAGGCTTGTCATTAGCTGGTGGATCTAAAGATGATGGAGTGTGGTAGTAGTATCCTTAATAATTTGTTCTTTAGGGGAGGTAATTTTAGGTTTAGTGATAAAATATTTGTTGGAAAACTTACAATGATATATAGCCTTTGTAGAATTAAAAAATTAGGAATTATTATAATAGTGATCATAATTGGCATCAATAATAGAAGGGATTTTTTTGAATTTTATGTATTAAGATAAGATGGTTGATATGATTTTTTAGGTTTTTAGTTTGTATATTTATAATTTTAATATAAGTTCTTAGTTGATTTTAGGTATTTTATATGTCACTCTTTTGTGATAATGTCATGATTAAAAAATTCCATTGAGATGGTGTTTACCAAAAGTTTTTGGAGTACACAATGGGTTTCATCAGAGTGACCAATATCGATGTAGAACCAAAAAACATAGGATCATATGGGTAGTATCATAGATGTATGGTTTGGATGGAGATAATAAATTATTGATTTCCTACATACTAAAATGAGGGTGGGAGGTAATTTGGTAATCTAATTTAGATGATCCCACTTTCAAATGTGGAGGCTTATATTGGGAAGGATTAGTGGTGATTTCATTAGTTTTAGTTTGGAATGATTCCTATTTGGTATTTATAGATGGTTTAAATTGAGTCATAATTAAATATTTTAATTTTTTTGGTAGTAATCCTCTTATAAGGTTTTAAGGGGAAATATCTTAACCTTGAATTGAAAAGGGGTATTAATATTAGTAAAAAAGAGTTTGAAAATATTATCATCACTCATGTTATAATGCACTTTATGTAATAATGACTTCATGTTTGACCATTTCTATAATTAAAGGTAAAGATAATATCCCAATAAATTAATAATAAGACTATTCTATAAGTAGGACAATTATATAATTTAGATTTAAAATGTATTCTAATATAATTCTAAATTATGAAATATGCTAACTATATAAAGTGCAATGCCAAATAATAAGTTGATTACTTAATCACAAATAAGTTAATAACACTTAGATTATTGAATAATGTTCAAGTAGATATGAGAAGTGTAGGTGTATAAATAGTTAGGATGATACTTCAATTTGATTTTTAAAATTATATAAATCATCTCTCTATCATCCCTAACACTACCATTTAAATAGGGACACTAGCACCAATGATTATATCCTAAAAAGGATGTTTTTTCACATAGTGAAGTATAGGTCCTTTTCTATAAATTCCACCTATGCCTATTATGGTTCCCTTTCACCTTTCAGATTGTGGGCACAAGTTCTTCATATCTCTATGTATCTCAAAACCCTAGGTCCTCCAACTAGGTCAAGCCATCTTGTAAAATAGGGATTAGTGGGATCAAGTGAATTCAAATTGAACTCAAATACCTCTTTATCATTGATAATTATTTACATATATAATACTCTTAATAGGGCCTCATACCAATGTATTTATATCCCTTATGTGGGTTTGTGTGTGAACAATCATGTAATATGTTATATGTAAGTGCATGTAATGATATAGATTTTAACTTGGAAAATAACACTCATGGGATAATATTTAGATGCTTTAGACCTATAATAATACTAATCCTATGGATGATATGAAAATAGAGAAAAATAAGATTGTTTTACAAGATTTAGAGGTGTTTTTAGATAGATGTGCTCTTGAAATGTACTTCATATTTCTTCCCCCTAATGAATGGCCTTTGGATTGTATTTATTAAAAACCTTTTGAAATTTTCTCATGGGATGGCTACAATAATACTATAGGTTGACCCATACATGTTGAAATATTTTAAAATTTGAGTGTTTATGAGGTATGGACAATAGTGTTAAAACTAGGACACTAACATCAACACTAGTGTCTTAATTTTTATGGTAGTGCCTAAAAAAATAGGAAAATATTGAAGATATCTAACTAATAGTGAAGAATATATATAAGGTTTTAAGCATATTATGGGATATAGTGATCTAGGTAATCACAATATCATGTTTAGACTATAAGATAAGCATCTAAGCATAATGAGATGGTGATCACAAGCCTTTATATAGTGGGAAGGTCTTGAACTTAAGGTTTGAACCATGATTTAAAGTTTCCAAGTGTACAAGACTAGTTTATCATATATAAAAAAAATCTATAATATATATGCGCCCCAATGTATTAGTACATAAGGATGAAATTACTAAATTAAATGGAAATAAATGTGTACCTTAGTCTGTAAAACACACCTTGATTTTTATTTATCCCTATTTCAATTCGATGTTTTGGTTACCTAAAACCAAGAACATATTATAATGCAATTAGTGCATATAATCTAAATTTGAAATAATTAAAATGCTTGAAAGTAAATAGAGAAAAAAAGTAGTACACTTGTGTGTTGTTACAACCATGTTTCCCCTTGGTAGTTTGATTTGGTAATGATACTTCCTAATTTAATCATTAAATAAGAAAGAGATATGGATGTTTGAATTAAACCTTAGAGATATGAAGGTTTTTTGAGGGTGAGCATGCCCCCAATCTAGTGTGAAAGGAGATTTTTTCCAAGGCCATTAAGTGTACTGAATCTCGATAAAAAAACAAGTGTATACATAATATATCGACTCTCACCTAGATCAAATGGTATAACCATCTCAACTTAAAAAATGGAAGTAGTGCTAAGATCATTGAGTGTGTTTAATCTCAATCACACTACTCAAGGGATCCAAACTATTATAGTAAATAAAATATCAATCCATGCATATTTATAGATTTGGTACATACATTTGTATGTAATCTAAATATCTATATGTGATTTGGTGCATTTTAATTACATATTCACTTATAATGTTTCTAAAATTGATGTCAAAATTTAACCTCTACTCTATAAATTATCTATATTATATAGTAAAAATTTAGAAAAATCCATGTCAAATGCATAAGATTTCAACCCAAGTGTATATTTGAATCATGTAAATTGTATCAAATTATGCTAATTCTTCTAACTGTGTGTATGTGGACTCATGTATCTTTGGCATACCAATGCTAATATTCCCACATTTTTAAGTGAGGTGAATACAACATTATATCCACCTTATCTCAAAAGGATTAGAAAACCATGCTATATTGATATCAATCATGTAGTAAAGAAGAATATAGAGGTATCATATCTAAGTAGTTGTATCAATGAAGCTCATATTATCTAAACATAAAAAGCCATAGAATGCATGATATGTATTATGAAAATGTCTAATAAAAACAATCATAAGCTCAAAAAAAAGTTAATCAAAGACATAAGAGCATTCAATGTCACACAAAATGGATCTAATAAGACCAAAAATAATGGCACATACCTAAGAAACAATCAAAAGTGTAGGGAATTAGGGCAAAAAAATGAGGAAATGTTTAAATGTTACACAATGAAGATAAGGTATCAAAAAATAAGTACACTCAAGTAAGCCATATGAAATATGAATAAGTGAAATATATAAGCAACTAACATAAGAATATCATATTAAGCCCTATATAAATGTGTTAGAAAAATATCATGTAGCATTGAATATCAAATAAATTGTATAATATTTAATCATGAGTATAGTCATGTGTAAGCATTAGTATATAAACCCAACATGATAATATAAAATTATTATAAAAAAATTGAATTGTATCAATCATGATCAATAGAAGTAGATGCCCTTACATAGTGTGTCATGTGGGTAGAGTAAAGTTCCAAAATATGTATATGTGTGTATCATGGATCTAATATATGATTGTATCACTCTTAATCACCTATGAATCATGTGTGTATAGAAATAAAATGATATTCTATTTATTAATATAAATTAAACAACATATACAAAAGATAGTAAGCATGTGAATACTAAATATTTTTGTATTTTTTATTTATTTAAATGTTTTTGTATTTTCTTTATTTTTTATTTTATTTTTTGAATTTATTCATTTTTTTTGAATTTTTGATTTTTTTTAAAATTTTAGTGCAATATTTAATCTAATAATTCAACAAAATAAGGTATATTACTTCTTGGTGGACCTATCAACATATTTTCTTTCCACCATTGTTTATACTGAGCTTTTACGACTTATTTGATATTATCTTGTAGTTGACTACCAAAAACCATTGGTATTGGTTTATCACCATATCCATCATGTTGAATGTAAACTATTGTACCTTTAAAAAGAAATGTGAGGCACATATTCATAGTATCAATTATCGTGTGCCTATTATCTATTCACTCCTACCCAAAATGAAATGTTAAATGCATCTCTTGGTTTAGTACTCATCAATTTCCTATTCTCTTGAAAATTACCATCCAAATTAAGACACTAACATTAATGTTAGTGTCCTAGCTCAAATACTAATGTATGTACCTCAAAAACACTCAAATTTGAAATTATTTTGACATGTATGGGTTTTTTTATAGTTTTATTTAACCCTCATGTGAGAATATATCAAAAGGTGTCATATAAATATAAGCCAAATACCTTTCATTATGGGGAAGCAATATCAAGTACTTATGTGTGTGTGTGTGTGTATTTATATATGTATGGATGTATGTATGTATATAAATGCAAGTGGGTACATGTGATTGGGTAATCATAATATTAGGGTTAGACTATAATATATGCATGTATGCATATTGATATGTTAAACATGAGCCATTTGACAGCAAAAAGGTCCTAAACTAAAGGGTTGAGATATGAGTGATATTTTATAGGTTTACAAGACTATTTTATCATATAAAATATATATTTATAATATACACTTATATCATTTGATTAAATTATGTAATTTTTTGTTATTGGTTAAAAAAGATGGTTTTTGAAAGATCCCTAAACCTTTTACAACATTAGGCTAGAGAAAAATGGATAGATGATGACTAGAGTTAAAATAAGGAACAAAAATACCCTAACTAGTAATAAATACCAACAAGATGCTAAATATTTTTTTAAAATAACCCAAAATGCACTAGTCCATCTAGATCATTTATTTGGGCTCACAAAATTCTCTAATGCAATTTCAGCTTCCAACCATTGCTTTATAACTTTAAGGTGATCATTATCTAGTTTATAATTGTACATAATGGGATAGGATTAACTTTTAACTATTATATGTATAAATACCCAAACTCAGAGAAGGTAAATCAAATAGAACCTAATGATACCTAATATTTGGGTAGTGACCAATGGATCTATAGACCTATCAAGAGGGGTACATATGTTGTCAATATCAAAATAAAGGGTTATAAATCATTTAGGCCTATGACAGAACAAAATAACTCTAACTAGACCTCAATGTAAGTAATATATATTTCAAATAGGCAATGTAAGTAGTTTTTCAAGTAAATAAAATAGAAAGGGTTTGAATGATCAAAGTGGATAAGGTTCCATGGTTGACAAATGGGGGTCTAGGCAACCTAAATTTGATAAATGGAAAGTCTAAGTAATAATATATCCACACTAATTACATGTGTATATATAACATGGACAAGGATAAACATAGATTCATTAACTAAGAAATAAACAAATTATATCTATTAAATGAAATAAATAAAATAACATAACATTATAAATACATACCTTAAAGTGGGCTTGTCGAGCCTCAATATCCCACTTGGCCAATGTTGATTTGAAATATATTTTATGGTTGTGAAGGCCTCAAATGGTTAGTATAATACCTAAGAATAATGAAACTAACTTATCATATTAGATCTCCAAGCATTTCACATGGCAAGATTCTTTCAAGACTAGAGTCTACATATGACTAATTTATACATGATTTAGGGTCAAAGTGAGAACAAAAGAAGAGAGGATGAATGGTAAATGATATATTTTGGATTGAATATATATAGTGATAAAATATTCAAACCCAACCTAAAGGTTAAGCTGAAAAAATCATTTTATTTTTATATAGTTAGAGGATTTGTTTGACATTGAATTGTGTCAATCAAGCTAAAATAGTATGAGATTGATAAGATAAAATCATAATGACATTGACAAGATAGATAAAGTAAGTTAAGGGAAGAGGTGAAAAATAGATGGAATCAACCTAGGATGATGTAGTGGGAAGTGAGGGACTAACATAGTTAAGTGAGGTAGTATGAAATGATATAGGTAGGAATAATAATCTAAGGAAGATGAATTAGAAATAGGAATGATGTGATTATCACATAGACAAAAACATTTATCACAAAGCACCAAATTCCCACCCAACCTTTTATTGAGTACCCTTTAAGCTTTAGACTTAGTGAAATTGAAGCTCAATAGGTTTCCATAAGAGAAAGCATTAGTAAATGATAAAGTGAAAAATATTATGTATATATATACCCCATCATGAGCTCATCATGTGTCACAATAGTGTAACATGGGATGGTGTTTTGGGAAAGAACATAACAACATAATAATTAAGATAACTAAAAATTAAGGAAATAAATTTTGAATGTAAATAAAATGTAAATACATACCTTCACTTACCTGTGTAGTAGATGATGAAAGGTGCCCAATATGTAAAATAAGAGGCAAACCTAAAAATATAAGATAAAATTACAAATTTTGCAAAAATATTTTACTGGAAACTAAAAATTCTCTATCCCATAAGGATTTTAAGGCTTCTTTCAAGTCATGAAAAGGACCTATGTAATTAAAGATATGGGTGAAAAATAGAATCTATCAGTAAATAATTGAAGGCTAAAAAAAGAAATTTTGACTATAAAAGGATGAAAAAATATTCATTTTATCCTTTGCTATTTTTGGAAACTAGAGATCTATGTATCCAAATTTAGTTATTCAAGAGATCATGGCTCATAAATGAGGGGGAAGACATGTTGGTGGACACATCATTATTTTGACTACAGTTATACATGTATGAATTGCATAAATGGTCTATTTTTAGCATTTTAGAATAAATGAACTAGATTAGGAAATCGAGGTGCCAATTAAATATATGTAACTAAATTCCACCCAAAAATCATGAAAATAGAACTAAAAGTAGGATGATTAATGTGTAGATGACAAAAATTTGAAAACTATGTTGAAGGCATTTATTACAGCTAAGGGAAAAATTGTTATGTTCTCTAAACTATATCAATGAGGTCAATGCAATTTGGAATTAGGGTGAAATTAACATAATTGATAATATAAGGATTGACTGATGTAATTATATGAAGATATGGATGATGTAATCTGGCATGGCTAATATAGTATGAAATTATCCAAGGTGACTGATATCATATGCCATGGATGATGGCACTAATAGTGAAAATAGGCTTATGTAGTTGTGTAGGTGATCAGTGAAATATTAATGAAAACTAAGTGTGGGCATTAAATTAGTGTATGGTTGATGTAGTAGGCTAGAAATTTGGTCAATGTTATATGGCATGGATAATATAATAATAAAATTAGGTATGGTTGATGTAGTCTAATCCATGGCTGATACATTGTAGAATGATTAAAAAAGGTTAATCTATCTCATTTGTGATGAATTTAAGAATTTATTTTACATTTTTAGGATGAAAACATAATTTATTTATTTTTGGTATTTTTTAGATATGACAGAGACTATGGAGACTACTAGATTTTATGTGGTTCCCTAATCTATTTGAGATACTATCGATAGTTGATAGTACTATATTTTTGTCATATTATGGGTATGGATAAGATTCACCTAATCATAAATTTGGTTTCCATGTTCCTTGGAGAATGGTATATGTTGACTAACACATTTAGATGGGTGGTGGATGGGGACACCATATAGATGGCCATCACACTAGAGGATGTACATCCTATAATAAATTTTTTGATCATAGACACATTAGTGGTGTGTAATACCCTTAATAGTGTGGATGAAATGAGATCCATAGAGAAATGGGATACCGGATCTAATTAGTATGATAAATGTGCACTTATTTTAAAACTATTTGATTTGTATATATAAAGTTTTATAAATAACCAAAAGGCCTTGATCATTATGACATCTCATGTGATATATTAAAATTTAGATGGGGATGTTATGTTGAACATTATATATATTTATTCCACTTGATGCTATAATAGGGCACACTATATGATCTCACATTGGTCATTTAGGTATATCTTATGCATGACTCTTATGGGAACCTAAGTAGAGGTTAGTAGTTGATGGGACTGATTACTTTATTTGATAGATGAATTTATGAAAGGTTCCCCGTGTACATGCTTGTGATGTTACCTCATATGATAGATGATTCCCTCCCATGAGTGAGGATATGGGTGAAGGATCTTATTTTTATAGTGGTTCCACATATTATAGTGTTACATACCTTGTGGAGGGAAAATATCATATAGACATTATACCAGGGAGCTATGGATGTAAGGCTATTGTGAAAAACTACAATTTATACATGAGTATAGGGGTAGATAAATTATAGCTAAACTTCATGGGTGCAGCCTCATCAATTTTATCATGTTCTTAGGTATTTTAGACTCACACAACTAGTAGTTCCTTTGGTTTCCCCAATGTTTTAGGTCTACCATGCTAGAAAGTAGAGTAGTGTGGGAGGGAAAAGAGTATTAATTGAGGTACCCAATGTGTGTCCTTACTAATATATGGTGAGAAGACTATGATGGAGATATAAATGAGTAACATAGGTAGAGGGAGGATTTAAATAGCTAGTGATGGTATCACAACAATATCATAGATGTCTTAACATATGGATGGATGATAGTTAGATGATAAAGTTACAAGCATCTAGGGTGTTACATAAAATTAGAGTCATTTATTTGGGTATATATAGGGAATACTCACCAAATCATAACCATGGAATCCTTCAAGTCATAGGCATTCAAGGAGATGTTATTATTATGGCTAAGTAAACGTGTAAATTTTATCACTTTTGACTCCTAGAGTTATAAATATACATGTTAGGTATTAGTGATACACAAACTATTGATTATGATATATATGTGATATTTGATGTTAATTTAGCTTAGATTTTTAAGGTTCCATGATAGAGTAGGATATATGGTGGAGGACTCTCATAGAGGCTGCCTACCATGAGATCTAGTACATTGTGATTCCTCATCATGATACCATGGTGATGCAAGATCATGTGACACCAAAATATGAAACATATATTGGTTGGTATAAGTAGGTTAGATAGGTCATCCAAGAGCTAAATAAATAATATCAAGCTCTGTATTAGGCTACACTACCACCTGTGGTTAGATCAAGAGAGGTGGTATCATGGTGGGAGTTAACCCAAGATAGGGTTGTCCATATGGCTATGTCATGATAGGTAGGGAGGTTAAAAGCATAAATAGCCAACCTATAAAGATATTTTTAGGTCTTATAGTCATGTTCAAACATATATGAGGATTTTGACACATCCTCATCCTAATGGAATAGGTGGGACACAAAAGTAGAGTTGATTGTGTATCACTATGTATGAATTTTATGTATCATGATGTATAAATTTTTTATCCATGTGTGTGTGTGTGTGTGTGTGTGTGTGTGTGTGTGTGTGTGTGTGTGTGTGTGTGTGTGTGTGTGTGTGTGTGTGTGTGTGTGTGTGTGTGTGTGTGTGTGTGTGTGTGTGTGTGTGTGTGTGTGCATGCATGCACATGTGCATGTGTGTATTTATGTATGTATGTGATGTGATGTGTGTGTGTGTGTATCATTGGTGTAATTTATGGATTTGGTTGATTTTATAACACTCATTCTATGGGAAATTTTTATTGATTTTTTATGTATGTTACATTATTTTCTATCAAATTTGATCAATTGTGTGATCATAAAGAAAAATGAAAATTTTTAAGTAGATAAAAATTAGAAAAATAAAATATGTGATAAATAATGAATTAAATGATTAAAATAAATGTAAATCACACCACTAAAGATGAGATATATAAAAAATTGTAAGTAAATGAAATATCAGTGAATAAAAAACTTAAACAAGGATGTGTAAGTAAATGAAATATTAATTAATGAAAAACTCAAATGAAGATATGTAAGTAAATTAAATGTAATATCATATAAAAAACATGAATAAAACATAAAGGACTAAAAATTCAAATGTAATTAAAAAATTTAAGATAAACATATCAAGTCAAACATGAGGAGACACATGTAAGTGAAGATGAAAAATCAAACAACATCTTGTAATGATAATATAATATTATATGAATAATGATGAATATAACTTTATTTATTGAATTATAATGCAATTTAGGGAATCATAATCACCTAATGGAAAGATGAGGATGACAATGAGATGGTGTGGAAATCAATGATTTAAGGGTGTTTGTGAGGAAACTCTAGTCCTATTTGTGGTCTTAGAATACAATTCACAAAAAAATTAAGTTGGGTATCTAGAGACCCAAGGGGGTGTGAATAATGAAAACAAAATAATGAACCAATATAGGAAAAAATATTTAAATAGAAAAGGTATGGAGGGTTTTTTGTGATGAAGGCCTAGCCCTATCCAAGGTCTTATATTGTAACTCAAAAATATACAAGGTGTGTGATCAAGGATGAGATCAACCAGAATAAATATCCATGAAGAGGATATCAGGTATAATATGACATAAAATTAATGTGAGGTGATGCATTGGTGATGTGAACATCATTAATGGTAATGAGAACATTAATCAAGTGGGCAAGGCCAAAAAATTATAAACATCAAGGACCTAAGAGACTCTAACTAATGAACACAAATCTTGGGATAACAAGTGAAGTACATAGATCATCCCATGAAGGCTATATACATGAAAATTAAATGGATCCTCCCTTCCCACAACATATTCCCCATTCCTCAAAATAAATTGTAGAGTCATTGGTATACTATAAATATTGGTTATATGTGTGAGAATTAGGTGGCACTAGAATGTATAATTATGTAATCATATAATGAGACCTCTTGCCATAGTCTAATAACCTAAAATTCCCTAATGGACCATGATTATATCATGAGGCCAACTTTGGAGTTTTATATTAGACTAAGATATCATGTATGCCAAATAAATATCAGGTCTTTTGGTGTGATCCGACTTATAGTATATAATTTAATTTTTAACATTGCTTTCTCTTACGGTATGGCTTTTGAATTTTTTGGATTTTTCTATTTATCTTCCATATGGATTTTAAAATCCAAGCATGAGTGAATTAGGTATTTAACACAATAGATATTACACTTTGCCACTAAATAAAATAGCCTAATGTCCATGGTGTTTAAAGACTCCTATACTTTCCCACAAGTGTGCAACCTAAAAACTGACCTAAGCATGCCTCAAGTGAAATTAAATAAGGGTACAATGAGAATCACGAAATATACATCCATGTAAATAAGGGTGATACAATGATGAATATTCTCATAGATAATTACAAGGAGGTTAAATAATACTTTAGACATGATGGAGCTATGCTATGATAGGCATGTCACTAGGGAAGTTGTACTAGCCTACAAATGATCTAGCATAATCACTAATGAGAGTAATAGTAATCCCAAAAGATGGATAAATTAAAATGTCATCCCAAATTATGGGGAAATTAAATGATCATCCTAAAATAGTGTGAATATAACTGGAAACCAAAGAATCACAAAGAGATTAAGGCAAAAATGACAAAAATGAAACCAAAAGGTGTTACCTAGGTTTCAAAATAGAAATAAATGACAAAATTAAATGATACCAAATAACCAAAAACGAAAAAATTGTGTAATTAAAGTGATATAAAACCCAAATGTGATATGTAAGTACCATAATGGAAACAAAGTTTGAAAGTAAGATAAAATATGACCAAAAAAACAAAAGAGGAAACAATGGTGTAATAAAATCATCCCAAAAGAGGGGGAAATAAAATGAAAAGTACAAAATCAAACAAACATGAGAAAAAATAAAAAATTATGCTAATGTATATGTTGAAGAAGAGAATGAGATATGTGAGTGTGTGTGTCTCAAAAAAATTCTTGAAGTTGAATTTTTTTGTTTGTAATATGGGAAAGGTTCTTGATTGCTACCTAAAGGTAACTATGACAGATGAAGAATCCAATATAATGATGATAGGCATCATAAGATTTCCCAAAATCATGCATGAAATCAAGGATACAGATCAAAATATGCCATAAGGGATGAAATATGGGTAGCATAAGGTGCTCGAATATGTGTAGTAAGAAAAGGATGGGCATCACAATATTAATTAGTGTGTGTTATAGTAAGAGGATAGGCATCGTAAGATGCCCCAACCTATGGGATATAGGTGGATTAGAGTTAACCTCAATATCAACATGATTATGAGTGATATAAAAATATATGAAATATATGTTATAAAGGGAATATGGCATCCAAGATGATGTCATAAAATTTGGGAGGTGATAAGGAAATTTCAATTTATAGTATCATCTAAGCTAATACATTTTAGATAAATAGGAAAAAAAATAAATTGTATCAACTAGGTCAATATAATTTAATGAAATAAAACTAAAATGAATTATATTAGATAAGTTAAAATAGTACAATAAGATAAAAAGAGTCATATAAACCATTTAAACATAGTCTACTTAAATTGGACTATGATCAACTATATTGGCTAGTTCAATGGGGTCTAGTGAATAAATATGACTTTATTAGACATACCAATGCAATGTAATGAAGTAGAATAGTCTAGTGAGATATGCTTAAAATAGATTGTATCAAACTATTAGATGTAGTTTGATTAAATATATTAAACTATATCAGCACATTATATGTCATGGATAATTTAATTTATTATAGATGAAATAATTATATCATTACATTTTGTTTCATGGTTGATGCAGTTGTCTAAATGTGAAATAACTACATCAACACATTTATGGTCATGGTCGATGCAATTGACTGTAGATGGACAAAATTGAAAGGTATCGAGATAGATAATATAATATAACATAATTTTGGTATATAGGAATAGGTATGATAGTTACGAGTATTCATAAAATCTTTAGGATAAAAATTTCTTATAATGCACCATGTGGAAGACATTTGGATCATGTGTTCTTCATAAACTGATGAGTTGTCAAAAATTGGTTGAATGCGAGTGGAGATTTGATGACTCATGATCTTAAGGCCTTATAATGGATAGGTATAGGGTGGGTAGACATCCATGTAACCATGCTCATAATGTCTTAATTTTCAAGGAAATTCATAGTAAGGATCTTGAATGGAAAGATCCACTATCATGTTAGCGTCTTCATAACTATAAGTGTAAGGATCATTAAGATATTAAGGAGGAACATTGGGGTCTTTACCTCAATAATAAGGATAATCATATTAAAAAAATGAAATATCATCATGTTGATATTCATCAATTCTATAAATATTTAATATGCTATCATTAGGATCCTCATAAGGATCTTCATCAAAAGGAGTACCATATTCATTCTCACTATTAGTATCATAAAAAGTGGGAGGAATAGTATGAGGGTCATAGGCCATGGAATAAGGGGTTTTATGATTATAATGAGTGATCTAGACCATGTTACATTGTGTTTTAATTTATGATAAAATAAATAGGTTACATGATGTAACAATTGGTTTAGGAGTGGGAAAATTTGCTAGGGAATCTTCATCCATTATATATTTGTTGATATTTAGAGGAATTAATTTAAGAATTAAACAAGAAGTAAGGATATAAGTGATTTTAATATTTACATCTCTGATTATATATTTTTCTTAACTAATTAGAAGCTTAAAATATGACATCATGATGAAATTATGAGGATATTTGGTGAAAATAAATGGTATTGGCCAGGATGATATAGGTAGTTACTAAGTCTAAAAAATTGTATCATCTAAGTTATTGTAGTAAGCTGAAACAAATGGAATGTATCAAGTTGGTTGATATAATTTAATAATAAAGGTGGTGATAATGGTGGTTGATAAAAATTAACTACATTATCCATTTTGATATAGTTGGAAAGGATAGAGAATTATATCAGCTTGGCTGATATAGTCTAAAAACTCATAGAAGAGAACCAAGTTGGATGATAGCATTCATAGACTAAAAAAATGTTTCAAGTTGGTTAATATAGTTAGGATATAAAATATACAATGATTTTGAAAAGAAATCTATGTTGTAAAAAGGAATAAAGGTGAGTATGAAGATAATCAATAAAAAATATAAATGTGAAGACACTCCAACTAGTGGTCGAATATAATTTATTTTAGGTTAACCATAATGTATGAAATGGGATAGGATTAACCTAAAACTATCTTATTAGTAAATATTTAAACTTAGAAAAGGTAAATCAAATAGATCACATTGATACATAATCTTCAAGTCGTGACCATTGGATTTATAGACCTAGTAGGGGGGGTACCTATGTTTTCAATATCAAAGTAAAGGGTTTGACATCCTTTATTCCTATGCCACAAAAAAATAATTCTAACTAGACTTATATATAAGTAATCTATATTGAGATTAAGAAATATAATTAGTTGTGCAAGTAAAGTAAATTAAAGAAAAGGGGAAGGGTTTGAAAGATCAAAATGGGGATCTATGAAACCTAAAATGGATAAATATAAAGTCCAATAAATCCTATAACCATATTAATTATAATTGTAGAGATAAATTAGACAAAGATACATGCATTCAATCATTAAGAAATAAGCAAATTTTATCTATTAAATGAAATAAAGGAAATAGTATAAGGTTATAAATACTTACCTTGGAGTGGACCCATCAAGCATCAATCTCCCCCTTGATCAATGGTTCTTTGAAAGAGATAATTTTTGTTTTGAATAACTCAAATGGTTGGTATAATACTTAAGAATACTCTCAGTGACTTCTCTTATTGGATATCTAAGACTTTCACAAGACAAGGTTCCTGCAAGATAAGATTTTACCTATGACTCCTCCAAATGTGATTTAGGATAGAAGTGTGAGTGAAAGTAGATTAGATGAATACAATATGGTATCTATTCGAATGAAATATGACTTGTATATATAGGGATAAAGTACAAAATCCCAAACTAAAGGTTAACCTAATGACATTAGCTTATTTTAATGCAATTAGAGGAGTTGACTGACATTGAACTATGTTATCTAGGAAAAATCGTACAAGTGCCAAAATAAAAATTCATAATGACATTGACAAGGTCAATAAAATAAAATAAGGTAATAAGTGAAAAATGGATGGCATTGAATTGGTTTGATGTACTAGGAAATGAAGGAACTGACATAGTTGAGTGAGGTAGGATGCAAGGAAGTAGGCAGAAAGGATAATCTAAGGAAGTTGAACTTGAAATAAGAATGATGTGATTATGACAAAACAAAAACATCTATCTTAAAGAAACAAATTCCTACCCACCTCTTACCTAGTGCTTCCTTTAAGGTGTGTACTCAAGGAGATTGATGCTAGACATGATGCAATAAGATAAAGTGTAGGTAAATGATAAAGTGAAAATTACTGTGTATACACATAGAATTAATGAATTCTATAAGGTTATTTTTAGGAAGTTCATTATGTTAGAATTACTTAAATATAGGAATAACTAAATCCTCTAGTTTGGAAATACAATATATATGAAGGTTATTGTACCATTCTAGAGCATCTCCAACAAAGGTTTTGGCTATAATTTTGGTGGTAGAATAAGTGTTTATTTAAACACATTATGTATACATATTTTGGAAGGATTTAATATGTAGGGAAAGATATTTAGTCCCCTCATATGTGATGGTTGAATAAATGTCTCTAATGTCTATGGACACAATTAAGGAAACTAATTATTTATTTTAGATCATTTGAATCATATCAGTATGTATTGGTGGTTGTCACATCTATTTTTTCTCCGTAAATAATTAAACATTAATTAGTAGATTATGTAGCGAATGTTAACATATCTAATTTCATTCTTTAGTTGGATTTTTTTGCTATATATTGTGACAGTGCATTATTGATTAATATATTTATTGATATCTATTTCTTATGGATAGTATTCAGTATGAACCGGTGGAGTGATTTCATGTTGAGATATTAGTACTCAGTAGTTTATTTATGACTATTTTATAATTATACCGTGATGCCAATTAACTAACTTCTTATTTATACTGAGGTGAATGTAGGATCAATCTACCCTATAGAATACTACTAAGGGATAGTATCATCAAATAGGGTGGAGAAGATGGTGATATTGGGGGTAGAGGGAGAAAATAAACCCACACATACCATAATCAGTTTTTTGAATGCTATTACTTAGGTTTGTTTTAGCTGAGTCTTATTGTTTTGATTTCATTAGGGGTGTTAACCTACTATCATGATATGATTATTCTCAATGCATTAGGTATTATCTATTTGCTTATGTATCATGTCATTTAAATCTAACTTCTATATGTCTGCTAATATCTTGTTATGTTGTGATGTTTTCATTACATTATTAGATTAAAAATGACTGCATTGTTTAAACTAGTTTATGATATGACTTACTCCTGATTTGTCTTTTCACACTACCTTGTGTATATCTAAATCAAGTTAATATTTTTCTTGTCTCATATAATTATATTTTGAGCATGACAAAATTATGGTTATCAATAGCTTGTTTTAATGATAGACTCTTTGGTGCATTTTTGTATGATGATTTATGGAATATTGGTGTATTTTGTATGATATGTTAGTGTAAGCTTATTATTTAATAAATTCATGTGTGTGGTTACATTTATTACCCTTTTGGGGGGTCCAAGGGGTTAATAAAAAGGTTTAAAATAACACATTTTTCTTATTTACTAAACTTTAGTACCAAAAATATATTATATGTGATTTTAAACCCTAAAAATATAAGAGATTATATTTTTTCATGTAAATTTATTTGGTATTCATTCTTATTACTATAATTTACTAGTTTAGGGTTTCAGGGAGATAATCATCTTGGTTATAGGGAACATGACTATGAGTTAATGGTGCATGTCTATAGTGAGTATTAATGATTTGATTTGTATGAAGGTAAACTCGAAGATTTGTATGAGAAATATGGGGGTCATGAAAAATATGGAAGAATTTTGGAAAAAAAATAAGAATACAAAAAAGATGAAAAATAAACATAATAAATTGTAGACAAAAAGAGAGATTAAAGAAATAAGGTTTGAGGTTGGTTGAGAGGATTCACTTTAGGTTTAATATTCCAGTGGTGCACTACCTAGATACAGGTTGGTCAAATTTATATCATTGCATAATAGTTATAAATTTCATTTAAAATGGAAATTATTTTAGTGAAGTTTAAAATCCATCTAAATGGGAAATATGGTAGATCCTGTTAGAAAAATTATGGTTCTATTCAAGACAATTTGGGAATGGAACCCAGTTCCATCTTCAAGTTGATACACCTAATGTAGGAGACATTATAAACTATAACCCTTGTATATGTTTGAAATCAGACCATATGGATATAAAATTAACTTTGTTTATTTTAAACATTAGTGTTGGATGTTGGGTTTAAGTAGAATTGACCCTATTTTTAACATGCATTTATGTACAAAAATGGTTCTAAGGGTATTTGTCCATGAAATGAATATATATGTATATATACACATGAATATGTTTATGTTTATGGGTATACCCTTATACATATATGCACAAAATGACACTTCTAAATCTATTCATGGGTAGATTGAATGTCAAGATTTTGTATGTGTATATATATAGACATTATACTTTAGGATATTCAACAAGGCATAATATACATTTGAAACCATATGTAGTGTAGGATTATGAAGGAGATTTCAAATACAACTAATAAATAAAGACAACAAACTACCTTTACCTCCCTTTTCAAATGAGCTCATTCATTGGTATGTGAGTGTGTTGGTACTTAGCTTATGTGTGCAATGGAGTCTTTGGGTCAATTTATTTTCTTTGTGGGAAACACCAATCCTTGTCCACTTTGGCTTTGCTTATCTTTGAAAGATCAAACTATCTCTTAACAATTTAACATTATAACTCTACATAAGAAATCTTTATTTCTCCATAATTTAACATTATGACTTTGGCTTGAGATTTTGATAAATAAAGACCTTGGCACTTGTATTTATAAGTTCTCCAACTAACTTTAATTCATGTGTAATTAGGTTAGACTTAACCATGTTTAAGTTTATGAGGGGACAAGTAATAAATATTTGTGATAGAGATACCATTTATTAAGAATGGCTCTCAATTTCTAAATTTTAGACTTTAATGGAGATATTTTAAATTCTTTGACTTTGAAGGTGATGACATCATCATGAACTAATATTTATTAGAATTTTTTTTTTAAAAATTAATATTTACTAATTGCACATGGAAATTTCATGTATGTAGTTAATTTTATTTTATGAATTGTTTAAGTGCCCTTTTTAATGGATCCAAAGGCCAATTTTTCAATTTCCTAGGTCACAATTTGACTGGAGAAGAATCTATGGGAGGTTATCATTGTGTAAAAGATAATACCCTAAATAGGTATGCCTCAACATTATTCTTCACACTAATGTCTGATGTGTTGATGAAATTGGGATATTTAGTGACTCTTAGGCTTAATCCACATCATTTGCTAGAAACCAATTTGAAGTTTGGTTAGGTTGGGAGTGCAGCTAAAATGGGGTGTCTACATATACACATTATAGTTTAGGATATTCAATAGTATATAAGGTGTATTTGAAACCTTAGTGGTTATGTTCAAGTATGAGAAGCAATAAGTAATAAATTACTAATAAAGCTGAAGTAAAGTTATACTTCATTTCTTCCCTTCTTTAGTAAATAAATTACAATTATAGGAGTTATGTGTTGTGCTAAAGGAATAGATGCATTATTAGACATAGTTATGATAATCTATATTTTGGGTTTGATTTGCATATGAAATTAGTATCAGAAGGAAGTTCTTAAAGTTATATATATTTAAATTGAGGATTTGTAAAAGGAATAATTTTAATTACAATTGAAATTTAATGACTAAACATGTATATTATAATAATCAAGTTAGTAAAAGTTATTTGGATTGAAAATAAGCATCATATATATATATATATATATATATATATACATGTCTAAGGAATATTTTGAAAGTTTATTGAGTATTATAAAATATATTTTTATGTATTCAAGTGTTAATGTAAATGTATACAATTCATGATTAATTATATAGTTGACTAATTTCATTATCAGTTATACTAATATGACTAGTTGAATATAATCCATTTGATACAAATATGTTTGTAACCTAGGGTTTTAATAGAATGGAAAAATAATATAATCCTATTTAGTCTAGTGAGCGTATCTCATATGAGGACTCGATGTGTTGATAAATCTATGTTATTTCATTTTGAATGTCTAAAGTGATTAGAATATTTTAAATACATTTTGATTGCTAAAAACAATGTAATTATTCTTTGAGTTTTATTACGAGAAGTATTAGACTATGTTAATGATATCAAGAGATATTTATACTAGTATGGCAATTGTAGTTTATATATCTATGCCTTGTTATCATTTGATTGTTTTAATTCAATTATAGATAATTTTAGTGTGAATGGATTTGTCTCAAAATTATATATCTAATTTATTGAAGGAAAAGTATAGTAAATAAATCATGTGATATTAAGACATTATATGTTGGTTTCAATAATTACACTTAAAGTGTAATTTTTTTGTGTTTGTATTTTATAGATAATGATTTAAGATGTTATTTTTTACACATTGGTTGATAGTAGTTGAAAGGTATTTTGGAATTTTCTATATTTTAACCCATATATCTATAATATGACATTAATTGATGGTGTATAATGTATAAGTTTAGTTATTATGTGTGATTATGACTGATCTATATAATCTAAAAACTATAAATAAATATTTAGCCAAAGTAATGTTTATAGCTAAATATTGTCATTTCACCTATTTTTATTAGTTTACATGTTCTGCATGATATCATGATTAGAGGCATGGATTTAAAAAATCTATCTAATTTTATGCATGTATTAGTAGACTTAAAACATATAGGTTATTTTTGATTTCTTGACACTTGCACTATTATCATATACCCATCCATGTAGAGAGGAACATTCCATAGTTGGGAGATTTTTTGGGTGATCTATGGTACATGGATGGTATTTAAAAGCACTTTATGATGCTCTCCCTTCCAAAATATTTTCAACCAATGAAGAACACACTTATGGCTTGTTACTAATTGAATGAGCTCATGTGATGATCATATGTTCTGTAGAACATTGTGATATTTGTATTCTGAAATTTATTACTATAAATGTGTAAATTTGATATAACTATCATGAAATATTGATTATAGTAGTTTTTTTATCTTTGTAAAATCATTATGGAATTCTGATTTCCTTATTTGGATGTATAATTGTTCCAAACTCAGATTATTATTTTATAGTAATGGGTGTGTTTATAAGTTCAAATATGATTTATATCTATATTTTAGGATATTACAATCATTTGATGATTCTATTCTATTATATAGATACTTATTAGCTAAATGGATCAAAAAATAACTAGTAGGTTAAGAGTGATTAAACACATTTATTATGAAAAGCATTTAGTTATAAACAATAACATATTAATTAATAATGGAATGAGATAAAAAAAAATAGTTAACTTTGAGTTAGCCTAGTTGGGTCATAATAATAGTTGAGGAATGATATTTCTATTGGAATATATAATAAAATGGGGGTTAAAAAAAGTTGGTTCTAAATGTTTTGAGGAGTTTAAATAATCATTTGAAAAATATCACTTTATATATAGAGCATTTGATTACTACTAAATTATTGCATAAGGGAAATTTTTTGGACCATCTGTGCATGGACTTATGTTGAATATAGAGGTGGGTTAGGATTTGTAGTTTCATTATAATTGGTTTTAGGATGATTGGAATAGTATGGAGGATTAGGTGTAGGATACCTCATATAAGTATTATAAGGAAGATTCCCAATGTTGGTGTTGGTTTCCCCAACTATTGTAGTAGATGAGTGACACTTATTCAAACCACCATTATTTTTTGGAGTGTAAATGGTATTTTCATCAAGGTTATTAATTATCTAGGTAGGATCCTCTAGATTATTAGTTTTTTTTATTTTAAAAATATTGAATTTGATAGATCTAGAGTGATGCTAAGAGAAACTTCAATGGTCAACAAGACAAGAAGAAAATAAAAACCCATGTAGAATTTGAATGCATTGAGGATTAAAAGGAAAATAATAAGAGGTGAAATCCTAGTTATAAGGAGGGTTTAAATATAATGTGGGATAACAAGACTAGTTATATTAAATTGATGGTATCATGTAGGTTAATACAATTAGTATCTGGATATGTATGAAAGATTGTATTTCATAGGACATTAATACAGGTTTACTAATTATGGGATATATAATATATCAACTATAATTATCCATTATATTAAAAAGTGTCACTAGAAGAAGTTGATTAAAATGATTGTATCAATCTAATTGATATAATAGGGTCTAATCTAGATAAGTTTATTTGACGTAGTTGGATAAAAATTGACAATTATGTCATGTTGGCCAATGTAGTTGGATAAAAACACATAATTTTATTACATTGGACAATACACTTGAAACATAGAACAAAAATAGTATCAGGAAATTTAATATAGTCTATAAGACAAGAAATTATAGATTTAACTAATTACTTATAAAAATAAAGATAGGGAGGTAAAATAACAAAGGGTGTGTTTGAGTTGTAGGATTTTAAATATATTTATTCTAGTCATACATAGTTAATATGGTCATGAAGGCACTAACCATGAGTATTTCACCATTCTCATGGCCAAACTATCTCATCTTAGAGGTACATTGATAGTAACTTATTAAGGCTAACCACTTATTGGGACACTACAAAATGAAACAATTGGAAGGATTCCTAAAGTCTCAAAATATCAATCCTATGTGTTTCTTATATACCATGAGGTACATGTAAAATAAATTTTTTAATTAGTTTTTCCTAATGGCTTGAGTATTGGGGCATCACCCCTCACACCATAGCATAAGTACAAATAACAACTATATAGCCTAGAATGACAACTACTATGAGTTTTAAAAATGCTAGAACATAATTTATAAGAAAAATAAATAAAGATAAAGATAAAAATTATAAATTTTGATAGACAAATTTAAAACATTAAATTAATTAAACAATCAAACATAATAGTATTGGGTTGGGTGATAAAGTGAAAAATTGAAATTGATCAATAAAAATTGTATTGAGTTGCCCTATAAAATTATAAACACACAAAAAATTAATTATGCTAGCTAACACAATATTAAAAACACACAAAATGATATTGGGATGGTATATACTATTCGCATAAAGACATGTAAAGGCATCGGGCTAGCTGATACATTTAGACTAGAAAATGTATGATGGTTTGAAAGATTTTTCTAACAATATAAGAGGACTAACATGAAATTTATCTTACCAAATAAGGGATAATATTCATGTCAAGTTCACCAAAATATATTCATAATATATGATGACCTAAAACTATCCTCTTTCTCTCAATATACTAGGACTTGAATAAGGTCAATCAAAAAGATCATACGTATACTTCGACATATAGATAAGTTCAATGATATTTTTAGATATATAAGTCAAAAACCTATAACTCAAATTTCAAGAGGAAAGGATTTCAAATCTTAAGATTGTAACATAAGGATATATCTCTCTCTAGACTCCAATAAAGGTAAATGATTACAAACTATGGTTATAAAAATTAAATTAAAATGAATGGTTGTAAAGGGGTACAAAATACATTAAAATATGGGTTAGAATGATTTTAAATGGGTAAGGTGAAATGGTCAACCAAATGGGGGTCTATTTAATATAAAATGATTAATGGAAATCCTAATCAATCCTATGTCTACAATATCTTATTTGATATAGATACCCTAACCAAGGATACATACACATACATCCATAATGTGAATAAAAAATATATCTAATCTACCAAGTAATTAAAGGGAAGATTGTAGGAATAAAAATAATTACCTTGGTGTGGACCTATTGATGCTTCAATCTTCCCCTTAGCTCAAGTTGAGATTTTAAAGACACTTTTATATGTTAAATACATCAAAAAATTATATGAAGACCTAAATATACTTAGTTAGGAACCCCTAATGACTACTCCTATTGAGCTTTAATTCCAACATAAGACAAGATATTCAAGATAAGGTTTTAGTGTACTAACTCTCCCAAATGGGTCCTTAGGTAGGAAATTTGAGTTATGATCTAACATATTAATGTGATATGATATGATATATATTAAATGTGTCCATTATGTGTGTGTGTGTGTGTGTGTGTGTGTGTGTGTGTGTGTGAGTAGTGTGTGTGTGTGTGTGTGTGTGTGTGTGTGTGTGTGTGTGTGTGTGTGTGTGTGTGTGTGTGTGTGTGTGTGTGTGTGTGTGTGTGTGTGTGTGTGTGTGTGTGTGTGTGTGTGTGTGTGTGTTTGTGTTTGTGTGTGTGTGTTTTTATTACCCTTATCTAACCCCATAATCTAAGCCAATGGTATCTTCCAGGTTGATACAATTAGAATATGTCAACTAGCATAGGATGGTATTAATCAGGTCGATACAAAAAAAATGTCAAAGATAGACTCAAAAAAATATCAAGATATAAAATAAAATATATGGAAGGTAAAGGCATGAAATATATGATAATGGTCAGGCCTATACCATGGGGTATAAGTAAACTATAAAATCTAAATAATAATTAAATAGAAAGACTAGATGGGTCATATTGATAGTAGTGATGGTGTAACAATATATAATACCAACAAATCTCTCAAATCACCATGACAAATTCCCACCCCATTCTTGTTGCACCATTTAAAGCGTGAAATAATGTATATTTATTTGTTAACAATCCACTATAAGAGAAAGCATCTGTAAATGATGAAGTAAAAAATTTATGTGTATACATATTTGAGACATGTTACATTCAATAGATCTATGATGATGTTGGGATAAATTAAAACATGAATAATTATCATCAAGGTGGGTAAGGTGGGAATGAAATATCAAACCACATAAAACATTAATGGTTTTAGGATTTCAATGAAAATTATATGAGGTGACATCATACTAAAGTGAAAATAAAATATGATGTGGAATAATGTTGGTAAGAGGAAATATATGGTATCATATAAGCTGATACAAATAATTATTAAATATAAATATCATACTATATTTATCATGATGATATAGTTAGGTATTGAGTTTAGAAAATATACTATGTTGGCCTATCTAATATAATTTTTTTACTAATTCCAACATAATAAAATGTATTAGGTTGGTTGATATAGTTCGATAAAAATGTATTGCTAGTCACGGCTATGTAGGAAATAACCTAAGTAAAATTGGAAGCTGTAATTGAGTATAAATTTAAAACTATATTAGGTTAGTCAATGTAGTTGGAAAGACACACAAAACTATATCAAGTTGGTTGATGACATTATCACATAAATAATGGTATTATGTTGGTTGACAATATCAAATAAATGATAATATATCTAATTAGTAGCAAATTTAAATCAACATGAAGGTATAGTTAAGTGAGATGTGTTTTACTTGTAGGCTCTCAAATATATTGATGCTGTGTGTAAATAGTGATCAAATCCTAAAGGTAACTAACTAAAAATTATTCCACCATTTCATATCCACATTAACCCATATATGAGGTACATAAAGAGTAATTTCTCTAGGATAACTGATTATTGGTGCAATATAAAAAATGGTTGAAAGGCTTCTTATAGGCTAAAATAACCCTAGGAATTTATAATATACTATGAGGTACATGAAAACTAAATTCTATTTATTGAGTTTTGTGATTGCCTTGATATTTTACCACTACACCTCACACCATGACTCAACTAAAAATGATGCCACTTGGCTTGGAATGATAGCTCTTATAAATTTTATAAATGTCATAACATTAATTTAGAAAGACATAATAAAAAATAGAAATAAATATGATTCAAATCAAAATTTAAATTTACAACATGCAATAATCCCTAAGGACTAAAAATATGATTTAAAACCTATATAAATATTATGTATAGATATTAGGTTAGTGCATTACCATGAGTAAAAGTTCTCTTTTCTTCATCAATACTCCAAATTTAGGATAACTAATGATTTCAGCCATTCTAAAATATCAATTCTAATCTCTACCCCTATCTATCTTACAATTCCTTAATTTAAATATATAATGAATATTAATAATTGGAACACCCTTTTGAATATATTTCAATGTAATTTGGCAAGTTGAAAAGGATCCCTTCTCACTTAAGTGGGCAAGATTCAATTCCTAAAGATCTCTCTTCAAAGTTTACCCATTTAACCAATCACTTTTCAAAGTAAATAAAAAAATATTTGAAATAATTAAACAATTTTGGAAAATATTCCTATGGTTTAGGACAAGAGAAAATATAATTTATATTGTGGCCTATGATAAATATTACGTATCCAAAGATCATGGGGGTATTTGTCTAGGAAATCAAATGGATTAATAAATCCCTCATAACTAAAATGGGATGGATATTAATGACTAAAAATAACTTTTGTATTGATGCCATTAAGGCTAAGTAAAAACAAAAAAGGAAAGTTGAACTCTTTCTACTTTTTAGACCCTCCCCCTCCACACAAGGTTCTTATTTTTGGCATAATCTTGTCAAGCATAGGAAGCTTTTTGGAAAATTTTGTAGATGGGATATTGGGGATGGAAATAGGGCATAATTTTGGGATGATGCATGGCTCTTATATACTCCCTTACTTATTATAACTCTTCAAAATTATTGTTTCCCAAATTTTAAAAGATCAATAGACGAAAGGGTTAAGCATTATTAGGAAGTTAATGAGAAGATAAAATATTAAACATATTATATCTTTAAATATCTAATCCTAAGGTTCTTGACCACTATTAGTACCTTAATAAAAAAATCAAAGATTTTTCACATCAATCATTCCCCAAAATAATATGAACTAGTTTGACCACATTGAAAGATGGATCGTATAATGTCAAATATGGCTCCTAAAAGGTACATCATCCCCAGAGATGGCCTTTAGTTATGATTTAGGAAAAAATAAAGATATGGTGACTTTCACCAATCTTATGAATGGTGTAATTTTGTATCCATATCAATTATAGATCACCTTAGTCATTCATATTTCTATGTCGACCCCTTATTATCCTCAAAGGATGGATTTTATAGTCCTTGTTGATAATATTTGTATAAGGATTGGTAAATTGGAGAAGTACGTTAATACACAACTAGGTGTTATTAAATTAAATTTTAACAAAAATAAGAAATTGAATAATTATATGAAATAAATTTAGATCTATATGGATAAGGTGAAACATCCTTAGGATCAATGGAATTGAGTACATAGCACTTGATAACTAAGGGAATAAATTGTTAATATATAAAACAAGTCAAAGATAATGGATGAAGAGATCTAGATGATTCAAGGAAAGTTGTAGGATGTCAATGAGATGAAAATAAAAACTTACATTAGGAAAATTTTCATGCAAGATGAAACCAGGAAAAGGAAGTCCAAATAAACTTAGGATGGTTTTAGTAGGAGGATAAGCAACCAAAATAAGAATCATGAGGTTGATGAAGAGGAAACAAAGGAATACTCCTTAGAAATAAACATAAATTTTTTATAATATTAAATGGAGGTAGTATAAAGTTTTAATGATCTTATTGTCTAATAAGGTAGGTTTTTCTATCTTGTGATGTTTTTTTTATAGTTTGGGATACTTTTTGTTGATGTTTTGTTGATAGTGTCTCTATTGTAATGTGGAATGCTATTTTAATGGGCCTAGTTTACATCTAAATTGGTTTTGTGGTATTTTCATTTATCACTTTGGATTTTTAAAAGGTTTGTGACCCTTTCAAATCCCTTTTTTTACCTTATGAAAAAATACATCATATCATGAAATGAATAAACACATATAATGATATTATGCTAGATAATACAATAAAAATAAGAAAAGGATAAAACAAAATCATAATGATATGTCTAATAAATTTAAAATGACATGCATAATTACATTTGATTGTATGATATAACTAGTAAAATACATAGAATGTTATTGGGTTGGATGATATAGTTGGCAGAAAATAAGAAATAGTATTAAGTTGGACAATATAGTTGATAGGACTAATGAATGATATTAGGATAGATGATATAGTGGAATTAAAAGATATAGGATGGTTT
>JARHVA010001126.1:2067500-2137500 GCA_037957365.1 Torreya grandis
ACTTCACCATACTTAGGTGGAGTATAGATTAAAATGCCAAAATGGCTAGTTCTTATAGAACTTGAGAGAGAGAGGAGAAGAGAGAAGGCCAAGGGTTACCAGGACACTTGTCAAGATAATATAATAAATTAGTTATTCATTAAATAATGATATGATACAAACCATGCAATTTTGGGAATTCTAAGTGTTCATTCAAGTCATCAAACTTTTACAAAGTGGCATGAAACTCCTCATTCTAGATCAAAACAATACCTTCATGATTTGGACCTATTTGAACATCCAAAAACTTATTAGGGATATTTATTATGATTTTTATGAGAGTTAATTATTTCATACATTCCTCTCCATTCATTGGTTGTAGGCTTGGTCCTCTGTAAACTTCCAAAAATGAGTTATCATCATCTGTAGTCCAAAAAAACTACTTCTTCATGCACCCTGCATACTTGTCCTAAAATTTGGATTCAATTTCCAATTAAAATTTATTTTATGGAGTTAATTAAACCTTTAAATACCCTATATGGACTTATAGTCATCAGTCATACCTTAAAATCACTTCACTTGAAGATCTTCACCCTTCTCACTAGCTTGTCTAATATGCTAGTTTTGACTGGCTAAGATGAGATCTCCTATTGAGGCACTTAAGAGTTTTTATGAGTCATTAAATTAAAATTTTTAGTTATAAAAATTATTATTATTTATCCCAAAGTTGGTTTCATCTTTAGACTCCTTCCATAACCTAAAAAACCCAAAAAATGGTAAAAATACCTTATTTTGCACCTTATATGTACAAGTCTGTACATATAATTAGAATTTTGAGTATCTTTATGGAGTATCATGAAACTTAAAATATTTTTCATGGTCAAAATATTCCATTATAATTAATTTCTAGCTTCATTTATCTAAACTAGTCTTCGTAAGGGTTTAGTAAGGGTTTTGAGCAATTTGACCTCTTAAGGTTATTTCATAAAGGTATGACATCAAATTACCAAAATAATTAAAAAAATTAATATTTAAATACATTCATAAACATCCCTAAACTTATTTTGTTCCCATGAAAATCATTAATAAAAATGTGAGTATTCAAACTTCTCATATCGAGTTCCTTCCTCTAATTTTCATAGCCCTGATGTTGCTCTCAAACCAAAATTAGATCTCTTGATTTTTTATTTGAAATTTTAATGATTTTAAAAATGTTAGGTTTCCAAATTAATATGTTATGTATATTTATAAGACTTTACTCAAGGCTAGAGAGGAAGTTGACTACCCATTTGGCACTATGCATAAACCTTGCCTTTTAGGCTTGACTGGACCTTAGAGATTAGAATGATCATTGATGCTTTTAATTTCCTAAAAATAGATCAAAAAAATATAATTTTATCTTATAAAAAATTTACAACAAGTTATAAATCATACTTAGGGCCAGAAGTGTGAATGACCCTTCATTTGAGCATTAGGCCAAAAACTGCCTAGTGTGTTTAACTATAACCCCTGAGGGTTTAGAAATTCCTATTGAAAATAATCATTATTTTATTGATTTAAATTTTTTTATAGTTTTATTAAATCTTCCTAAACCTTATTTAAATATCAAAATATCTCTTGACTCATCTGGCCATCTTCACCTTCCAAAATTGTAGGTTTGTGTACCTAGGGAAGTACCCTCTATTTGAGACAAAACAGAGGGAACTTACCCTATTTTTATAGGAAAAAAATTATGGGATGAGTTTATATAAATTTCAATAACCTTATATAAAAAAAATTATATCCTTTTCATCTCATATGATCCTCCAAAGCTTCAAGTTCCCAAAACTAGTTTCTAAGTGAAAGGAATGTGCACAGTTTCAAGGAATGGACTGTGTTTGCTTACTTTTGGGATAATTTATTTGGTTAGTTTAAATTTAAAATATTTAAAATATTATATAATAATAATTATTAATGTTCCTCAGGTCCTTTATCACCAAAAATATTTTACACACTCCTTTCCCATACTTTGAATTCTTAAGCATGTATGTGTAAACCCTGATTGTACCTTGCTTTAGACTATGTTTTGCTTGTTTAGGATAGTGTCTATCAGTATTATTTATATCTATTAGTAATTTTAAATAGTTAATTTATTTTATAAAAACCTTACAAGATCCTTTGGCACTGACCTGGATCAATTTTCCTCCTATTCATACCATCTTCAAACCAAGAACATTGCCTTCCCTGTCTTGATTGAGATACTCTGCCCTTTCCATTTTTTTAAGTGTTTATGGATCCATTGGACCATTATTATTATATGTAAATATATTTATTTAAACAACAAGTTCATTTATCAATGTTTATATTATTATGAATTCATTGTTTTGACTAATTCATATCAAGAAACTTAGCTTTCATGCTCTTTGCCCCTCATAGTCAACTAAAGTTGATTATGAGAGGACTGTAAGTATAAGTTTCACATAGAAAATGCTTAATATAAATTTAATTTAATATGATATATTTGAAAAAATATCCTTATAGACAAAATTTATGTTTATTTAATACTTCAAACTTTTCCATGGATGATGTAGAGATCACATTCTACTATAGGTGATGATTTCCCAATGTAAAGAACTTTGTAGGTGGGTATGGGTTTGGAAGGTAATTATGTATGATTTTTGAGGTAATTTAAACATTTATAAAGTTTCAAATAAATTTTTAAAACCATTACCATACCTTAACAATCATATATTTAGGAAAGGAAAACTTCTCAAACTTGAAACCTATATTGGTTATAGGTGCTCACAGGCCTATGTACGGACTGTAGGTGCTTTTTGAAGAACATAACATCACTTTTAATCTCATATTTATATTATTTAGATCATAATTTTATCCTTAACCATTTAAATCCAATCTTACATGGTGGTAAGTTCAAATTTCAACTTTGGGTGACAAAGGTTATCTCACATCATCAAATATTGTAGACATTATTGTCTGGTTTTAATCGTTTACAAGCAACATTGGACCTTTTAAAAACCACTTTCCCTTTTTAATTTATCTTATATATCTTTAAAATTGTATATATATATATATATATATATATATATATATATATGTATATATATATATATATATATATATATATATACATACATACACACACACACACACACACACATATACACACACACACACACACACACACACACACATACACACACACACACACACACACACACATATATGTATGTATATATGTATGTATGTGTGTGTGTATGTGTGTGTGTGTAAGTGTGTGTGTGTGTGTGTGTGTGTGTGTGTGTGTGTGTGTGTATATGTATGTATATGTATGTATGTGTGTGTGTGTGTGTGTGTGTGTGTGTGTGTGTGTGTGTGTGTGTGTGTGTGTGTATGTGTGTGTGTGTGTGTGTGTGTGTGTGTGTGTGTGTGTGTGTGTGTGTGTGTATGTGTGTGTGTGTGTGTGTGTGTGTGTGTGTGTGTGTGTGTGTGTGTGTGTGTGTGTGTGTGTGTGTGTGTATTTAATACAATATTAAGTCATTCATAGTCATTTAAAGTATTTTAAACCATGTTTTATGCTATCTCTAAAAACTCGTAGGACCTCTATTTTGCAATTTTAGAGACAAAAGGCCTAAAATAGTCATCTAAATTTTTGAAGTGATAATCAAATCCATTTAATATCCTATAATTATTAATATGTCTAAAATTTTCCCATAAAAATTATAATAATTAAAGAAATGGTTTCAACTCATGTTTCACCACCTCAAAATGGCTCTTCAATTCTCTGTGGGTTGCTTATAGGTGACCATTCAGTGTATATAGGCAATGGGTAGAACATGTGCAATACGCATGTTTTGGAAATAAAATGAGTTGTAAAATTATATCAATACTTTAAAATAAATTATTCTCATTCTAAACACTTGAAACAGATTTCAAAACTTTCCTTTCAACACGGACACTTTCTTCATGGTACTTGTAAGTGTATGTTAATGGAAAAATTTGTGTGTGGGTGACTGTGTTAACTGGTACAATCCTTATTAAACCAAATGAAAGACATTTAATTAAATTATCTTGTTATGTAAGTGTATTCAACCTCTCAATATCATAAATACATCACCCTGGATGTGTTGAATATCTCAACTCAGCTCACCAAATTGACTGTGTATGACAATCATGGGACCAATTGACTTAATAGTACCTTGTGACTACAACTCATAGAAAATTTTCTTGGAAAATTATATTTTAATGTGAATTTACATCAATATAACTTTTTTAAACATGTAAATTAACTTAACACAACCCCTTAAATCCATTAACAAGCATGAAGTTCCAAAAAATGGTGAAAACTACCTGCAACTTAGAAAGGTGTATTTTCTTGAAACTTTTAGCTACTTGACTCATCCAAACACATTTAAAAATGAGAAAAATCATGGGATACATGAGGTTACATATTAAAAATCATCTAAAACCAATCTCAGAAAGTGTATTTTATGGATCTGCTCAAACCAAGGTAAAACATATAGGGTGTATGAAATAGCAAGAAAAAAGTACAATCAACTTCATGAGGATAGTTAATGAAGAAAAAGCAACCATTATTAAAAAGATTTATATTAAAATTAATTTATCTAATTTTAATACAAATTCCTATAATAACTTTACATGAAACCTTTTCATCTGTCCATACGAAGCAAAAACCTAAAGGTCACTTCTACATGTTTAAGAAAGTAAAGATGGAGCAAAATGGTTGTGGGACAAAAATGGCACTTATAGAGAAAATAAAATGTTGGTATGAGTTTTTAGAATATTAATGGATGTTCCATGAGATTTTCCACATGGCATACTTCCCCATGGGCCATACAAGTGCCATTTTCTTCTCATTTCTCAAGAAAACTACCTTTTCTTCTAATGAACCTATCACTTTTTAGTTATGTTAGTTTTTAAAGACCTATAAGGACACATGGATGTGAAATCAAAATTTTAAACCTTGACACTTCCAAATAAATCTTTATAAATCATTAAATGCACCTTTTTGACCTTAAAATGACCCAAAATAACTAAAAAGGATAAAATGACTAAGGATCAAGGCTAGTATAACATCAAATGACATTAATTAATATATAATAACCTTTTGACATATGAATTAGACCCATAAAACACCTAAAAGTAAATTTTTTTACCTATGGGTTCCCCAATTTGACCTAAAATTCAAATTTGGTCAACAAATTGGTGACTCATATGGGTAACATGCATGTTATGATGACTAGACCTATAGCCTTATCAATCCAGTAGGATTAGGGAGTAATTTAAAGTATAATAAAAAAAATGAAACCTTTGACCCTTGGAGTTGATTGAGATAATATAACTTGATTACTTCAACCACATAAAGAAAGGACACACATAAAACAAGACAAAAAACTAACAAGACACACGCGCGCGCGCACACACACACACACACACACACAACACTACACACACACACACACACACACACACACACACACACACACACACACACACACACACACACACACACACACACACATGTGCTAAAACCACTTAGGGGAATCATAAAAAAAACTATTATGCACAATTAAAACCCAAACATAGCTCGTTTCTAGATCAAAAGGAAAGATTCTTGAATTATCTTCATGGTGTGATGAAACATAGTGTCAAGCATGTTTCTCCTTGAATTGAATGATTTGTGGATTAGACCTATTCTTTGTCACTTAACTTGATCTTATCTCAAGTATATCATCCTTAAACAGGTCTCCAATGTAGATATATTCATCTTAAACGTGTTCACATACTTTATACTTCTACCTACTCTTCATCTCATAGTCAACTTACATCTCTTTAGTAGGAATGGCTTCAATAGGATTGACTTCTTGTTCCTTAGAATATTGAGGCGTATAGGAGCTTATTCCATCCCTCAATATATGATGTGTTTCTCCCAAATAATTTAGAGGATTATATCCCATCTTAATGACCTCAAACATATCATCATGAAATGTTTATGCTTCATGAAAGGATAGATTTCAAAGATTGCTTCTCCTTTGCATACTTAATTGAGTGCCAAAGTTACCTTCTCCATATTTGACCAAAACATAACCTCCTTAATAAGGAGTATATTCTACTATAATTAATTGAAATAAGTCATCCAAAGGCTAATTATGAACTTGTTCTTTCCCATTTTTGACATGTTGGACAATGTCATCTTGTTCATCATCATTTGTAATTAGCTCCAATGAAATGGTATGCCCCTTGAGAAACCCAAACTCATTGCAAATGTTTTAAAAATTATAATATAATTAATCATATTAATTTTTATTAGAATCATAAATGGGAATAACAAGATAATATCCTTTATCCTCTTCTTTAGAATCCAAAAGGTCTTCATCCAAGATTTTTTCTTCAACACAAGGAAGGTATTCTTCATCACCAACCAAACAAGAAGATTCAACATAATGTCTCACCTTTTCCTCAACACATAGGAACTATTTATGGATATTAAATTTTTTCTCAAATTTTACATCATGAATTTTATTCTCAAGTGCTTCAAGATCTTCTATTTCCTTCTTTGTGATTCCAATATTAGGCATCTTGAAGCCTTGTGATTTAGTCCAATGAGGCTACCAAGGAGTTAGATGTTCTTCAAGAAAGAGTTTAAAGTTTTTTTCAACCAAATACTTCTATTTAAGTTCACATACAATATTTATATCAATTAAAATGGTGATGGGGTGAGGACAAGATGAACTAGTTGGTGGAGGTGGAACATATAACTCAAAATCAGATTTGGAATGGAATGTAGGGGATTCTTTTAGAAGCTCTTGAGGAAGGGGAGGAATATTTTTGGCTAAAAAAACTTGATTTTATTCCTTACACTTTAAAACCACTTCATTCACATCTTATTTATCTTGACTACTCTCTTAAAGAATGGTGGATGGGGTTGATTTAGGCATAAGATCTTTTTTAGGGTCTAAACCTTCTATCGCACCTTGACTTAGCAATTTCATCTTTGATTCTAAATATTCAATTTGTTTGGATAGGTTATCTTGGAAAAGTATTTCTTAAAGTTCATATGATTCTTCACGAGGACAAGGAATGCATGAGGGATGACATGGAACATAAGAATTTTCTTGGGGAATGGTGGGAAGAACTTGCAAAGGACCAACTTCATTCATAACTTCACACTCCTTATCAACCAAACTTTTATCCTCTTTCTTTACCCATGATTCCACTATCTTAGTCTGGCTTATTATTTTAGGATTACAAGTATTTTATTGTGGAAGGGTGGGATGGCTTTGTATAGGATTAAGCTCCTTCTCAACTTTACACTCTTTGTCATATATGTTTATGTTCTTTCTTTCCCCATGACTCCACTATCTTATTCTAGCTTAGGATGTTAAGATTAGAAGTCTCTTTTTGAGGTGGTGGGAATGAAATGTGAGAGGAAAATTAGGGATTTAATTAATTTTTTTTTTTTTTTTTAACATGGACTCCTACATATGTATATTATCCAACTTAATTTAAATATTAATATTGAATTCAAAAATAAGGTTTCTCCTTTCAACTATCTCTTCCAATTGATTTGGAAAAGGATGGATTTGATATCCTTGTTTGGGCTCATGATTAGGGATAAAATATGGATTATAGGGAACTTTTTTAATTTTACATGATGGCTGATAGGTTTGGTGAGGTTTCCTTTCATGAACTCCTGTCCTATACTCTAAAGGCCACTCACATCAAGCATCTCACTTGTGAGACTTTATCAATTAGCTCTCTCAATAGGTACCCACTCTCTTGTGACCAACTCTAATTAATTTATCACCTTATGAATAATATTAATTGGAACCTCTTGAACACATATTCTTAGAGTATTAATCTCCAACATATACCTCTCATATCTTAAGAGTGTTTGTTTGAAGGTGGAAATGGATGGAGTTGAGAAGTGACTAGGCTGACTAAGAGAAGCAAGATATTGAGAAGGATAGCTATAGGAATTGTAAGAATCATGAAAAGGCTGATAATGGCCATGTGGTAGTTGATATGGATCATGAAAATATTGGTAAGGATCACACCAAGGCTGATTAAGAACTTTCTCTTATTGTTAGGGAATGGCACAAGCTTTAAATGTCTCACCAACTTGTGTAAGGCAAATTTCAACTCCAAAATTAACCATGAAACTTCATTGAAATAAATAACACAAATAAAAATGTTACCAATAATATTAAAAAATAAACCTAGGTTACTTAACTAGTTGATGTATCTTTAGAGTCTCCATTATTGCTTAGATAGATGCCTTCAAAGGATAATTGTTGAGAGATAACACCAAAAATCTCTCAACTTCTTGGACAAAGAGTCCCACCTAGCATGACAAAAACTATTTTTACATGGATTTTCACCATTTTATAATATATTTAAGCTCTCTTCATCCAAGTGGCACAATCGAAACACCTCTAGGCTTGTGTGTATCCTAAGGATGAGATAAACCTCTAGATAGGGCTATCTCCCTTGATGTATCACTTTATGTTGAGACTACACCTAAAATTTGATGGTTAAAAGGGAGATAAAACTAAAACGAAACTATTATAAGGGAGGTGATACAAGAAAGTTATTGATGACTTCTAACCAACAACATGTTACACATGGGAATAAAGGATAAACTAAATATACACTTCTCCAATCTACATCTTCTCACATAAATATTACACTATAAGTTTATGGATTAATTTGAAAATATAGGAGGAATATACAAGAGGCCTATTATAAAAATAATAAATATACTAACTCATTCAATCCTTGACATTACCTATAACACTTCACATGCCCTACAAGAATGAGATAACATGTTAATAAATCCATAGTCTTTACCAAGAAAGATCCAACAATAAAATAAAAAACACTAAGAATAGTAATTAATAAGTAAAAATAATTGTTATTATTGATAAAATGGTATGAAAATGACTATGCCTTTGCCATACTCAGGTGGAACCTAGATTACAATGCTAAAATGGCTAGTTCTTATAGAACTTGAGAGAGAGGGGAGAAGAGATAAGGCTAAGGGCTACAAGGACACTTGTCAAGTTAAGATAATTATTTACTTGTTCATGAAAATAGTATATGGACAAACCATTTAAGTTAAATAATTCCAAATGTCCATTCATGTCATCAGACTCTTACAAAGTGGCATGAAACTCCTCATTCTGGCTTTAAAAACTACCTTTAAGATTTAGACCTATTTGAACATCCAAAAAATAATTATGGATAGGTATAATTACTTATATGAGAGGTAATTATTTCATACATTCCTCTCCATTAATTGGTTCTATTCTTGGTACTCTATAAACTTTTAAAAATGAGTTATCATCATCTATAGTCTAAAAAACTACTTCATGTACCCTGTACACTTGTCCTAAAATTTGGCATCATTTAAAAATTTAAATTCATGGGAGTAATTTAATGACACATATAAATATCCTATATGTATATATAGGCATAAATATCACCTTAAAATCACTTCACTTAAAGATCTTCACCCTTCTCACTAGCTTTTCCAATATGTCAATTTTGACTGGCTGAGATGAAATCTCCTATTGAGGAAGTTAAAAGTTTTTTTGAGGCATGAAATTAAAATGGGGAGTTATAAAAAGTCTTAATAAATATATAAATTTTTTTTCATCTTTAAACTCTTTATATAACCTATGAAACTCAAAAAAATGCTAAAAAATACACAATTTTTTACCTTATCCATACAATTCTATATAAATAATTAGAATTAGGAATAGTTTAAAGGAGTCTTACAGAAATTCCAATAGGTTTCATTGTAAAAATATTCCATTATAATGCATCTCTATCTTTATTTCTCCAAACTAGTCCTTGTAAGGGTTTAGCAAGGGTTTTGAGTAGTTTGACCTCTTAAGGTTGTTTCTGATTTACCTATTTTGGGAATAGTGGTGTATTATTCCTAATTTAGTTAAAAGTTATAGGATAAAAATGAGTAAATAAATATTAAATAATTAATATAATAATTTATTTAAATTAGATTATAATTTTTATCTTTTTAAAAAGAGTAATAAGATGGAGAAAATAAGACTTAGCTATAAACTAGTTGATACGATTGAGATAGGGTATAGGATTCAGTATGCAGGATTGGGACACTATCAAAAACTAATATATTATATTAATTTTATGATTGGATAGGATATATAAATGTGAAAAAGAGTGTAATTTATGTTTTATTTCACCTCTACCACTGTTTTCCTAAGGATTTAAGCTTTTTGCATTTTGTTTTCTAGGTCTGTGTGACCCTATCTATGAAGTTTCAGTAGATATAAGTTTGTAGAGCTCCTTGTAGTGTATATTTTATCTTAAAACTCTATACTAAATTATTATTTTACAAATTTTTAGAAATATGGGAGGGGTTATTGTGTTTAATATTAAATGAACGTGTATCCACACCCCTTGTGTGGGCACACTACCTAAATACTAATACTTTGAAGACGGATCAAGGCATATATAGTTCTCCCACTTGATGTGATTTGTTTAATAGTGTGTATGAAGAGTACAAATTATAAACTAGATATACTTAAGGTATATCAATAGTGGTGTAAGGATTTGAATAAGCTTGTAATTATATTGGTTGGTTGAATGCAGAGAATAGGGAAGATTATTTGAGTAGTCATGCTTGTATTCTTGCATACTTAGTGATATTTTCCAACCCAATCTAAATGATATTTGAATGGGATTTTATAGGGATATATTGGTCATGGGTTTAATATACTCGTATTAGGCCAATAAGGATAAGGATGGGGAATTAGAAGAAAATAACCATTGGGGCCAAAATGCACTATGAAAGGAGCACCAAAAGTGGATAGAAGTGACACTAATTCTATAGTCCAAGTGTGGTGATATTATCCTAAGACGATGGGACTTGGGGGGATGGATTAGTCATCAAAAAAGGAGTCTATATCAGTAGGGATTGATTCTAGAAGGTTATAGATGATTAGGAATTAGTGAAAAGATTCCTATGAGGGTCATGAGAGAAAAAAAGAAGTACCTATGGGTTGGGTGTCATTAGCCACACTCAAGTTACCAATTTTTTGATTTTATATGACTATAGTTTCATAAAGGTCTAACATCCAATTCTCAGACTAATTCCATAAATACATAGTTCAAGACCATCAACATCCCTGAACTTCTTTGGTTCCCATGTAAAGCATAAATAAAGATGTGAGTATTCAAACTTCTCCTATCAAGTTCCTTCCTCCAATTTTAATAGGACTAATGTTTCTCTCAAGGAAAAATTGGATCTCCTAATGTTTTATATGAAATTTTAATGCTTTTAAACATCTTATGTGACCTAATGAGCATGTTTCATTTGGTTAGAAGACTTTACTCAAGGCTGGAGAGGAAGTTGACTACCCATTTGGCACTAGGCCTAAACCTTGCCTTTTAGGCTTGACAGCACCTTAGAGCCCATAATGAATTTTTAGGATTTTCCTTGACTATAAATAACTCAAAAAACTATAATGTGATCATATAAACAAGTTACAATAAGGTATAAATAATACATAGGGCCAGAAGTGTGAATGACCCTTCATTTGGGCATTAGGCCAAAAACTTCCTAGTGTGATTAACTACAACCCCTAAGGGTTTAGACTTCCTATTGAAAATAATCCTTATTTTATTTATTTACCATTTATTTATAGGTTTATTTTATCTTCCTAAACCTTCTTTCTAGGTCCAAATATATCTTGACTCATCTGTCCATATCGACCTTCCAGAACTATAGGTTTGTGCACATAAGTGCACTCTATCTGAGACAAAATAGAGGTAAATTACCATACTTTTCTAGGAAAAAATTATTTAATGAGTTTATATATGTTTTTAATGACATTTTTAAAAAAAATATCTCTTTTTCATCTCATATGACCCTCTAAAGCTTCAAGTTCCCAAAACTAGTTTCTAGGCAAAAGGACTATGTAAGGTTTTAAGGAATAGACTATGTTTGCTTGCTTTTGGGATCCTTTCTTTGGTTATTTTAAATTTAAAAGAGAAAAAATATTATATAATATTTATTATCAATGTTCATCATGTCCTTTATCACCTAAATTATTTTACACACCCTTTCCCATAATTTGAATTCTTAAGCTTGTATGTGTAAACCCTGACTATACCCTAATTTGGACTATGTTTTGCTTATTTAGGAAGGTATTTTTAGGTATTAATTATATGTATTATGAATTTATAATATTTAATTGTTTTTATCAAAACCTTCTAATATCCTTTGTCACTGGCTTGGATCAATTTGCCTCCTATTCATGCCATCTTCAAACCAAGAACACTGCCTTCCCTATCTTAACTGAGATACTCTACCCTTTCCATCCCTATATGTGTTTGTGGCTTTGTTGGACCTTGATTATTATATGTAAATATATTAATTTAAAAACAAATTTATTTTATCAATAGTTATAGGCTTAGGCATTCATGTTTGGACCAATTCATATCAGGAAACTTAGCTTTCATGCTCTCTACCCCTCAAAGTCAACTAAAGTTGACTGTGAGAGGGCATATAGGCATAAGTTTCACTTAAAAAATGTTTAGTATCACTTTAATTTCCTATGATATATTTTAAAACATCTCCTTTAAACCAAAATTTATGTATATTTCATAGGTCAAACTCTACTATGGATGATGTAGAGATCACAGTCTGCTATAGGTGATGTGTTCCCAATGGAAAGAACCTTGTAGGTGGGTATGGGTTTGGAAGGTCATTATATAAGATTTTTGAGGTAATTTAAATCTTTATAAAGTTTCCAATATATTTTTAAAACCATTACCATACCTTAACACTCATATATGTAATAAATGAAAACTTTTAAAACTTGAACCCTATATTAGTTGTAGGTACTCACAGGCCTGTGTACAGACTGTAGGTACTTGTTGAAGAACATAACATAAACTATAATATTGTCTTGATATTATTTAGATCATAATTTTCTCCTTAAAATTTTAAATACACTCTAATATGGTGGTAAGTTCAACTTTTATCTTTGGGTGACAAAGGTTATCTCACATCATCAAATATTGTAGACATTATTGTTTGGATTTAGTGGTTTGCAAGCAACTTTAGACCTTTTAACAACCACTTTACCTTTTTAATTTGTTTTATATCTATTTAAAAGTGATATAAATATGTATTAAATACAATATTAAGTCATTTAGAGTCATTTAAATTATTTGAAACCATGTTTTATCCTATCTATAAAACCCATAGGTCCTTTATTTTATAATTTTAGAGACAAAAGCCTTGAAATAGTCATCTAAATTTTTGAAGTGATACTCAAATCCATTTACTAGCCTAAAATTATTAATATGTAAAAATTATTAATATTTCTACCAATTTCCCCTAAACATGATATGAACTAAAGGAAGGGTTCCAACTCATGTTTCAACACCTCAAAATGGCTCTTTAACTCTCAATGGGTTGCTTATAGGTGACCATTCAATGTATACAGGCAATGGGTAATAGGCATGTTTTATACCTAAAACGAGTTATAAAATTATCTCCATAATTTAAAATACATTATTCTCATTCTAAACACTTGAAAAAAATGTCAACACTTTCCTTTCAACATGGACTCTTTCATCATGGCACCTATAAGTGTATGTTAATGGCAAAATTTGTGTGTGGGTAACTCTGTTAATTAGCACAATCCTTCTTCCAAAAAATTCAATAAATTTAATTTAATTATATTTTTATATAAGTGTATTTAAAATTTAAATATCATAACTACATCACCATGTACCTATTTAATATCTCAACTCAACTCACCAAATTGACTGTGTATGACAGTCATGGGACCAACTAACTTAAAAGTACCTTGTGACTATAACTCATAGAAAATTTTCTTGTAAAATGAGATTTTAAGGTGAATGGAGATCAATATATATATTTTAAACATGTAAATTAACTTAACACAAGCTCCCTAAATCCATTAAAAAGCATGAAGTTTTAGAAAATGGTGAAAACTACGTACAACTTAGAAAGGTGTATTTTCTTACAACTTTGACCTACTTGACTCATCAAAACACATTGAAACATGAAAAAAATAGTGGGATACATTATTGTACTATAAAAAATCATCTATAACCAATATCATCAAGTTTATTACACGAAGATGCTCAAACCAAGGCAAAACCCATAGGGTCCATGAAATAGTGGGGAGAAAAGTATAGTCAAATTAATGAGGATGGTTCATGAAGAAAAATATAAAAATATAAAAAATATTTATATCAAAATTAATGTATATGAATTTACTAAAACATCCTATAATAATTTTACTTGAAACATCTTTAGTTGTTTGTATTGAGCAAAAAGTTGAAGCTCACTTCTACATGTCTAAGAAAGCAAAGATGGAGTAGAACAATTTTGGGCTAAAAATAGAACTTATAGAAAAAATAAAATGTTTTAATGAGTTTGGGGAAGATTAAGGTATTTTTTTGAGCTTTTCCCATGTGGCACACTTCCCCATGGGTCGTACAAGTGTCATTTTCTTCTCCTTTCTCAAGAAAACTACCTTTTCTTCTGATGAACCTACCACTTTTAAGTTATGTCAGTTTTATAAGACTTTTAAGGACACATGAGACATGACATCACATTTTTTAACCTTTAAACTTATTAATAAATCTATAAAAGTCATTAAATGTACCTTTTTAACCTCAAAATGACCCAAAATGGCTAAAAGGGATAAAATCACTAAGAACCAAGGATATTATAATATAAAATGGCATTAATTAACCTATAATAATCCTTTTTACATATGTATTGGACCCCTAAAAGACCTAAAAGTCAATTTTTTACCTAGGGGTACTCTATTTTGACCTAAAAGTTAAATTTGGTAAACAAAACCCTTATGGAACTTTCATAGCTTTAAAAACCTACAAGAAAAATAAGGGAGTGTAAAAGGAAAATATAAATGCACTCACCCCCTTGATTATTGATCATTTCCTACATATTTAATTCTCTTATGAGGGAAATCAAGCTCACATAATTATCCCACCTAGAGTGAATGTTGAATTATAATCTTTGTAATAGATGTATGTATCTAGAATATGGCTTGAATACTTAATAGTGATTGATATTGATAATATTTAAAGGGATCTTGACTTGAATTATGATTACTCCTTATGAATAATGTAAAATTTTTGAGTAGGTCATGTGTTCTCAATGTGTAGAAGTATGTAAGCTTGTATCAAGTGAATATAAATTCATTTATTGGGACATGCCTTATTAATATCTCTAAAATCAATATAAATTTGTATACCTTATGAAATTTTACTTACTAGGACTATATTTGATATCCATTCAGAATATTATATTGGTTTAATGAAGCCTGTTCCTAATAGTTTCTCTAGTTCTACTTTTACCAAAAGAGTAATGTGTGTATGCATCATACTCAATTTCTATTTGACCATCTTATCATCTAGATGAAAAAAAATTTAATGTAAAAACAAGTTAGGGTCTAGTCTTGGCATGTCAGAATAAGTCCATGCAAAGATATTAATGAAATCAATTAGAATGGTTACAATGTAGTCACACTCTTCATTGGTGAGATAATCTCTAACATAAATAGTTTTAGGATTGTCACAAGTCCCCATATTCACTTTAGTAGTGTTTTCTATGAGGAGCATATAACCATATTTTAGAATAGCGGGTAACATTTTATTCTGATCATCTTCTTCCTCTTCAACTTTTGTTTGTTCTTCCCAAAGCTCCATATCAATGAAGTGGTTATAGTATAAAGTGATTTGAAAATTCCTTTAAAACATAACTTTAAACTCCACCAAAATATTATATTACAATGTGTATCATAAGTGAACTTGTTTGAGGAATAACATCACTTATATTTTATAAGCTTAAGGTTAATTACATAAGAATCATTCAAAGTAACTTATCATACTAACATTTCATTCTAATTCCCATATTCTCAAATATAATAAAATCATCATGTTAAATTCATAAATAACTTTTTACAAGTGAGTTCTAAGGAAATTATTTGTATCTTCAAATAACCAATCAATTTAATACCATAATTCCAATAGTGTAGAAGTATAACCAAAGACAAATACATTTTCATGTTATAAGTCAATTGATAACCAATAACATATAACAACTCAAAATTTTATATCTTTATAATCAATGCTATAAAACTACTTATTCCAAAATAAGTAATTGGCTACTAGTACATGATAAAAATCACATATCTGTGTTATTATTTCAAATGTATCAATGAACTAATGTAATTATATATTTAAATAGTAATACAAGATTACATAGATAATCAAATGATTAATTATTATCATATCATGAACTAAGCTTATATGATAACATACATCTCTCTGTATTAAGTATAACTATATGAATAAAATGAATTACACAACATTTTAATTCATCTACAACCAATTGTCGTAACTTGAGATAAGAATAAATTATTTAAAATCATCATACATAAACCAAAGAATCTAAACACACCTTGACAATCCTAATGAGCTCAACCATAAGTGGCCCTAAACCACCCCATCCATTAGTTGGATATAGATCAAGGCAACAAAAAAATAGTGGAGAAAGGATAATAAAATGAACTAAGCTTAACAACATTCAAACAAATGATCAACATATAAAAAAAACCCACATAAACCAACCCTCCAAGATCTATTAACTTGGTACTTGATTATGATTGCATCTCACTTTTTAAACTTCTTGATTTATGGGTCATATTCTATTTGAGAATATAATATGGTTCGTAAATCCTTATGCCATAATTTATTTGACAATCATCTCTATATACTAATTTAATCGATATTTATGAGTTAAAATAAAACTCATATAAAGAATACAATAATCCATCCAACTAAAAATTAAAAAATTACATAAAGCTATGGATCACATTTTGACTAAATTAGACTTTACTAAAAATAGTAAAATCTTCAATATCAATTATAATGATTAAATTTAATCATAATAAATGAAAATAATCAACTAATCAATGTTTTCAAGCATAAGTCAATTTAATAATAAACTAAAATAATTTCAAATATCATTACCATAATCAAGCCAATAATTCTAACATGATTTCCACAAACTCGAGTCAACCAAATAATGACCCAATAATATAAAAAAAGTCAAACATAATCATGTAGACAAATAATAACAATAAAACATTATTTTTTCATAAAAACCTAAAAACCATTTTGAACCCCATGGTGACTCATAATGTCATTGCCCCCAATGCATTGCCACAATTTGAAATAACCATCAAGCTAAAATAATAACCATTAATTATTTTATAAACCCAAAATATTCTAAGTTAGGGTTTTTTTTAAATAAATAAAACCAAATTAGATACCCAATAGTAAAAGAAAACCTAGTTGTAATTATTCACATGATGTCTTCACAAAACAATAAACCCAACTAATGTTTCAAATCTTAAAACAAATAATAAATCAACACCTAGTCAACTAAGCAAAGTTTTAGCCCCTTTTAAAAAAATGACTTAACATTGGTATAAAAACCCAACCACTAACAAATAATACATATAGATAGTGAATATATGCCCATAAAGCCATATGTGAAAACAAAACAAGCATAAATATCAAAAAAATGCACTATATATATCCATTAAAAACCATGGTTGAGCCATCTATGTCTACCATACATCAAATAAAAAATAAAAGCCTCAAACCTAGTTAGGGTTTTATCTACAAACACCATAACATAGGCAGAATCACATGTTAGTGTTAATGGATAAAACCATAACCCATTTTTTCATTAAAACTCACTTAAAATGCAAATAAAGAATTGTAAAAATAGTAATTACTAGGAATCTAGAAGTTGACAATAGAATAAGTTTTTTCTTCTATTCTAATCTCCCAAAGTTATATGAAAAACTAACACCCAAAATCCACATCTTCGAATAAAACCAATTAGACAATATATGCCAAAAAAACCTAGTTAACTCTAATAAAGTCCTACATGGATAATAATATTAATGGTTCAAACTATATTTCAAGATCTTGAAAACCATCATGTAATTAATACATTACATTCCCCTTGGCCACCATACCAAAATTTTCAATAGAGTCTCCCTAAGGCATATAGCTCTTTGAAATGACTAAGTCCAAATGAGCCAAATAAAACCTAAAAACCCAAAGAAGAATCTCAACCCATTTTCATGATAACTCAAGCCAATGACATGACTCTAAAGTCATATGGAATAAAAAAATAGCATTAACTAATTACCAGTTCCCCCAAGGTGGTTTAAACCTTCAAACAACCTAAGCAAATGCCCAAGCTAAACTTAGGTATCACAACAATACCAAATGAACAAAAAATGACAAGGGTCCTTCAATTCTTAAAACTTAATGCATAGGGCTAAAATAGAGAAGATAAAACATGTGCATAATTTCTTGTAATCGTAACATCATTTTTATTAAACATTAAGTCAAAAAACAACAAGATAATTAAACAAGGTAATAAGAAGTAAAAAACAAATGATTGCAAATACATAAGATTAATACATGAGTGAATATCATGTTAAAGTCAATAGTCATGGACTGAAAAAAAATTAGAAACTAGAATGATGAAAATGATGATATCAATAAGAAAACAATAGCTGCCAAACTAATTACAACACAATAAAGTGATAATTCCTACAATCGATAAAAACAAGTAAAGTGATGTTTGCATAAATTTCAAACTAACTAAAATCAACTACTAATAAAATTGAACATAAAATGATAACACATAACACTTAAATTATATAAACACAATGACTAAGTCGACAATACCATCAAGATCAAACTTTACAATCAAATTCACTATTTTGTTTATCCACATTATTTCTCCATGTTTCCCTATTTCTCAGGTCTAAACACAACCTACCTCGAGTACATATCTCTATAGTAAAAAATAGACCATTAGTAGATCTAGACATATAAATATAATAAATAAAATAATAACATTTAAATAATACATCTTATAGAATAATAAATTAGTATACATTAAGCATAAATATCCCATGATGTAATGAAAATGTAATCCATAATTGTCTTGGCAATTATAATAAAATGTATTAATGTAGATCAAAGAACTGTAAGACCATAGTAAAGTAAAAAAATGTCTTGAATAGTTCACAACTAATCTATATCAAAAAAATGAATTAAATGTAGGTCAAATAGGGTCATGACACTTACCAGGATAATTTATTTCTTTTCATTATATTCCACATTTTCCATAATGGTCAACCCAATGCATCTATTTTATAAAACAAAACTTTAAATATCTTAATGACTCTAAATATCGTAAGATTGTGCCATAGTCAAGGTAAGATCATGATTAAAATGAACTATTTTTAAATTACTTTTTAATATTATCAATGAAAGTAATGAAACCACATAATTATTATATGACAAAAGGAACCCCCCATGTATCAAACACAATAATTTTATCAAGGTAACAATAATAACCATTTTAAATCACAATATTAATTAACACCATAATCATAAAAATAATTCATTATTTTAATCAATTAAATAATCATAAAATCTCAAAAACCATTTTAGGTATATCTAAGGTCATATAAAAGTTATTAAATCAATTACTTAAAAATTTATAAATGTAATGCATATAAAGAGAGCACAATCGATAGCTATTCAATTACAACCTTAACAAAGGGATCATATACATATTAAGTCAAAAATAATATTATGGTATAAATTCATACCCAAAAAAATATCATGTTAATGCATTCATAACATAATTTTTCAAAATAAGTTTACAATATTAGCATGGATCAAAAGAATATTCCAAAATCAATTTAACCTCATGGTATAACATCGATACTAACCATGCATTAAACTATGGGTAACAAGCACCAAGAGTGATAATGATTATTATAGCAAATAAATGAGAAAAATCTAGTCTTAAGGATATTCAAGAACTTTAGCCTCTCCTATGAGCCCAAATTTTTCTTGAATATAACTTAGTCAACTTAATTAATGAGAACTTGTTCTTAACAATCAATAAACACAATCAAATACAAGCCAATGATGACTACCTAGATAAACTAAACATTGTTAGTTATGTCTTATAGTGTTGATCACTAACAAGTGCCTTATTTATATCACAAGTAAAATAAGATGTGATAGTTCCTAAATTGGGTGTGGTGCCTTATGATTATTGAGCATACAAATAAGGTTATATATACTCATGATTTTATCATTAGTAATAATTCTTATGGGAATGATAATCCTAAATTTATGACTGAAGGAAATGACTATAATAATCATGATAATATAAAGAATTGGTAATATAGTGATAAAGAATAATATCAAATTATTGATACAATCAAAGAGATTGTTATTTGAATGTGTTTTACAATAATTTTGATAAAAAAAAATTAATTGGATTAATGTTGTTAGATGTTTTATATAGGTGTAAAATTTGAAATATCAACATGTTAAATATATACAATAGTCAACTATTATGATTTTAAGAAATTAATAAATATATAAAATTGGTATTTCTATAAAATACTAAGCATAAATATACTTAACTCAAAAATGGATCTATGTTGACTATTCTCCCTATTTAATTGTATAAATTAGAATACGAGATGACTATGTAAGCTCAATACCATAATAAGGAACATAAAAAAAATTAGAAAGGTCTATTATAAGTAGATGGTGGGATAGGTTGATCCAATATGTTGACCATGGACTTTTCTCAATTGACTTTGAGATACACTTGATAGGAAAATATAGAGAAATAAATAATATAATGATTACATAACATAATCATAAGTAAATTATGTCTCTAGACAATAACATTGTAGGCAAGCAATAATGCAGTGTGGTTGAGTTTGTTGATACAAAAAAAATTGTGTTGATTGTGTGTTTAAACTAATAATTTTACCTATTATACCTATACATGAAACAAAAATTGATGTATTTCTTCTCTTATATTTTAAACTAGCATGGGACATCGATAGCTTGAAACACTTTTAAAAAATAGAGGATTGTAATACACTAAGTTAACTGCAATCACCCACTTTATGATTGATCATTTCATATGTATCTAATACTCCAAGGAGGGAATTCAATCCCATATATCTCTAGCATCAATATTTAATGTGTAATTACGATCCTTTTACTAAATGTATGTATTTATAATATGGATTCAATATATGATAATGATAGATTTTAACTTGATTTGGAAGGATCTTAAGTTGGCTTATGACTACTTGCTATGAATGATGCATATTATTGGTTGAATAGGGTAGATTTGATCAATGTGTATAAGTGTAAATTCTTATACAAAGTAAATAACAATTGGGAAAATGAATGAATCTTAACATGTATTTATAAGTGAATATTTTTAAAAAATAATTTAGCTAACCATATAAAACATGTAAGAATACCCAAAAGGATAACATCAAATTCAAAAACTAGCCATTATTTGGCATGAGACATAACCAACCTAAGTGGAAACTGCCATAAAGTGCCCATGTCTACCTAGGTAAGACTTGTATTGAAAGGTTAGGGACTTGAGTTCAAAGTTAGAGAGAGTTTGATTGTGATTTTAGATAGCTTGAGTAGTTAGCATTAAAAATTTATATGTATTGATAATGAAAAATAATGATTCAAACCCACATAAATTAAAATGTCTTAGAGGAATGGAAAATAAGATTCATATATTTGTGCATAAGTAATTCGGTTTGGAATGTGTTAATAATTAGAATTTTCAATTACCCATAACCATATTTATGTGTTTACACCCCCTATTCTAGTTGTGAAATTGATAAAATAAAAGAGAAAGTATTGACCCTAAGTGTGTACAACACACTTCATATTTGATTAGATACTTCAATTATGTAAGGTTATTTCTTAAGAGTTTAGAGTGATCAAATCTCAAATTTTATATATAACTAATCAATCTCATGATTTATAAAGATTCATTTTTATAATTATCATTAATGAAGCATATTATCCAATGATCTAATCTCAAAAATGTGAAACCATGTTAGGTTCACTAGAAGTGATGCCAATACTATTGAGTATCATGATTGCATTGCTCATATCATTTTCTTTGAAATTAATATTCTTTCTTTGAATTTCCATATTGTTATTGATGAATCACTTTTAATATTTTGGAAACCCATATTTTTTTACTTTAAACTATGAGAATTTGTACTCTATATTTTTAAACATGTGTTTTATCCCAATTTTATTCGTGGAGGTGCAAATTTTTAAAATAATAACACTATGATGCCCCATTTTGAGATTATTGATGTAGCTTGTAAGTCATTCATCTAAAAATAAGAGTTAATAGTATCATGATAAATATATGATCATATATTAATATGGCATCATGTTGGAGAGTGTATTATCATATAGTTGTAATTGTCATTTTAAACATGTATGTAACATATTTAAATTGAAGCATACAAAGTGTCATGTCTAGATAGATTTAGCAGTGAATCACATAATTATGTATGTTTTAGGTAGATTATTCCCTAGGATTGCATTATGTATATCGTGGCACCACTAATAAATCCTATTAATCACATAATTTCATATAATAATGCTAAGGGATGCATATAAGGAACATGTTTAGATGTCACCTAAAAAAATATTACACATGTGTAAGGCTATGGTCCATAAGAAATGGACATGTTCAAATGTCAAACATAATAAATAGAGATCTAATATAGATTCTCAAGATATTTTCACATAATTTCTAAGGGCTACACACAATAATAATTAAATGCCAAGCCTATTAAATAGGAAAGTTTATAATATCAAAGGAGCTTAGAATAACTGAAACTAGTCTTTTCTATCCATATGTATCAATCTCATATTGTTAGAAAAGTATCATATCTATTAGTAAAATATAAAATATGAGTATTCTATCAAAACATTTGTAAGATATATAGTTTAACATTTAATTCTAGGTGTGTGTGTGTGTGTGTGTGTGTGTGTGTGTGTGTGTGTGTGTGTGTGTGTGTGTGTGTGTGTGTGTGTGTGTGTGTGTGTGTGTACTTGAAATGTTTAGAAGGGGAACTAGCCTATGATCACATAAATATAAGGGATGTGTCTGTATCAAATAGTTGAATCTTGATTTTCCATTGATAATAAATGTTACATGTAGATATATCAAAATCTAAAAAATCATCACATGCCATATAATAATTTTCTATTTCACCTTAAACTATAATACATCTAAGGATATGTGTGCCCAACTTGTGGCTTACATACCTTCATATTAACTTATTATATTTCTCAATGTTCTTAGTATAGTTATCTTGTGGAATAACCATGGCTAAGTAGAGTATATAAGAGGTAGTGGTTACACTTTTAGGATCATATTGTGAAATACTTTCTTATTGCATGGTTCTGTAGGTTCCCCATTGAAGTGGCTTAGTCATAATATTCAAGTATTTTTCTCTTTTGACAATTATTATTATGGTTATACTTATTTTTTATAAATTTTTTAATATATTATTCTTTTATTATGAATCATCTAAGTAATTTCATTACAAATGGTATCAAATCTTTGATTTGGGCAAGTTTTTGTGGTGTAATTTCTTTTTAGATATGGCATCCTAAGCACTATAAGTTTGAGAAAAAATTAACTTTTGATCCAAGAAGAATTGAATTTTTAACTCACCATAATTTTGATCAAGGATTTATTTTTTAATAAATAAATAAATAAAATTGTAAAATAATAAAATAAAAATCTATAAAATTTTTTACCTTGTGCAAAAAAGTAGTCATTAGATTCATCTAGTGAGACAATTGAAATGATATGTTCTTCCACTACACTTTTTTGGGATATAAATTTTCACACTTATACACATTATCATTCATTAGATTCATCTTTGTGAGGCATTTGTAAGGGCATCATCTATTGATACACTTTTTTTGGGGGCTTGTAACCCTTCTAATTTTTGTGCATGGCTAGGCCTAACACTCATTTATGTGAGAAAGGACAAGAAACACCTAAAATTACTCCCAATGTTGACATGGATTATATAAATTCTAATCTATATATTTCAAAGGTAGTTTAACAACTTAAGTTAGAGTTATAGGTCAAGGTGTATAAATATGATGTAGTTAAAGGGGACATAACAAGGCTAGCAGGAACCGAAATGAATTATGGGATAAATTACAATAAATAAATGGGAAATTGACCAGCTTTTCATCTTTTCAATTTTAAAACAACTCTCCACCACTCTAGTTTGGTTTTCCTCCTCCAAACAATCACAATACCATTCTTGGTATGAGGTTATTATTTCCAAAATTGGACATGTGAAAGTTTGATGGTAATAATCCACTCACACAACTTACTCAAATTGAAAATTTATTTGATCTATATCAGAATCTTTATTCACAAAATTTTTTCATGGCCTCTCTATATATGGAACCTGATTAATTCATTTGGTATCATTGGTTATGTGCTCAAAATAAAAAGAAGTGTGTCATAGTTTCATGGTCAATATTTTTGAGGAGTTTCAAATCCAATATCAAAATAATGTTTCCAAAAACTAATTCAACCAACTATCCAAGTTACCAAACTAGGAATATAAAGGAATAGATTAATTAATTTCAAAATCCATTTGTATGTGTGGTAGACATAACCAAGGAAAATCTCACTGAACTATTTTTTGGTGACCAAATATATAGCATCCAATTAGAGGTTTTCATTTTTCATCTTATTAATGTATCTAAATTCATACTAAGGACAGACATGGTTGAGGAAAAATAGTTGATCAAACTAAGACCTTTCACTAATGTTCATGAACACACCTTTCCTAGCACCATTATTTGCATAGCCTACCAAATTGACACTTTAAAAAATTGAAGAAAAGTATGCAAAAGGTTTGTGTTTTGGAAATAATTAAAATGGAGGAAAGGATATCGATGTGTTTGAAATAAGTTGTTTTAAATTTAAGGCACCAATGAGGAGGAAGAATATGATGAGTATTTAGGGGTAGGTTTGGAAGAACCCAAGTATAAATTTGAAGATTCTCAACCTACTATTTATTGTCATGCACTTATAGGAATTAGTACTCCTAAGAATCTTAACATGGTGGGTTTCCTAACCAAATATAAGGTGATTATGTTAATTGAATTTGGGAGTACACATAACTTCATCAATATTAATTTGGATACTCATTTAAAATAATTGATTTACCCAAATATAGAATTTTAGGTCATGATTGCATATGGCGATACCATAAACTATTCTAGAAAATTTCATAACATTAAACTTTATATGGGATACTACTTGTTATATTACCTTATATTTTTTATTTCCATGGGAGTAGATGACATTATTTTATGAGTGTAGTGGCTCACCACTTTAGTTACTATTGAGATGAATTTATAAGAACTATTCAATTGGCTCTATTTAAAAGGGAGGACCTTTGAACTATGTGGATTGTGAGTTAAATCTTCACAGCTTGTTATTTCCCATCATATGACTAAGTTTCTAATAAAAGGAATTGAAGGATTTATGGCACACTTATTTTCCATATAGATTCAACCAATCAAAGATTCTACAAAGGGTGATGGATGATCATTATATTATGTTTAGTGACATGCTAAAATGACTTACTCCAAAACTTGTGCATGATCATACCATCAGGATCATTCCTTGAAGTACACCACCCAACATCAAACCTTAGAATTATCCATATTTTTATAAGAGTGAAATTTAAAATATAGTACTAGGATATTTTAGAGGGAATAATCATCCAAAATATTTAAAGTGAATATTCCTCCCATGTGGTTATGGTGCAGAATAAGGATGACACTCAGAAGATGTGCCCAGACTATAGAAAACTCAATAAGTGCACCATCAAAGATAAGTTTACTATTATAATAATTGATGATTTTATATATTAATTACATGGTTTTTTTAATTTTATAAATGTATACCTTCATTTTGGGTATCATCATATTTAAATCCATGATGAGGACATATTTAAAATAACTTTTAAAACTCATAAAGGCCATTATGAATTTATGATCATGTATTTTGGCCTCACAAATGTGCTAAGAAGTGTTGTCATTGATATCAACTTTGGTGTTATTTTATGTCATTGATGTCAATTTTAAGGTCATAGATATAATTTAAAGGCAACCTAAAGTCTCTTCTATTGAAAGAGAATTTGAAAGCAGCCTAATGATTCTTTTATTTATTGTTGTCAAGGTTGTTATAGTAGTGTGAGAATGTTTTATAATGAATGTATTTATTTTATATCATCATTGAGGTTATTTTAATGTTTTTAGAATATTATCTAATATATTTTATTATTTTATAGAATCATTGAGGTAAGCATCCTTGAGTACTAGTCCTTAAAAAGATATCCTGAGAAGAGTAGTCATAACAATCATAGTCATATCATGAGCATGTGCATGATGATCATGAAGAGGTGTGTGTAGAGGTATTAAAATATTTTAGGAACATTTAATTAATGTGAACATGTTTTAAAATCATCAAGGAGTGTTTTAAGTTTAGTTTTCAAGTTTGAAGTGCTTGAGAAGCCTAGTCATGGTAGTAGTCATGGCATGTAAAATCCTTGTGAGAAGGTGTGAGCTTCATTTCTTGGTGATATGAGTGTACACATGCATGACAGGTTGTATGAGGATGATTTATTATTAATATGAAGCATTATATCACTTATAATAGTTTCAAAGTGAGCCTACAGGGGTAAGACCTTAAGTCTAAATCTGCAACTAAACTAGTTCTAGACTATGACTAAGCTAATGAGGTGTCATGAGGTGTTTAAAAGGAATATTAATGGTATTTGGTGGTGTTTGATAATGTTAAGAGGTTTAATTTCATGTTTATGATGTGTTGAGAGTTTGGATAGTGGTTAAAAGGTTAGTTTTAAGGCCTAATGTGATTCACAAGTTAAGGTCTAAAGAGCAAAGAGAGAGATGGTGGCCAAATGAGGTATGAGATTCAGATTTAAAGATAATATTGAGAATGAAAGAATTTGCGTTGGTGTGATATATTTTACTAGGTGTTTTGACCAATTCTTAGGTCAAAGTTTGAAGGTTCAGGCTTCAAAAAGTGTTTTGAGATCTCTCAAATACATAGAATGAAGGGTTATCAACTCGAGAAGAAATTTCAAGTGTTAATTGGCATGTGTAACCTCTACATGGGAGCCTAATATATTAATGTTATATGTGGAATGGTCCTATCTCAATTTTTTAGTCATTATTTTTTGGAATGAGGAGCTGAGCTTTATGAATGATTACTAATAGTGGAAGATGGTTTAAACCCTCAAAGAACCCTAATAGTGACTCGATATGAAATAAGTTATTATAAAGTGATAATAATGGATTGGTATGGATATTTAAGTGATTTAAGTTTTTATTAAACTCTCAAAATAATCTATAGGTGTGATTTTTTTGTTATATGTGTGAGTAGACCCTATAGGAAAGTGTTAGTATCTTGGAAAATTATTGTATTAGTCAGAGTTGACCAAGTCAAAGTTTCTAAATGGATGGAAGAAAAAGTTTGATAATTTTAGTTTGTGTCAATGGTATTTTATGGATATGTTATATCTATTAGGGTTGATAAGTTAGTCACCCAAGTTGACTAGTTTCTAACAAACCTAATGGTGGAAATAGTGAGAAATCTAGGTAGTAGTGAGACAGTGATTAAGGATGTGATATGATGGAATATAGATAAATAAAAGAGAATGGATATGTTTTTTAATAATTTTAATACATGTTCATGTTGGATTAAATTTTTTAGGTCTTTGGATATGATGAAAATATTACTCATAAGTTTACCTATCTGATTTAGCTGGAACATTGAGATACAAAGGCTCTAAGATTGGTCTACAAGACCAATATTGACATTTGACCATATAATACTTTTATTTGAGAATGTTATAATGATATAATATTATAATATATAAATATTATGAATATATATAAATGGTCATATAGGTGATTAAATGTCATTGTCATCATGGTTGTGATTCAAGACAAACTGGCAGTTCTAGGTAAGTAAGTTATAGTGATGATTTTGAGACTCTATTCCATGATTTGATGCATATAATGCACATGATGTTATTTTTTTAGAATTTATATCCTCTCAATTATTTAAATAATATTTTAATTTAGTGTAAGAGTTTGAAACATTAAATCCAAAATGGCTTATCTAGCTAAGCGAGGTATAAGAGAGAGAAGGTTAACAAATTAGTTTGCAACACCAATAGTTGCTATTAGATATTATGATATTTTTATTTAAGGTTGTTATATGGATGTTTTAGGATAATTTAATACATCATATTGTATTTATTATGATATTTTATGTGATATATGTTCAATTTTCCATGACTATGTTTTGAGGCTAGTTGGTAGTTTTGAGTGGGCTATTTGTAAAGAAGAGTTTGAGTCCTTTTGCCCTGATTATGAAATATAAATTATATGGTAATGGAAATTATGTAATTTATCTTCTTTATATGTTATTTTTTCCCATTATTATTTTTAAAAATTGTGTTTATGCTTCAATTGTTTAAGATAGACTTTCTAGGTATGCATACGCCTAATTATGAATAGTATTAATGGTGTAATTCAAGTAGTGGTTGGAGAAAAAATGTGTAATGGGGAATATATGAGATTAAAATAGGTATATATTAATTTAATATTATATTTTTCTTATATTTTAGGTGTTTTAATGTGTTCTAATGAAGGTAAAGTGTAATGTGTCCTAGAGTAGACCTAATGAGATTAGGTCTGCATGAGACCTAAAGATGAAATAAGGCATAATTGAGATATGTCAGAACTAAAGGGACTCAAATAATATTTTATTCATGTTTATTAGATGTCATAATATATATTATATGTAAAACCTAAGAGGTTAATGGTGTTTATCTGATTAAGAAGTATATGAGCAAGAGGCTTGTATGAATACAAGGCCATTTTAGGCCTATCTAAGTATGTACAGAGTAAGCAAAGAGAATAACATATTGTAAAGTATAAGGAGGTCTTATATACCATCATAGGATTGTATAAAATCAATTATGAATATTTTATATAGGTTATATGTATGATTATTAATTTCATATGACCTAATTAGTCTCGAAGAGACCTATTTGAGTGAAGAGACCTAGAAAGTAGTTTGAGAGGGCTAAGAGTGTGAAGAGTTGAAGGGGTGGTCATCATCAGTTGGTTGAGAAAAAAAATTTATTAAAGTTGATAAAATCATTAAGGTAGATAAGTTTGTTTTGATAGATCTATGGGGTTGGTGTTTCCTTGCAATTTGGGGCTTGCTAAAGTATAAATTAGTTCTTAGCTAGTTGGGGTTGGTGCTCTATGTGAATTTTGTGCTTCACTAAATTTTGTGTTAATATTATAGGACTATATTACATTTTCATATATCAGTGATTTTTCTTCCCCTTGAGGGTTTCCCACATATTTTATGTGTTGATGTGTTTCATGCTTATGTGGATAGGTATCTGTGTGTCTGTGTGTGTGTGTGTGTGTGTGTGTGTGTGTGTGTGTGTGTGTGTGTGTGTGTGTGTGTGTGTGTGTGTGTGTGTGTGTGTGTGTGTGTGTGTGTGTGTGTGTTTGATTGAATGGTTCATGATTACTTAATTGAAATTGATAAGAAAAGCTTTTGAAGATTGATTCAATCCCCCTTCTCATTAATTTTTATTCCAACACTTGGTATCAAATCATAGTACTTTGAAGCACATGTAAAATCCTAAAAGAGATCCTAAAATCAAGGATGGCTAGTCAACAAGATCAAGGTGGTTTATTTACTAGTATGGTTTTATTATTAAATGAATCTAATTATGCCTTTTGAAACATCAAGATGAATATATATTTGATGTCTTAAGATCATGATATTTGGAAGTTAGTTGTGGATGGCTATAGTGCTTATCCTATTCAACCAATTGATGTAGAAGGTAAGAAGGCTAGTGAAAACAACTCCAAGGCAATCAATGTCATTCTTTATGGCCTATCAGAGGTAGAGATTGTAAATGTGATGCATTATGTATTAAATAAATATATATGGGACAAATTGAAGACTACCTATGAAGGAGACACCAAGGTGAAGATGGCCAAGCTGTAAACCCACCAAAGATAGTTTGAAAGTTTGAAGATTAAATAATTACATCTTACCTATTGAAAGTTGGTGAAGTTATCAATATCATTAGAGGATTAGGAGAATAAGTGAAATAATTTGCAGTTGTTCAAAAGGTATTTAGATCACTAACTAATAATTTTTATTCTAAGGTGTCTACAATAGAATAGATATAAGATTTGGATAAACTTTAAATGGATGGCCTTCATGGCATCTTGACTACCTATGATTTGAGAATAAATGAATGAAGACCTCTTAAAAAGGAAGCACATTTCAAAGTTGAGAAGACGTTAGAATCCAAGAAGGTCAAAGAAGAATAGTATTTAGATGTTGATGATGATCAATTGATAGTCATGTTTGCAATGAAATTAAGGTTTGGTTGAGGTAAGTACAAGGGTAAGTTGCCCTTAAAATGTTTCAACTATGGTAATATTGGTCACTTTACATCTAAGTTTCCTAAAAATAACAATATTGAGCATTATGAATAACATGATGAGAATCATGGAGATGATAATAAGGTCTATAATCATAACAAGAACAAGAGATATTTTAGGAAGTATGAAGGTAGGAAAGGCTCATTCAAAAATAAGAAAATTTTCTATACTAAATAATATAACTCATATGATGTAAGTGACACAAGCACATCTAATAGAGATGGTGGTAGTAATGAACCTAAAAATGATAATAATGAAACCTTATAGATGGCCATAGAATCAGACAATGAGGTTTGTTCAAATGGGAAAGGCCTTATGATGGATGTAGAATCAGATGATGAAGAAGTTGAAGTAAGCCTTGAAGTAGAATTGGCAAGTTCTTTAGAGGAGTTAAAGTTCCAAATAAGAAAGAATCACAAATAAAAATAATTATCTAAGGACTATGAGTATTAGATTGACTTGTTTGAGGAGAGACTAAGTAACACTTCCAAGAAGTATGATGAGATCATCAATCAAATTTAATCATAGATGGAGATAGTCAATGCAAGCCTAAAGGCTAAAGAGGAAGAATGCACCAGGTGTGGAATTAAATTAAAATATTTAAAATTTGAGTTGGATCAAGCATATTTCAAGTTTAATACCTTTGTGAAATTTGAAAAGAGTGTTGAGGCTCTAGATGACATCTTGAGTAGTCAAAATTCTGCAAGAGATAAGACTAGTCTTAGTTTCAAAGAAGACTTAAAAGAGGAAGCTAAAGTTAAGGATAAGGATATTTAAGATAATAAGGTCAATGAAAATAATTATAAAATAACATAATTCTATGATTTATGTTAGTTCATTCAATGGTTACTATTTTATATGTAGTCAGTTTAGTTATAGAGCAAGATAGTGTAGAAGACCCTCCAAGAATGAGTACTCATGGGACTATGAAAGCAGTCATAGATCACATTAGTCAAGAGATATTTATAAATTTATTTTATATAGTTGTCATAGTGTGGGACACATTTAAATATTATGCCCTAATAGAGTAAGAAGGTCATCAAGTCAAAACAAGAGGTTTAAATCTTCTAGAGTGCAATAGAAAAGGTAAATGAATGTGTGGAAACCAAAGATAATAAAGGTAAATCATGATCAATATATAATATCAAATGGACTATTTGATATGTGAAATCAAGTCAAGAATGTATATTATCATCTCATATTAATGATGAAATGGTTGATGAAGAGGTCAAGCCTATAGTGCCAATCAAGCCTAAAATAATACTGAAAGATATTCAGTCTTGTGAGAACATGGAGATCTGGAATCAATTGTGCTTGTGTTGTTTTAGTGCCCAGTGAAAAGGGGTGATTCTATTAGGATTCATGGAGACACTCTTAATTTTTCAAAATCATGGTGGATGCTTAGTTTGAGGGGGAGCTATTCAGGTTGTTGACTAAAATTAATGTGTTCTCAGTTTATTTGAAGGAGGTATGCATGGAGTAAGTGAAAGTGTGCTCCTATGATGATTCATAACTTATGTTGCAAGAAGGTGTGGTTTTAGATGCCAATTTATGGAAGACACTTTTTCATTAATTTAAAATGGGGAGAAAGTTCAAGGTAAATTAACCAGAGTAGGGGAGATGAGAGTTATTAGATTGAAGAATGTTTTTCCATCAATGATAAAGGGGGAGTTTGTTGACAATCGTTATCATCAATTTCAAGGTTGATGTCATTTTACTTAAATTTTGATGTCATTGATTTCAATGTGTAGGTTGAATATAAAATTTTAAAGAAACCTATAGTCTCTTCTATTGATAGATAGTTTGAAAGTAACCTAATGATTATTTTGTTTGTTGCTGTCAAGGTTATTGTAGTAGTGTTATAATGTTGTCTGATGACTATTCTTATTTGATACATTCATTGAGGTTATTTAAGTAGTTTGATAATTATGTCTAATTAATTTTATTTTTTTATATCATCATTAATGTAAGAATGCTTGAGTACTAGTCCTTGAAAACAAGGTGTCTTGAGAAGACTAATCATAAAAAGTGTAGTCATATCATGAGCATGTACATGAAGATAATGAAGAGTTATGTGTAGAGGTATGACATTATCTGAGGAGATTTTAATATATGTGAGTAATGTGTAAAATCATCAAGGAGTGTTTTAAGGGAAGTTGTCAAGTTTCAAGTGCTTGAGAAGCCTAGTCATAACACTAATCATGGCATGTAAAGTCTTTGTGAGAAGGTATGATTTTGGTGCCTTGGTGAGATGAATGTGAAAAAGAATTAAATATTATATGAGGATGATTGAGAATGAATATGAATCATTATATCACTTAGATGAGTTTCAAAGGGAGCCTACAGGGGCAAGACTTTAAGTCTGAATCTATAATTAGACTAGTTATAGACGCTACCTAACCTAATGAGGTGTTATGAGGTGTTGAAAATACATATTAAGGACGTTTGGTAGTGGTTGAGAATGGTAATAGGTTTTATGGCATGTCTATTAGGTGTTGAGATATTTTACAGTGCTTAGAAGGTCAGTTTTAAGGCCTAATGTGATTTACAAGTCAAGGTCTAGAGAGTAAAGAGAGAGATGGTGGCCAAATGAGGTATGAGTTTCAGATTTCAAGATAATATTGAAAATTTGAGAATTTTAAAGGGTGTGATATATTATCCCATGTGTTTTTACTAATTTTGAGGTTAAATTTTCAAGGTTTAGATTTGAAAAAGTGTTTTGAGATCTAATAAGTGCATATAATGAAGGGTTCTCAACTTGAGGACTTTAAAGTGTTCATTACAACATTTTAAATATACATGGGAACCTAATATATTCATGTTATATGGGGAATAGTCCTATATGAAATTTATAGACACTAGTTTCTAGGATGAGGGGCTGAGGTTTATGAATGATTGTTAATAGTGGAAGATGGTTTAAACCCTCAAAGAACCCTAATAATGACCTAATATGAAATAGTTTGTTTTAAAGTGATAAAAATGGATTGGTATGGATATTTAAGTTATTATATTTTGTATTAAATTTTCCAAATAATCTCTAGGTGTGATTGGTTTGTCAGGTGTGTGAGTAGACCCTAGAAAAAAGTGATAGTTTCTTGGAAAACTATTTTAGTAGTCAGAGTTAACCAAGTTAAAATTGTTAAATTAATGGAGGATAAATTTTGATACGTTTAATTTGTGTCCATGGTGTTTTATGAATATTTTATATCATTGAGGGGTGATAATCTGATAATCAAAGTTGACCAGTTGCTAACAGAGCTAATGGCGGAAATAGTTAGAAATTTAGGCAGAGTGAGAATGTGATTAGGGATGTGTTATCATGGAATGGGTATGAATTAAAGAGAATGAATAAATTTTTAAATAATTTTAAGATATATTAATATTGGATATAATTTTTGGAGGTTAATGGATTTAATGAAAATGTTGCTCATAAGTTTACATGTCTGGTTCATATGAGATAGTGAGATATAAAGGCTATGAGATTGGTCTTCAAGACCAATATTTATATTTAATCATATAATAATTTTATTTTATAATAGTATAACTATAAATTAATATCATATTTATGCATTATTATTCTATTTAAATGATCATACGTGTGATTTAAGGTCATTTCACCATGATTGTGCTTCAAAACAAACTAGTAGTTCTAGGTAAGCAAGTTGTAGCAATGAATTTGAGAATCTATTCCATAAATTGATAAATATAATGCACATGATGATGTTTTTTTATACTTTTATGTCCTATCCATGATTTAAATAATATTGGAAGTCATTTTAAGAGGTTCAAACATTGAATCCAAAATGGCTTGTGTAGCTGAGTGAGGTCTGAGAGAGAGAAGGTCAACAAATTAGACTACAAGACCAATAAATTCCATTATATATTATGATATTTTTGTTGAATTTTTTTATAATTATGTTTTAGGATCATTTTAATACATTTAAATTTATTTATTGTGTTTTTTTAGGTGTCAAAATTTCAAGTTTCCATGACTATGTTTTAAGGCTAGTTGGTAGTTTTGAGTGGGTTATTTGTACAGAATGGTTTGAGTCCCTTTTCCAAGAGTTATGAAGTGTAAATATTATGGTGATGACCCTGAGGTCATTTATATTTTTTATATTATAATTTTTTCTATGATTGTTTGTAAAAACTATGTTTATGTTTTAGTTATTCAAGATAGACTTTCTAGATATGCACAGGGTTAATTATGAACATTATTAATGATGTGTTTCAAGTAGCGGTTGGAATTAAAATGTGTTATAGATCATAGATAAGATTATAAAAGTTATATTTTGGTGGAATATGATATTTTACTACCATAGGACATGTTTTAATGTATTCCAAGGAAGGCAAAGTGTAACATGTCTTCGAATAGACTTAATGGGATTAGGTCTCTATGAGACCTAAAGATGAAATAAGGCCTAATTGAGAGATTTCAAACCTAAAGGGACTCAAAAAATAATAATTAATGTTTATTAAATTTATTAAGATATATTACATGTCTAACCTAAGAGGTTAAGGGTGTTTGGTTGACTAGGAATTATATGATCAAGAGGTTTGAATAAATATAAGAAAATTTTAGGCATATTTGGTTATGTAGAGAGTATGAAAATAGAATAACACATTATAGAGATGAATGAGGTATTATATACCATCAAATGAGTGTATATAATTAGTGATGAATATTTAATAGAGGCTTTATATATGAGGATCAAGTTCATATGACCTAATCAGTCTTAAAGAGATCTATTTGAGTGAAGAGACCTAAAAGGCAGTTTGAGAGGGATAAGAGTGTGAAGATTTGAAGGGGTTTTCATCATCATTTGGTTGAGAAACAAAGTTTATTTAATTTTATAAAATAATTCATGTGGTTGAGTTAGTGCTGAGTCATCTAGGGGGTTGGTGCCTCCTTTCAAGTTGGTTCTTAGCTAGTTGGGGTTTGTGATCCATGTGAATTTGGTGCTTCACTAAATTTGGTTTTTATCTTATAGGACTATATTCCATTTACATATACTAGTGGGTTTTCTTCCTCTTGAGTGTTTTCCATAAATGTGATGTTTTCATGTGTTTCATAATTATGTGGATAGGTACTTATGCTCACTAGATATATATGCTTGATTAAATGATTCATGATTATTTAAGTGAAATTGATAAGAAATTTTTTTGAAGACTGATTCACCCTCCCCCTCTCAATCATTTTTATTCCAAAAAAATGCACCATCTACATTTTAGAGTTCAATGAATATTTTTTTAGGTCATTTTTGATCAAGTTTATATTGGTTTTTTTTAATGATATCCTCATCTATAGAACAAAATTAGGAAGACCATTTAAAACATGTGAAATGGGTACTTTTAGTTCTCAAACAACTTTATATTTATTTTAAACCTTCCCAATGTTATTTTGGTGTCTAAGAGGTGGAGTAATTGGGTCATATTGTTTTGCATGATGAGTGAAAATTAATCCTAAAAATTTTCAAGTGATGATGGAGTGATAGGTTCCCAAAACCCTAAAGAACCTCTAAGGATTTTTGGGGCTAACTAGTTACTATCACAAGTTCATCAAAAATTATGATAGAATTATAGCCCCACCCACCTCTTTGTTTAATAAATATTCCTTTAAGTGGATTGATTCAACTATTAAGGGATTTAAATATTTGAAAATGTCTATGTGCATATGTCTAATTTTGGCTACTCTTGATTTTCAAAACCTTTTGTTGTAGAGTGTGATGCATTAGGATATAGCATGGGGGTTATTCATAAAATAAGGTAGACCATTTGTATTTAAAATTCATAAATTGAAGGGAAAATATAGGATCAAACCAATCTATGAGAAAGAGATGGTGGCTATTCTATATGTAGTCAAGAAATGGAGACCTTATTTGATGGGTCATCACTTTCAAGTAAAGACTAATCATGATAGCCTCAAATATTTTTTAGAATAATGATTTTCATCTGAAGAACAATAAAAATGTGTTACAAAAATGTTAGGGTGTGAATTTTAAATAGTCTCTAAGAAAGGAAAAGATAATGTGGTGTTAGATGAGCTATCATAGAGGGATGAATCAATTGAGGCATTATTATGTGCAATGCTTATTTGACAGAAAGATTGGCTAGAGGAAGAAAGATCAGAATGGGAGAATGATAGTGTTACCAATAATTTGATTCAAAATATTCATCAGGATTCTAGGGTATCTAAAAATTTATATGGAAGGGAAACTCATTATAGTATAAAGACAAATTAGACCTCTATAAGCATTCTCTCAAACATAAAATCCTTGAGGAACTTCAATCATCTCCACTAAGAGATCACTCGATATTTTTAAATACATATCATAGAATTGAGCAACATTTTTTTGGAAGGAATCACGAGAGATGTTCATAAATATGTGGTTGAATTCATGGTATGTTAATAGAACAAAGGTGAAAACATTAAGACCCTAGGTATTTTTTATCTTTTATCCATCACTACCCAGTATTGGGAAGAGGTTTACATGGATTTCATTAATAGGTTACCATAGTCTAAGGGTAAAATTTTTATCATGATAGTTATGGTTTGAATCACCAAGTATTCTCGCTTTTTTCCTTATCACAACCATTTATTTCTAGTAAAATAGCTTTTTTCTCAATATAGTTCATAAATTGCATGGTACTCCAAAGATCATTATAAGTGACCAAGATCCCATATTTACTAGTAATTTTTGGATTGAATTATTTGCATGTTTGGGTAACCAATTTTCTCATATATAATTTATCATCGTTAATATGATGGACAAATATAGGTAGTTGTCTAGAAGCATATCTTTGTTTTTTGTTTTTTTTGTTTTTGACAAACAAGGCAAATGGGTTCATTGGTTTTCACTTATCAAATGGTAGTATAACACTTGTTTTCATACTTCTTCAAAAATGTTTCCATGTATGTAATTGTATGTACTTTCACATTGATGGTACAACCCAAGGTTCAAGATATTAAAGTACACATTCACCATTAATAGGAGGTATTGTTGACCATTTTTTGTCACCATAGAGGAGAAAATTTCTTTCCAAGCTTTAAACTTTAGGTATAGGCATGAAATATTGTCAAGGTTTAATAAGAATCCATGAAATATGGTTTTATTTTACTTAGAAAAATTTAAAGAAAAGATGGTATTCAGTCCTTTTACATGAAATCAATTAAAGAAAATGTTGAAAAGTCTTTAGAATTTTTTGTCTAAAACACAACTAGCAAAGACTTTGCAATAATTTGTCCAAGTCTTTAGTCTTTGGAAATAATTTGTCCAAGTCTTTAGTCTTTAGTATTGAACTAGTTAGAACTTTTTTTCTAAACAAAATTTTTTAATACCTAAAGAGGATTCATAACTTATACAATAATGAGTGTTTAAAAAAATAACCTAAAAAAAAATTATGAAGAAAACTTCATGAGGTTGTGTTTTGTCTTTGGGGAAAATGTTTGAAAAAGTTGTTCAAAAGGAGATTATGAAGAAGAACTGAGGATGCAAGATCCAAAGACCAAATTAAAAGCCAAGTTACCAAATATAAAATGTTGAAGATCAAAATCAAATAATAAATTATGAAGAATAAATCTTTCATACTTTAGTCAATTCTTGAACTTCACCTATAGCTATGTGTTAGCATTTTGTGGCCTCGGGCCTTTACAAAAGTCTTTCAAAACACTTGGTTGATTTTCAATAGATCACCTAGTTGAGTCCATATCATCAAATAGCCAAAGTAAGTGGATTAATAGTATTTATTCATATGGAATCATATCAATGATTTGGATCTCTAAAACTATATTTACAATTTGAAAACCCTCAAATTAGTGGGTTAGTAGGATACTTCCACATGCCATGATCTAGGTGGCCTGACATCCTAGAGATTTGTGTAGGTGGGTAATCAAGGTGATTCTACATGGCATAATACTAATTTACCTTGATATAAAAGGCTGAGCAGGGTGATCATTCATAGCAAGGATTCAATCTAATCAAACTATTCCATGTGTTAGTCTCTTAAGATCTTATGATCTAAAGGTGGGATCATTTGCCAAAATTCTAGAGTTCTATAAAAGTGATGTGTGGTAGAGACAAGGCTAAAAATTCAAGTGCTTAGGAAAATAAGGTAATTTTTGACATCAATAGAACTAATAACATATTAAAGAGGACATTTGGTAGTAATGACCTCAGCAAGCATGACCTCAAAAAATAGTGGCACATCTAGCCATCAAAGCCATCAAAAGTTGAGGATTGACTACACATCCAAATCAACTCACATAATTAATTGTATATCAATTTATCACCTAGAAATCATCAAGAAGGTGACATAATTCAATGTAAAATTTAGTAACAACACCCATACAAGTATGGCATGTGCATTAGGATTTATCATAGAGCATACATGACAATAAAGAGTCTTAAATGTTAAAGATGGCATGGAAATCCATAGATGGTGGCATTGAATATAAAAGTGATAGAAATAAGAAAAATAATCCAAGGAAAATAATCCAAGTAGATCTCCAATTAAGTCCCTATATATGAAGTGTCCAAATTTATATATAGTAGTTGAGAAATTAAATGTTGGTTACTATACAACCAATGGGTGAAAGAGAAAATTTGACATATGCAGGATCAAGGTAATCCCCATCATACCTCAAGAATTTAATCAAAATTCCAATTGATTTAGGTCATCCCTATCTAACTATAAGAAGATCACATGTCTCATAATTTTAATTTCATTTATTTCCTTCAGTTATATTCTCTATTTTAATCAATGACCCATGGGCTTCCCATTGTCTATTAAATCTTGGGTCTTACATTGTAAAATGATTGAAATTTATAAGCAAAGTAATTTTGTCTCAATTTTCCCTCCATGATCCCTTTACTACTTGAACCTTGCATTTTAAAGATAATTAATTTAAACTCCCTTCATTCTTCTTACATTCTATGTGTGTTTTGTGTTTGTTGATCTTTGTCTATGGATGACCTTCATCCTTTTTATTATTATCCATTCTTAACACCTCTGTGCATATCTTGGAATTGATTTTAAGTTCATATTCCATACATATTCAGGTCTATGTATGCATTATTTATGGATCATATATCATCCCTCTTAGTGATACATTGTGTTCTCATACATCTATATGAAACACTCATGTAATTATATCACCCATTATAGAGTCTGTGTTATATTTGTTTATTCTCCAAAAATTTTATTATGTTATTTAAGGCTGGTAGAGGTGTTATCTCTAGTCTTGATGAATCACCATATTTATATTTTAGTAACTCCCTCTCCCCCTTTTCCCCATAAATTTTTATAATTTGGATTAGTTGTAGATTCCCTTTCATTTTATTTAGGCCTGCATGTTAATCCCAAATTAAATGAATTTATATTGAAAGGAATCTAATCTTATCTCAAGCTCCATCCCAATGAGTGCAAGTATATAAAAACCTTAGGTATGCTATAATTATTCCTCTAAACTAATTCTTCTAATCCAGTAGGTGCATAATTTGAGTGACAAGAGTTTATGGTACACCCAATGGGATATAATTAAAAATTTAACAAAGAGTTTGGTGTTATTCTTAGTTAGCATTACTGAAGACACTCTACATAACACTTGGCGACTCAAAGCATTTATGGTTTGTAAATATAAATTTATTATCTATATGCCAATATAAATGATATCATATTTAAGAGGTATTGATTTTCGGCTCATTGAATTGTTTGTACCTTGTATAAGAAGAAGAGCTAGAGTATCTTCATCTCCAATAAAGAGAGTCATAAAAACACCTCCTAGAGCTTATTCCATCACTCCTTTTGGTAGGTTTCCCCAACCTACATGAAGTTTATTCATTATTACCTTCATGGTTATTCCAATAAATCAACTATTTGTGCCCTTTAATAGAGGCATCCCTCTAACTCTAGCTCATTATGATGATATTCCAACTTCAGAACTTAAAAGCCTTCTATATTTTATTGGTGAGAATGTAACCACCCCTATAAAAGACATATAATATATTGAAAATATTTATTCTATCCATAATGTCCCTAAAGATAATGTAGTAATTAGGCTAATTGCCTCTTCTCTAAAATGAAAATCCCTCCAATGGTATAGAATTTTGACACCCAATACCATTCATAGTTGGGATGAGCTAGGAAAGAAATTTTGAAAAATAATTTGAAGACAAAATTAACCATTAATCTTTGATGGATCAACTTACCACAATTAAGAGATCCTCACATGAGTATATGGTTGATTTTAATTTGAGATTCCCAAGAGTCTAGGATAGAATTTGACCCTCGTTTAAACCATCTCTAAATACTATAATTTTATATTATTTAAGGGCTATAAATAGTGATATGCTATAATGGTCCAATGAATGGGAGGATTGATTCTCCCTAATGCATATGATATTATTATGAGGGTTAATAATTGCATAATTTGGGTTAGAACAATTACTCTTAATCCTCCCACACCTCTTTTTATAGATCCACCACCTAGCCAACCTACTTCTCAACTTTCATTGGCACATATACCCATTACAATTAGCCCACCAACAATATTTTTTACTCTCTCTATTAAAATACATGAAGATAAAAAGATAATACAATTTTTTTGGAATAATCTAATAACCCTAAAGAGGGAGTAAGCTCAACATCTTAGACCCTACCAACCATTTAATCATTCTTATCAAAATAATGTGCCATCTCAAGGCCAACTCACATACTCTAGACCACACCCAATATGTAAAATGCCACTATCACCTTGAGATCCCTTATCCTATTCAAAAAAAATTAGTCCAAGATTATGAGTGGTGATTTCCTTGCAATCAACCACATAATTAGGCTACCTATGAAAATAGAGTGATAAATCAAGGTTTAATGGTGAAAATTATATCATACCACCAAGAGCAATCAAAGGAATCAACTTTACAAAGGGAATAAGTGCATGAATATGCCCAAACATGGGTGGATGAAGCCACCTTGGTAGATTGGAAAGAGAATGACTTCATTGGAATAAATTGGGGCCAAGTACCAGGTGCATTCAATACTTTGGTGGCTCATAACACTAGGTTTAAAAAAGTAATGGAAATAAAGAAGACTTCTTTATTAGGCCAAAAATCCACTTCTCAAGCTCTATAATATGTTTCCAAATAGAAGCTAACTCTTGCCATCACTCAAGCTCAAATAAATCAGCCTATTTAAAAGGAGAGTCAACCTCAAGCCAATTAACACACTAAAGAGGAGATTTCCATCTCAAGCTTTAGACAAAAGGGACTCAAATCCATTTTAACATAGTGGAGAAGATAAAAAGAACAAGATTGAACATGAATATGTGGGAAGCCATGTTTATCCCTTCTCAAATGGATTTGTTATAGGAAGCAATGAAAAGCTTCTATCTTATGAACCATAAAATACATCTCAAGATAATTTCACCAATTTACGTCAACCAAAATAAAAAGAACATAGAAAAATAAGAAATCAACCACCATTTTATATCTAATTAATCATATTTAATCACCTTTTCCATAATTGTGTGATTGATTTAGGTTCAAGTTACTCAGTCATACCTAAGAAGATAGCTCATATGCTAGGCATAGAATATACCCAATATCAAAGGGAGTTATTTAGTTAGATGGAATAGATATCAAAACCATATGGGCTATTAAAGGTTTGAACCTTACCTTACATGCATGCCCTAGAATATCTATTTCCTAATACATATGTTTTATACACATGGCTCTATTATTTTCATCTATGTTTCAAGGGACTTCACTACAAAAATAGGTGGGTACTTATATTCTAATTGGTTACACAAGTTATTAAGGACTAGGTATTTGACCAAGGTAACTATCAAGGTTGATCCCATCTATAGATATCATATAAAACCACATTCACCTAATCACATTTATATGAACTATATAATGCATGACCCAAATTATAGTTTAGTCTTGCATGAGACTACCACACCTTTATTGTAGATCATATATATAACATTAGATGACTAGCTTAATGAGCATTATGGATTTGATCTAATGATTGTATGGATGAAATAGAGCTAGGAAACTATTGTATCCTTGAGGAGGGCTCTGCCTTGCCAAACCTTATGAAAACTTAAGAAGACATTGAAGGCACATGAAAGTTATTCTTCAATGGATCCATAAGCATAAATGGTCAATTTATAGGAATTATGATGATATTTACTCAAAAGGATAAATACATTCATATATATAGGCTATAATTCAACTTTACCAACAATGTGGCCAAATATGAGGCACTATTCCAAGGCCTCCAATTGGCACAAAAGAAAGGATTTAAAATGTTGCATATGTCTAGGGAAATTGAGATGATTATAAATCAGTTGAAAGCCCAAAATACATCCAAATATTAACTATTTAAGGTTTATAAACATAGAGTATTGGATCTCATTGAAATCTTTGATGATTTCAACATACAAGCCATGATAAGGAAGTAGAAATATGGTGTAGATAGGCTTGCCATTGTAGGATCTCAATACAACCTCCCAATTGATATTGTGATAAATTTAGGATAAATTTTCAAGATGCTACATAGACCTATATTACCTAATAATTATGTTAACTAGGAAGTTTTTGATAATGATGAATAAATCATTAATTTCTTATAAGAGGTGGTAGAGTTTTCTACCAAAAACTAGTCAAGGTTGAAGTCATAGTATGAATATCAAATCATCTAATTAAAATAAAACAATATACCCAAAGGATTAGTCACCCTATAAAACATCTTTAACTCTGATGACAAGTTTAAAGGTAAGAAGAGGAATATGATAGTCAAGAAAGAGAATTGTAAGTAGGTGGTTATCTCTAATGGAAAACTATTGAAAGTTGGAAAGATATCCAATCAGCTTAAAAAAGAAGAGTTTTTTCACCTTTGTTTAAAATATGATGACATATTTCATGGATTTACCATGACCTTAAGATTTTTGACCCACCTTAGCCTAGCATATAATTTAACTAGACCCTAGTGTCAAACTAATTAGGAAAAATCAAAGGCCTATAAACCCCTAGTTAGAACTACTAATGAGGAAAGAGTTGAACAAGCCCATATAATATAATATCATCTTTATAATAAATCACTCCTTTTTTGTAGAAAACTTAGCCTCAATAAGAAAGAAAAATTGAGAGATCAAGTTGTGCATGGACTTCAGAGACCTAAGTAGAGCATACCTCAAGGATCACTATCCACTTCCACCCATGGAACAAATACTCCAAGGAGTAGTAGGGGATGATATTTTTTCACTTTTTGATGACTACTTGGACCATAATCAAATATTTGTGTAAGAGTTTGATCAGTTCAAAATAGCCATCACCACCAAATAGGTCACCTATGCATATAAAAATATGCCATTTAGACTGACCAATGATAGTGCCACCTCTCTAAGAGCTATGGACATGGATTTTAAGGGCCTAATCAATTATATGATCCTAGTTTACCTTGATGATATCACCAACTTTTCCAAATTTGAAGCTGGTCACTTGGGTTAATTGAAAGATGCCTTTGATAGATGTAGAAAGTTTAATGTTTATTTAAACTAAACAAGTGTGTATTTGTTGTCCATGAGGTCCAGTTATTAAGACACATTATTTTTAAGGATGGATGTGTCATTAACCCAGAGAAATTAGAAATTATCATCTCCTTTTATATACCAATCCACAAGAAAATCCTTCAAATATTTTTAGGAAAGATAAACTTTGAGAGAAGGTTTATACCAAAATTTGCTTCATTGGTCAAGCCACTTACTTATGTGCTCAAAAAAAGTGCCATTTTAACCTAGAAAAGATAAGTTAGGGACAATTTTTAATCAATAAAAAAAGTAATATCCCAAGCCCCCACACTTTTAAATCCATGTTATGATAAATATTTCATCCTCTATGTTTTCTAAGGAGATGAAAGCATCTCAATAATATTAGTGTAGAAAAACAATGATAAAATGGAGTAACTTATCACTTTTTTCAATCAAACGCTTAGATATGATTAATTATGATATAAATATATGGAAAAAAAGTGTAGGTTATCATTATATCATTGAATAGTTTAGACACATGCTTTCTAATAACAAGATTAAGCTGATGGTCTCACATTTAGGTGTGAAAGAGTTTTTGTTGAGAAAAAATATCAATGAAGAATAGCTAGTTAAATCACCAAGGTGATGGAGTATGACATTGACATCAATATAACCAAGTTCATAAGAGGAAAGGGACCATGTGAACATTTATCATTTGATATATAATTTGAAATTAAAATAATCCTTGTGTTACAAAAGGAAAAACTAGATAATCAGGATCCTTTTAGTTGGTGGACTCAGAGCATGAAGACTTTTCTCTAGTCAGGTGAGTATCCACAAGGGATTATCAAATCCAAAATAATACATTTGATATTTTAAGTTTTTACTTATGTGCTTGTTAATGATGTTTTATTTAGAAAAGGCATCAATATAGTCCTAAGATGTATAGAACATGATCAAACTGGCAAAATCCTTCAAGAGTTCCATGATGGATTGTCAAGAGGAAATTACTCACCAAAAACCATTATTATCAAGCTTATGTGGGCTGGTTATTACTATCCAAGTTTATTAAAATGTACTCATAAATGGGTAATAAGTTGCAAAAATTTTAACTTCTTTATAGGAAAACAAAGGCTCACAAATCCTCCATTTTTTCTAGTTCAAGTTGACCAGCCATTCTCTCAGTTGGATGTGGATTTCATTGGAATGATCAACCCTCCTTCAATTACTAGACACAAGTGGATTTTAATTGACATAGACTCTTTCATAAGTTAGAGAGAGGTAGTGGCCCTTAAATAATCAAATGAGACATCCATCTTGGATTTTTAAAAATGTAATTGTAACTAAATTTAGTGTTCTATCCACCATTATCTTAGATAATGTTATGACTTTTATTGGGACCAAAATTAGTGAATAGGAAGTAAGATATAACATCTATTTGATCACCTTATAAAATTATAACCCTTAAAGTAATGGTTTGGCTGAGTCAACCAGTAAAAGCATGATCTATATCATTAATCAAATCATGGAGGAGAATTAAAGGACTTAGAATGCATAATAAAAGTATACCTATGGGTAGATAAAATAACCCCAAAGAGAAAAATAGGTAATTCCCCCTTCATTTTGGTATATATGAGAGAGGTTAACCTCCATATATCACTTGAATTATTATCACTATAGCTCACCCACCAGCTAGACATAATTAACAATGATCCTATGGTGGTGAGACTAGTTGAATTGGTGAAGCTATAATAAACTAGAGAATAAGTGATGCATAATTTCAATCTTCAACAAGATTAAATGAAGAGAACCTTTGATAAAAATTCTATTGATAGGATTTCCTAGGAAGGATACTTATTTCTCAATTGGGATGTGGATAGAGTATAATATAGGAAGCACACAAATATTGACACCATATGGAGTGGTCCTTATGTCATTATAGGTTGTAATTAGGCTAATGTTTTTTATCTCTCAACTTTGAATGGATAAGAGCTACCGATACTAGTCAATGAGATCCATCTAAAGAACTACTTTTATAGTGTTTTTTAATTTTCATATACTAGTCTAGATAAAAAAAAATTCCTCTAAGTGTTATGGCACATTAGTTTAGTATTTTCTTTCCTTAAGTGATTTTGCAAGTTTGTTTATTTCCTTACTTTATCTTTTTTTATTGAAGGCAAAGCTCAATTCTATTATTCAATAATGGGATGAGCCATTTTAGTAAGATTTTGTTTTCAAATGAGAAATTTGGAGACTTTTATGACTTTGTTCCTAATTAATTTCTTCTAAGGTAGTTGTTTTATGTGCTTAATAGGCAAGAAACCCATAAAGGTTGACAAGAATGTTGACCATTTTTGGTCACCATAGAGGAGAAGCATTATTTCCAAGCTTTGAGTTTTAGGTGTAGGCATGTAGGATTTCCAAGGTTTAATTGGAATCCAAAAAAAATGTCTAAGTCTTTTACATAGCAAAATTTCAATAAAATTTAGCCTTTGTGCCTTTTGCACAAAAGTAGTCAGAGAAGATGTTACATAGTATTTAGACTTTTTGTTCTAAAACACAACTGCCAAAGACTTCATGAGAATTTTTCCAAGTTTTAGTATTATATAAAATTATAGTGAAGTAGTCAGAACTTTTATTATGAACAAAAATTATAAATAATTAAGGAGGATTCAAAACTTGTGCAAGAAAAAGAGTCAAATGTTTTATCTTGAACAAACATTTTGAAGAAAACCTCATAAGGCTATGTGTTCGATCTTTGAGTAAAATGTTTAATAAATTTTTTAAGGAGTTTATGAAGATGATTTGTAGATGTAACATCAAAGACCAAATGAAAATCCAAGTCATTGAATGTGAAATGTTGAAGTTCAAAATCTAAGCAAATTTGCAAAGAAGAAAGATTTCATGCCTTAGTTGATTCTTCAACTTTGCCTAGAGCCAAGTGTTATCATTTCATGGGCTTAAGCCTTTCCAAAAGTATTTTGAAAGACTTAGTCAATTTTCAATAAATCACACAGGTGAATCCACATTAGCAAATAGACTATGTAAATGGGTTAATGGGATTTCACCACATATCATCATTCCAATGATCTAGAGCCTTGGAACATTATGTACAATTTAGAAAACCTCAGAGCAATGGTTAAGATAATGCTTCCACATGTCATAATCCAAGCGACCCATCATCCTATATATGTCTATAAAAATACCGAAGCTCATGAGTAATAGGGTAAGTAAGATGATACCACATGGCATAATAATGTTTCACCTTGATATAAAAGGTCTATAAGGGTAATTATCCGTAACAAGGCTCTTATCTAGTCAAATTGTGCCATGTGGTAGTCTCCTAAGAGCTCATGATTTAAAGGCAGGACCATTTTACAAAATCTTGGATTTCTATAAAAGTGATGTGTGGTAGAGGCAAGGATAAAAACTCAAGTTCCTAGGTAAATAAGTAAAGTTTACACTTTAGTATAACTAATAATGCAAAAAAGAGGACATGTAATATTTATGACCTCAACAAGCATGAGCTCATAAATTGATATCCCATCTAGCCATTAAAGTCATCAAAAGTTGAGGATTGTCTATGTAGCCAGCTCAACTCACATAATCAAGTGCATATTGGTTTTTCACCTATAAATTACTAGGAAGGTGATAGAATTAAATGCAAAATTGAGTATTAGTACCCACCTTAGTATAGCATGTGCATTTGGATTAAACATAGAGAATACAAGATAAGAAAGAGTTTTAAATGTTAAATATGGCATGGAAATATATAGAGGGTGGCATTGAAGACAAAATTAGTAGAACTAATCAAAATATTCCAAGTCAAGTAATCCCAATAGATCTCCAGTTGCATCCATATGCATGAAGTGTCCAAATTTATAATATAGTAGTTGAGAAATTAAATATTACTTACTATATAACCAATGAGAGAAAGAGGACAAGATGATAGATGCAAGAATGAGGCAATCACCATCATACCTCAAGAATGAAATCATAATTTTGATTGATTTAGGCCATCCCTATCTAATTGGAAAGAAAATCATGCATCCCAAGCTTTGATTTTCATTTATTTCATTTAGTTTTATTCTATATTGTAATCAATGACTCATGGGCTTCCTGTTTCCTATAAAATCCTAGTTCTTACATTATAAAATGGTAAACATTTATAGTTATATTAATGCTTCCAAAATTTTGCCTCTATGATCCCGTAATGCCTAAACCTTACATTTTAATGATAATTGAGTTCACCTCCCTTCATTCTTCTTGAATTCTATGTGCATTTTGTGTTTTTTGATCTTTGCCTATGGATGACTTTTATCCCTTTCATTATTATCCATTCCCAACACCTCTATGTAGAGATTGGAATTAATTTTTAGGTCATATTCTGTGTGTATTCAGTTTTGTGTATGAATTGTCTGTAAACTTTCTATCATCCATCTCTATACTACATTATGTTCTCACACCTCTATATGAAACACTCATGCAATTAAATCAACTGTTTTGGAGTCTATGTGATATTTCCTTATTCTTTAAAATTTATAGTATGTTATTTAAGGATGCCAAATGTGTTATTTAGTCTTATTTCATCACCACCTTTATATTTAATAAAATCATTTTCCCCTTTTTCCCCACAAAGTTTTTGAATTAGGATTAGTTTTATATTCCCTTTCATCTATTTTAGGCCTAAATGTTGATCCTAACATAAATGCATTTAGATTAGAAGGAATACAACCTTATATAAAGGTCTATCCCAATGATAAAAATTGTCCCAAAACCTTAGTGATGTTCTATTATTCCATTGAACCAATTCATTAGGTACATGATTTGAGTGACAACAGCTACTAGTTGCTTTGCTAGAGAATTTAGCAATGACATAAAATATAATGAAGAAGCAAGTAGATCAACACTGTAATGAGTGACATTTTGACATAAGTGATTGGGTATTTATTTTTTTAAATCCATATAAGTAGATGTCTCTGAATTAATATAAAAATGATAACAAGTTGTCACCTAAGCATTATGGTCCTTATCGGATCTTGTAAAAAATTGGTAGTATGGATTACAACCTAGAATTTCCCCCATCCACTTGCATACATCGAGTTTTCTATGTATCTTGCCTAAAAGAGGTAATTGGACACAAAATTTCCACTCATACTAAGTTACTTCAATTGGACTAATATGTTTGAGTCATTCTAGAGCCTGAAGAGGTCCTTCACATGTACACTAAGCAACTATGAACTAGAGTGATTAAGGAGTAATTGATCAAATAGGAGAACTTGCATTTTTAAGATACAACATGGGAGGATGAAGCATTATTATAAAAACATACTCATTTGATTCAAAATTTATGACAACATTTTTATGAAGGGGAAGGGCATGATATGCCATTAACTTATATTGTTTTTAAGGATATGTGTGGCTAAATTGTGGCCTACATACCTTCATATTATCTTATTACATTTATTAACATTATTAGTATGGTTGGCCTATGGAATAACCATGGATAATAAGAGTATATATAAGAGATAGTGGTTATTATATTAGGATCATATTTCAAATTATGTTCTTATTGCATGGTTGTATAGGTTTCCCCCTCAAAGTGGCTTAGTCATAATATTCTCTTTCACCAATTATTGTTATGGATTTGCTTATTATTTTCCTAATTTTGTGATATATTATTATATTTTTGTGAATCATCTAATTAATTTCATTACATTTTCATGATTATTACTTGTAGAATATATTTCCAAAGGAACAACTAGAAAAGGTGCATGACTTGGTGATTTTTTTTTGTATAACTACATGTTTTCGCTCTAGAACCTATTAAATTATCTTAGGTGTTTGATATGTATCTAGGGAAATGATATATTAATTTATATGGGTTGATAGAGATGCTGACATGTGGCACACATCCCCCTTTGTTAGTTATATGGGTCTAATATATTAGGATAATGGAGTAACTTGTAGAAGTAGTGTATTGGGTAATGGGTGACTTATATTGGGATTAATAGGTTATCCATCCATTATTATTTAGATAGAGGTATATATAAAGGAGATGATTATCATTGTAAAGCTATCAAGTAATCATTTAGACTTCTATTATAAGAGGATATTGGAGGTTGTCCCCTTAAAGAGACATTGTGGAGTTATTCCTTCCTAAAAGAGTATTGTATGGTGTTTCCCTACCTTAAAGGTACTCTATTTATACATATATTTATTATTTGGACATCTTGGTCCACCCATAGCTATTGTTTTGAGTTGATCCACATTATATTCTGCATTATTTTTGAATATTATTAGTGTGGATCATAACAGTGTTGCATTGTATGTACTATAGGAGATTTATATATATATTAACCTTGCTTAACCTTTTCATAGGAATCTTATTGATAAGAGGTAGACCTTTATCCATTTAACTAAATATATAGATATATTTTATATAAGTGAAACAATTGATTTTATACTATGCTCTTGAATGGGTGCACTAATTATATTTTTAGTTTAATTTGAAATTGGTTCCTCGATTTTCTTTTTATTTATTTGATAATTTTAGGAATATTGGTGTCTTATTCCTAATTTAATTAAATTTTTGGTTAGAATAAATTAGTAAATAATATTTAAATAATTTAAATATGGATTTTTATAATTTATTTGTATTTTTAACCTTTCTATAAATAGTAATAAATATGGAGAAAATAAGACTTAGCTTAAAATGAATTGAAATGGCTATTGCAAGGTCTGATATTGGTTGTGTAGGACTGAGATAGTATCACAAATTAGGATCTCATTTTCATTTTGTGAAAGGATAATACAACCAAAATAATACACCTTAGAGTTTAGTGTTGTCCTCTTATAAACTATTATCCAAACTGCTTATAGAGACTTGAGTTTTCTGAGTTTTGTTCACTATCCCTGTGTGAGACTACCTATAAAATCTTAACTAATGAAAGTATATATAGCTCATTATAGATATGATTTAATCTTAAAACCCTAAACTTCATTATGCTTTGATAAAACTTGATAAATAAGTGAGGGTTAGTGTGTGTAAGATACACTAAATGTGTATCCACACCCTTTGTGTTGGCACACTACCTACATACCAATACTCTAAAGAGGGATCAAGCCATATGTAGTTCTCCCAATTCATTTTCTTTGTGAAACATTTTGAATATAGATGTAAAAAATGCTAAACTGGTGTGCTTGAGGTGGCTAGGGATTGATGTGAGGATTTGAATATCCTTGTATCTATATTGGATGGCTATATGTAGAGAATAGGGAAATTAATCTAAGTGGTTTTTCTTATATTCTTACTTGTTTTCTAATATTTGACCACCCCCCTCCAAATGAACTTTGAATGGGATTTTATAGAGATCTATTAGTTATGGTTCAAATGTATTCATTCTAGGCTAACAATATAAAGGATAAGAACTAGAAAGAAATAATCTTTAGAGCTCAAAATGCAATTAGATAGGATCACTAAAATAAGATACCCTATGGTCTAATACTATAGTCCAAGTTGGGTACTCCTATCTTATAAGTGAGGGAATTTGTGGGATAGGATTGGCTTGGGAAATGTTACTTGGCTAAGGTAGAACAACTTTTTGAAAATATTAGGATGACTGGAAAGAAGAAAAAAATGTGTTTAGAAGGGTCATGAGAGCATGCAAGAAAGACTTATGGGTTGGGTGTCATAATCCACACTCAAGCAACCAATTTTGAAATTTTATATGACTAAATTCCATCCCCCCCTCTTTATTTTAGTGATGAATTAAGTGAAACACTAGGATAAATGAAAAGTAGAAACCATACCTAAACTTATCTACAAGTATAAAGTTCATGAGGTTGTGTGATGTTGGGTGTGCATAGAGAGAGTACATCATGAAGTGTAAATCTATAATAGAAAATCAAGAGTAGATTATTTCTTACTAGACATGTTATATCTAAATCAAAAATATACAAAATATGGGTAAAAGAGATAGGAAGAGAAAGGAATGAATACACCTCACCAAGTACGTGAACCAATACAAAACCTATTGTGATGCTAAGTGATGTTGGGTATGTGCTAAACAATGTTATACTAAGAGTAATATTGTGAATAGAGCTGAGTGCTCAATTCCTTGAGAGTGGCTCAAGAATGTAAACACTAGCACTTTGTCTCCATCATCACCCACTAAGTGAAGCTATGTGATCATGTGTGTGTTAATTGATGTTTGGATTATGTTTCTAATCCCTCTAAGTAGGTGGTTGAAGAATACAAAGGCTAGCTATTCTTTTTGATCCATCATTGCCCTATGAATTGAAGTTATAAACTGATACTAGTATGAATGTGTGTCATATGAGATGGCTCTTCATGCTCATGAATCTTATTTATTCTAAAAATGTGGTATGGATAGTTGAATGTGTGTTGAAAACTAGGCCACTCTTAGCCACTCAAAAAAGGTGGAGATTAGGATTGTATGAAAGACACTCTAAAACTAGGCAATAGGCTTATGTGTAAGCCACTTGAAAATGATGCACACCCCCTATAGATGGAATAAGACATGTAACTATTGAGAATACCTAGGTAATTTCATAAACTATAAAGAAGAGAAAGAAAACGTGCCATGCACTTTGTCCCCAATCATTAGTGTCTATAACATGAATTCTAATTTGCAAGTTATACCAACTACCAATTCTAAAAATGGAAGCAAGATCCGTCATGTCATGCATGATGCCCCCTACATCTAGATTTTTTGAGGAAAATTGTAATAAAACTATTGATTCTAAACTAAATTGTTGCTCACAAAACTATAACTGGTCTTACCTTTCTATCTATTTCTAGAAAATCTTTTGCTTTGTTTTGGTAGGAACATTGAAATAGGGCATTCTGGTATCTAAAACTACTAATTCTAAAGACTGCTCTATAATTATCACTATCTGTCTAGTTTCTTCTACCTAGTTTGAAGTCTAAATATTATTTTGGGTTTTCTAAAAACTAATTTTTGATCAATTAGAGGCTCTGATCTTTGTGACAAAAAACCCTTGTTTGTTACCCCCTCTTCTAAGGTAGAAATGAATACCCTACAATGATTATCCTTAGAAAAAAGAGCCCTATAAGTGTGCTATGCTAATAAAATACATGATATAGTAATGGTAATTGAAAATATATCTCAAGATATAACATAGTTTATAATGGAGATTGTTAGATCAATATGGGTATTCCTAAATAGATGTAACAATGTAATAACATGTAAAATATAGTGAACTAAAACTAAAAGTATGGTTAGTTGTTAGTTTTCAAGGAGGGATGGAGCATGATGTCCATCATGGAATCCAAGAAAGTAAGAGAATTCATGATGTGAATCATGGCATTACAAATAATTGAAAAGTAAACAAGCAACATGCATGCAAGGCAAGAAGCAAGAAGCATACAAAAGTGGTTAAGGGGTCAAAAAAACAAAGAACATGGACACATGTCACTAAAAATTGAAATTAATCATACAAGGCATTTTCAAATGTCACATAAAGATACAATTAAAACAAGCAAGGTTGGCTTAGGGGCCTTAAGTATATAAAAGAGTATAAGTGAAGGACATTGGCAAATGTCCTAAGTCATACAAAAGAATAGAATCAAAGGACATAGGCAAATATCCTAAGTCACACACAAGAATAGAAGAAAATGACATTGAAAAATATCCTAAGGCATGCATAAGAGATAAAATAAGAACTGAGAAATGTAATCACATCTAACTATGCAAACCAAGAAAGGAAGGCATTTAAATACTATAAAATACAATCACATCTAACTAATCAAAGAAAGAAGTGAAATTATGAAAGATATGGAGTACAAGACTAAGTATATACTAAGAAATACATAAGTTCTATATACTAGTGAATTTTGATAGAGTAATCTATGTAAGCTAGTAAGTAATGTACATCAACATGATAAATAGAGTATGTGGTGTAGGAATGACATAACCTAGATGGTTTAGTCATTTATAAGATGCCCCCAATGGGTAGATATATCAATGTATGTTTTGAATGTAGAATTAGGATGTCCCCTCAATGGGTAGAGTGAAGCAATCAAAGAACTAGATGTCACTATACACACTTAAAGAAGATCAAGTGAAGCATGGTAATGTAGATAAATCAACATGCAATAGCATAAAAAAGCAAAATGTATGTCTAGCATGGTAGTAGAAATGTTAATCATGGATATTACATACAATTGAAATGTTTTCGATACTTTTATTGATTTGAATGTTTTAGGTATTTTAGAATATTTAGATGTTTTGGATTTTGAAATTTTGAATTATTTTTTATATTTTAGTTATCATATTGTTTTTGTATTTTGAAATGTTGTATTATTTTTGATATTTTTGAATATAAGCTAAGTATAATGAATCATAAAGAGACTATGTATAATAAACTATTGATGATTAAAATTTTGCTATTTTTTAACACCAACAATGGGAAGTTTTAGGAATGTGGGACTTGCAACTTGAAACAACCTCCAAATTTTAAAGAAGCTGGCTCTTCTATATATCAAGGGTATAATGAGAAAAGGGATAAGAATTAAATAGAAACACAAGTGTAACTAAATAAACTCTAACTATGGTGATGCACCTGAATTTAATTCAATCCTTAAGCACAATGAATCTTTATGTAAGATTAAATTACATTAAAGAGCGAACAAGGCATGATCAATGTAAAAGATGAAAAAAATAGAAATAGAGGCTCACAACTTAGACTAATTTTGCAATGACACAGAAAAATATCAATAAAGGGACAGAACTCAAATTTTATTATTAATTCTCTAGTCACATAAAAGGCACAGAAACATGCACAGTTACATAAAATTTCTAACTCAAGAAAATAGAACAAAGGCAAATGATATTCTTGATCACAGCTAAAAAAGTCTAAAAAACTCTTGACAATTATCTCTTGCAAAAAATTCTCTCTATCTTCTAATGATGATTCTGGTGATCTCTACACCCCTATTTATATCATTGAATTAGCTCCAGATTATCTACACATTCCCAATCTAACAGCCTAACTAAACTCTAACTAAATTGGAGATGTCTAACACATGATATTTCTTAGATCTAAAACATTTTATCTTCCTAAAATTTCATAGGCCAACATAGATACCTAGGACCCTTCCCACTTTTAAATGAGAGAGGACACTTGGCTGATTCCTTCTCTATACTTGAAAACCCTCTTATTATTTGGGAGGCACCAAAAAATGACACTTGGCATGTTTTGCAACACTTAATGAAGGCACACAACACTTTCTGCATAACTTATACTCTTTTTGTGTCTTTGCTTAGGAGTGTTCTGCCTTTGACACCTGTCGCAATCCACTTCTTTAAAACTTTAACAACCTAATAGAAAATAAGACCCACAACATTTCTCACCTTAGCAACTTCAAAAAGGGGATAAGGATAGGTGGCACTTTCTACGCATCTTTAGCAAGGGATATGTGGCAGTCTTCACTACTTTTAGATACCCTTTGAGAATTATGTGGAAGGTGACACTTATCGGTATCTACATTACTCTATCTATACTATAGAAACATTTGGGCCTCATTTCATATTTACATGAATGGTGACACTTGGTGGCTTCTACTTACCTCAAAAATAGAACCTGAGACCTACCACAATATTTACTTATCAATGAAACTAAGTGAAGATAATTTAGATGTTGACACATGGCATCTTCCACTTTTTTTAGCTAGGGATATGTGGCATCTTCCATTACTTTTACAAAAGCATATTAAAACCTTCCATGATTGCCACCTAGTGCCTTCTACTTGATTCTAAGAAAAGCTTTATTAAAAAGAAGATTTTGAGACATATAAGCAACATGAGATGTGGATGCTGACACTTGTTGCACTCCACTGAGTTACTATGAGACATGTGGCACGTCTTGACCAACTTCTAGAAATTATTAAAGGTGCCTCAGCTGATGACACTTGTCAGCTTTTGATTTTGACACTTAGATAAAATTGAGGCAAAAATAAATTCAAGCTCGTGTTCTGAGTCAAAACTTTGTTGTCTCAAACCAAATTGTATGGGGACAAAATATGGATTGTGCAACTAAAAATCAAAATAAAATGTAGAGTATTTTTTACTCTATAGTTATTAGTGACCCTAAGGGCTTTTGAACCTAATTAAAATAATCCATAACTCCCACATGATCAAAATGTGACAAAAAATCACAGCTTCAGTAGGGCTATCTGATAGGTAGACCACTCATCATCTGATAGTCCCTGCTTATTCTGCAATTTGTGAAAGGCTAAATCAAGATTGATAATATCCTTGTGTGAAAAATTTTGCAAAATATAAATGGTAGCCTTTAATTTAAATTCAAGCTAGGAGATAGGAATCAACATGGCTTCTACTTTAGGTACTAATGAATCATCCTTTAAATCCTAAAAACTATTTGATCATTCTGTTTGGCTAACAACAAAGGTTTAATTTCTTTAATCATCAACACAGTGTTGTCATCAAGAAAAGGGGAAGATATACCTAATTGCACTAAGTCTTTAATGTGTTGTTTCATTTCAGTAATTCCTTCTTTCATCACATCTATAAGCTCTTTGCAATTTATTGTGGTGGAACTGCAATTGAGAGCCTCATTTACTCATTTAGCAGTGACCATTCTATCATTAATCCCTGCTATTGACAACATTCCATCAGTTGCATCATAGAGATTTTGTAGTAGCATTAGAGACTAATACTCTCCCAAAAATAGTAGATAGAGTGTCTTCAACTGAAGTCTCCACCTTTTTTCACATAATTTTTGTGCATTTAATAGAAAGGTTAGAGAAGGCCTGAGCTGAATAATCTCTGTGGAGATTCTTTTCCATATTGATTCATAAAGCTCCTTTACCAAATTTAACACCCCTACATTCTGTGGCCTATTATCCAACTCAAGTGTTAATTTTTCTACCCTTTGTCACTTAGCTTGAAGTTGGGCCTATATAGTTGTGGTGTTATTCTTCTCATTCATCAACTTCTGTTGAAGTTGAGTAACCTGTAGAAGGCTTTCCTCACATTTTTCTTGAAATGCTACCTTTTCTTGCCATAAAGTTGTCATTGCATCCTTCACCTACATTAGCCCTATTTTTAGAGAATCATTTTGGGCCTGGATAGCCTGGTGAGTCTGAAGAGAAATAGTATCTTGCAACTATTTATTAAGACTCTCTATTTCAATATTCTTAGTATTGATCTCTATGATCAAACTACTACAATTTGCCTTCTCTTTGGCTAGATCAACCTCCATCTTCTGTAGTTTCCTTGATATTTTCAAATAATATTTTACTAATATAGTAGTGGATTCATTTAGAATCTTGACCCTATCTTGTGGTTTGAACAGGGACATATCCATTGCCACTACATTCATTATATAATCCTCTAGCTGCATCTGCTCATTTGGCTTAACTATATTTGGTGACAAATGGGTCACCATCAGTTGCTACTAAATTGGGTCAAATTGTGACCTAAAATGTGGTGTAGTTATGGATTTATTCTCTTTCATCCTCTTTTTCTCCCTTTGGGCCTCCCTCACCTTCTTACCAACATCTGCTTGAGTTTGGAAGGTAGAAGGAGAGGCAATGTGCCCACCCACAAAAGGAAAACCTTATGGCAAACCATATGGAATAGCCAATTGTTGGCTATGGGAAATCTAAGAAGGTATTTTCTTGGGAAAAGAGGGGGAAAAGTGAGGTAATGATATGGCTTGAGTTTGGATGGATGGGGAAAAATGATAAATAGACATAGCATAGGTGGCAGGGGATGTCATTAGGCTAGATGGAATCATCACCCCTAAAGAGGAAAAGGGAGATTGAGAAGAAGAAGGAGAAACAATACTTACCTAATGATTAACTAGGGTAATCTATGGTTGGTGTTGTGAGGGTTTTGCACTCTCTTCTGAATCCAGTTGGAACCTCAACCTTTTACGTCTCCTTGGTGTTTCTTCTTTTGGCTGTGCTCCCCTCTCTTCAATATTTACCAATGTTGCTAGTGGTGCTTGTGTAGAACTGGGAACTTTAAGGACTGATGCTCATGGAGAAGCTTTTGGTGGTGAAGATACCATACCCTTCTATTTTTCAATGGTACTAAGAGATTGGGGCTAAACAGTTACAATGATTGTTGCTAAAGTTTGCACTGGGGATTATGATGTTTGATTGGACTCTACTCTGACTTCTAGCTCTCTACCCTATGTCTACAAATTGCTTGTATCAGGGCTAGACATAGGAGACAGATGACATTCATCCCATAGTTCCTCCCATTTCTCATCAGAATCCACATTCCCAAAAGAGTGGGTCATCTCACTAATCTCTTACCTATATTTCCACTAGGCTTCTATTTTTTTAATGTTCCAGTCTTTATTCTTTAAGGCTCTTCATAAACCAAAATTCATTTTGATTTTTGGGTCAAACTCTTTTTGCTTAGCATAAAAAGTCTCCCATGGTCTATTTTGTTGAAGAGGCAAATCCATCAATTCAACATAAAATTTAGGAATATCTTCCTGGGATTTTTCTTGTTTTCCTAAAAGGGGTGGCCCTCATGTGCAATTCTAGTAGCAACCCTATTATTTTTTATCCATGAAGCTATGAAACAATTTGGGTCATATACCCATTTATCTTCAATTAGAAGGAAACCCAGGAAGGCTAGCTTTCTAAGCAACACATTCTCAACATCTCTGGCCTCTAGTACCATGTTGTTTGTCATCCATGGGACATCATACATTTTCCTTTTCCTCTTCCTAGAGCCATATTCATTATCTACTATAGACACCTACCTAGTGACCTCTAAAAATGCTAACCTAAGCGTCAAAATCTTAGGTAGTAGCATTGGTTACCCAAAAAAACCATGGACTCTAATAATAGTGTGATGGGATCTAAAAAGGTAATCACAAGGAATAGGGAAATTGGTCATAAGGTTTGATACACTTGGAAATAGTCTATTTATAACGGGTTCTAGGCTCAGATGACAAAAAGTAGGAGTATCAAAAAGTTCCCAAAATTTGTATGGGTCGCTAGTTTTGGACAAAATATGTGTCCATGCAGACATAAGAGTAGTCCTCTATAGACTAAAACTTGGATCATACATATTTAAATGCATGTGTTGGGAAAATATGCTAGAGTTTTGATATAACATAAGGTGAAACAAATAAGAGGAATACCTAAAAATCCCTTTGGCTCTAAACTGAGCAAGTTATTCCACCGTTGAATATGTAATATGCTCAGAGAAATCAAGCTGATACTCCTGAGTCTTATCAACAATTTTCAATCTGAATAGGATAGCCATTTGTTCTTCATAGATGGTTATATCATCTTTCATTCTGAAAATGAAAGCCATCATGGAGAGTGCATCTTGACTCGCTTGTGCAAATTGTGCTCTTGCTATAGGAAGTGTTAGCACAGTTGTACCATCATCACCTAATTACAGCTCTATTTTCAGAAATCTCAATTGAGTATTGATGTTTGCTCACATTTTCTACATCTTAGCAATGGTGGGAAATGTGGCTGTCTTGTCATAGTATAGGGCCAACATATCTTTGATAGCCTGTGGTGTAATTTGTACTATAAATGGACCCTATTATATGGTACTTGAAGGTGCATGAAACAATCCAACACATATTTCAACCAAATCAGGGCATGGATGCATAGTTGGGACAATGAATTGTGCCAATTGGGAAGTCCATACCCTCATTGTGAATGTCTCATATTATCCCACCTTAGCCCTCTGAAGACACCTTTGATGTGATCTTTCTCTCAGAGTTTTGCTACTAGTTCCTTGAGTAATTGGGTCCATGATTCCATCTTCATAATCTTTTACCTTTGTTGGGTCTCTTGCTTTATGGACTTCAAGGACTTTGGTCTATGGGTAGGTCTTTAATGGTTACACGAGAGCTGAAGCATATGATTTTCTTGTAAGAAACTTATCAAGGGATTCATAAATCCTCGAACCTTGTTGTGAAGACTGTGCTCCCTCCATATCTATATCTATTCTTTGAAAATAGTGAACTATGGTAATAGGTGTGAAGCTTTTGCAATAAGGAAAAGCTTTCACTTAAGTAGGTTTGCTATAAGTTGGAAATGCAAGTAGCAAGGTTTTTCTAGCAGACGCAAGAATGTTTGAGAAACTTGTAAGCTTTAACTCTTGTTATGAAGTATTTATTAACCCATCAAGTCTCAAAATGGCGTTAAACCTAGATAACCATTAGCAAATCTTACTAAATCTTCATCGAACAGTGAGTTAGACACATCATGCAAGTGGTTGTGCAAGGTACCTTGGGGAATTTAAGATTGGGAGATATTTAAAATGTTGGGAGTTTTTTGAAAATTTTGAAAAGGCTCAAAGATGCAGCTACGTGTTCAAAGAACACTTATTTAAAAGAAAGAGCATAAAAGAAAAAATAGGAAAACAAAGCAACTGAGAAAGGGAAACTATCTAACTATAATACATTAGAGACCCAAGTTAACTAAAATGCTTCAAGTAGATCCCATTCACAGGAATCTCTTCAAGTTTGCCTTCCATTGTTTCTAGCTCAAACGAATTCTTCTATTTGCATGCATGAATTGTATAGGGGCCAGTCTATAATGCTTCAAATTTAGTATCTTGACTTGGCTTGGTGACTCTTGCATCCCATTTCAAAACAATTGAGCCTACTTCAAAATGAGGATTTGAAGTCCTTTTATCAAAGTAGTCCTTAATTATTTTTTGATGCTTAATTAATGAATCATGTGCCACATCCCTCTTTTCTTGAAATTTTAAAATTTTGGCAAGTCTAACTTGCATGGGGCCATTTTCTTTAATTTCAATCTATTTTATCAGTTGGAGAGTAGGAATTTCCAAGCTTAGAGGTATTACGATAGGCTTGCCATATCCCAATTCATATGGAGACATTTTTGTCACCTACTTAGGTGTAATTCTATCAGCCCATAGTGCTATATTTAGCACTTTATGCCATTCTCTGTGATGATCATCCCCTATTTTCTTGATGAGGCTAATCATGTTCTTATTAGTTGATTTTGCCAAACCATTACCCTAAGGGTAATAATTTGAAGAAGTTTTCAGATATATTCCATGCTTTAATGCAAATTCAGATACTTTAGACCCTAAAAATCCTTTAACATTATCTGAAATTATGGTGTGAGGAGCCCCAAAGTGAGTAGTGATACTCCCTAGAAAGTCTAGGATCACATTTTATGTTTCTTCTTTAAGTGGTACTACCTCAGTCCATCTAGTGAAATAATCTATGGTAGTTAAACTCCATTTATGACCCATACTAGACACTGGATTTATCATTCCAATGAAGTCAAGACCCCATTGAGCAAAAGGTTCATCAACAATGATAAGACTAAGAGGCATTGTTGCATTCCTCCTCATCCCCACTTAATATTGACAATATTGACATTTTTTAACCAGTTGATAATAGTATATGAATAAAGTAGGCCAGAAATAACTTGCTTCACTTATCTTTATGGCTGTGGTCTTTGTAGAAAAATGTCCACCTGAGGCTCCATAATGCATTTCATGCAGTATTTTCTTAGCTTCATCCTTCTCTATGCATCTTAAAAGTTTGCCATCAAAATTTCTTCTGAAATTAACTTATTTAATTAAAACAAAATAGACTCCTTACATCCTATAGTATCTCTTCTTATTTTGAGGGAGTTCTCTTAGGTAAATCCCATATTTCATAAAATGAATCTTGTTTGAGACCCAAGAGTTCTGATCAACCTCTTATATCCTCAATATAGTGTCCTTTTTCATTTATGAATCTATTTCTACAGGTATCATCTTTTCAAGCTCTTGAGTCATATATTGGCATAACCCCTACCTCTAACTAACTTAGTGGGTTTGACCTCTACATCATATTCAAGGATATTTGTTATCTAGTTTGCCCTTTTTTTAGTAATTTCACCCTCCATAATGTATTATCTGACACTTGGGTGAGCCACAAGTATCAAAATTTTGCTTCCTAATACTATATGCCTGAATTTCTTGTGGGATTTTACCATAGCATATGCTTGCTTTTCAACAAAGTTGTATCTAGTTTCATATTCTCTAAGATTACTTAAGAAAAAGGATATTGGATGCTCTCCTTCCTATCTAACATCTTTCTATGTTAGGATAATAGCAGTACTGAGCTCTCCTTCATAGACATACACTACAAAATTCTTAGAAAAGTCTAGGTTTCTAAGTACTGGGCTATTGAGATAGCTTTCTTGACCTCTTCAAAGGCTTGCCTTCCTTCTATAGTCCACTTGAAAATTAGGTCTTTTTTCAACAAGAGTGTCATTGGTCTTACTAAGCCTACAAAGTCAGATATGAACTGACTGACAAAATTAATCTTCCTTACGAAAGATAGAATTGCTTTATTATTTATTGGAAGAGGTAAGTTCATTATAGCTATCACTCTTTTTGGGTCTATGGAGACTCCTTCTTTAGATACTATATGTCACAATAGTTTTATTTTAGGGATAACAAAGATACATTTCTTAGGGTTTAAGGATATTACAAATTCTTGACATTTCTTAAACATAGATTCTAAACAATCAAAATGATCAATAGCATGTTTTGAAAAAATAGTAAGATCATCAAGATAAATCAAGATGATTTTATTTATAAGTTACCCAAATGCTACATCCATAGCTCTTTTAAAAGTGGCTACTACATTTGATAGGCCAAATGCAATATTAACATATGCAAATGTTCCCCATTTGGTAGTAAAAGCAGTCTTATATTGGTCTTCATCAGCCAACCAAATCTAATTGTATCTAGAGAAACCATCTAGCAAGGAAAATCTTTCTGATCTAGCCATAGTCTATAAAATTTGTTCCATAGATGGAAAGGGATAGTGATCTTTTAGAGAAGCTCTATTCAAGTCTCTGAAATCTACACAGTCTTATGTCACCATTCTTTTTCCTGACTGGTACTATATTTGATACACAGGTTGAGTGCTTGATTGGAAAAATTATTTTTGAATCTAAAAGTTTCTACAACTCATCTACCATTAGAGATTAAATCCTTGGATTTATTGGCCTCTGCTTCTATCTGAATGGCTTTGATCCTTTAGTTAGCTTAATTATGTGCTAAATGATATCTCTTTTATATCCATGAAGATCTTCATATCTCCAGGCTATGACTCTATCATATCTTTTGCACAAGTTAATTAGTCTTTCTTTTTCCTCTTGATTTGCATAATTTCCAATTTTTAATTTTCTCCCTTCACTCATCTCTATTTCAGAATAATTTGCTTTATTTCCCTGGAACCTTTTCTTCTCTAGACCTACATCTTCTAGATCAAAAAGATTTTCTAAAGTGATTAAGCCTTTGGGAAGCTTATTATTATTTAATTGTATAATTTGATCCCCATATGCCTCTTCAATCTTTGGTTGTAATTGATCGGCAAACTCTCCTGATTGTTGCAAGAATGAGAGTACTTGAGAATTATTCTCAAATACTTGCCAATTCTCATCATTATCTAGGATAGTTGGTCTTACAATAACTTTGACTGACTCAATATTAAATAATAGGCCAGTTGTTAGATCAAACTACGAGCCAATCTGTGCCATCCTATCAACTTTAGAATTTTGGGTTCTTGGAACTAATTCAATATTAAAAGATTCAAAATCTTTTATTAAGTCCCAAATTTTGTGTCTATAAGATCTCATCCTTACATTTTTGGTTATTTCCATTTCCCTAATTTGCTTCACCACTAATTCTGAATCTCCTTTTAATATTAAATTCTTTATTCCCTTTTTCTTGGCTAAAATGAGACCATGAACTAAGGATTCATATTCAGCATCATTATTGGTACAAGTAAATTGAAAATGAATGGCTCTCAAAATTTTCTCCCCATTTGGAGCAACAAGGCAAATTCCTGCTCCAGCACCACTTTTACTTCTGGCCACATCAAAATTTAAGGTCCATATTTTTGAATCTTTTTTATATTCTTGAATAATTGGTCTCTCTTCCCTTAAAACATTTGGGATTACATGATCCTCATCAAAAATGACATAAGTGCCCAGACCAGTAGAGTCATAATTTCCATATGAATCACTATGCATCATAGCTAACAAATGGTTATTTTCCTCTTCTTGGTCATGTTCTGTCCATTCACCCAACTCTTCAACAAAAACCCTTTCTTCTTTATTCAACATAGCATGATCTGCCTCTAATTTTGATGTTAGTTCATTAGTGATGCAATCTTTTGATAGTGGTTCAGATAAAATTTTCATCTTTGAACCATATTTGGTTCTTAGGATGAGGTGAGACAAATCAAGGGACATAAATCCTCTTATTTTGGCTGTAAAGGCTCTGGATAAACATAAACCAAAATAAGAGGTATATATATGACTACTACATCCTGATTGACAATTATATTGGGGCAAGTATATAATTGCAATGGGAGTTGTTTAATTCTCCGTATTGTTTGTACTAATTTGCCATCTCGCTACATAACTCCTTTAGTAAGTGGTTCATACTTTATTATTAAAGCATCAGATATTTGCTTAGGCATTACTATAGTACTAGCCCCTAAATATATCAATACATTATGCAAGAGTTTCTTTCCAACTATCAGAGTCAAATAGAAAGGCTCTAGTTTGGATTTACCTACCTCTGCTACATTGTTCACAAAGGTTGTTGTCTTTAGAGGAACTGTGTCCTTGAGTTTTTCTTTATCAACAAGTCCTTCTTTGGTGCTATTATGTTTAGGCATTTCTTGGCCTTGTAGAGCTTCTTATAATAGCATCTTTTATTTATGAATAGCTAGTATGTCCCATATTGATACTTGTGTTGGAGTTCTCTTCTACTATTCCACCACATTCATTGGTCCTAATGCTTGAGTTCTTGGAAAATATGGATACCTTGCTTTTTCTTGAACTTGTACAGGAATCACTTGGTTCTACATTGGTTGAGGAACTTCTTATCTAATATCAATGTTTCTTTGATCTTGAAATAGAGGATTCTCCATAACTTAACTATTTGTAACTTCAGGCTGTTCCATCATTCTTCTCTTTGATCTAGTATAGTAGTTTGATTACACCACTAGTTTCTTGGAAGCATAAGCTTCATTATATAATACTAATTCTTCATCTTCAACCCATGAAAATAGAGCATGTTTAGGGGCTATTTCTTCTTGTTGTTGCAAATATATCCCTTGCATCTAAGCCATCAAGACTAAATTTTGCATACCAAGAGACAGATAAGTTTGTGCATTTGAAGTACTGGCAAATTGTCCATCCATTATTCTTTGATCTACTACCTTTTGTTGTAGATTAACCATGGGACAATCTCTAGGTGTATGCACATTATGACAAGGAAAACACCAAGCATTGGTGTTGTTTGCATAATTATTTTACCCTTGAATAATTTCTCTATTTGAATTGGGGGGAACAATCTGTGAGGGTGTAGGGATTGCAACTAATTGGTTTGTTGGCTGAGAGTTATTTTACCTTTGAGGACCCTGATATTGGTTTGGTTGTGATGAAAATCTATTTCCTTGATAGCCTTGATATTGGGATCTAGGGTAAGGGTTTTTTTGTCTCTTTATGTTAATCAACTAATTAAAAAATGTCCTTAAGATGTTTTTGATATCATCCATCTCAGATGACTGAGCAGGGACAATTTATTTAGTAGGTGGTTGAGGATATTTATACATAGACATAGGTGGGGCTATGGATTTATGGGATTCTTGAGGTAATGTCAAGGTAATTTCTGGGAACATGGGCATGGGAGGCCTTGGGGGCAATTTTTTAGCATCTATTAAATTATTCTCAGCTCTGACTGCATAGTAATAAGCCTTTGGTAGAGTCTGACCTCTAAGTGACTGAATCATAATAGATATATCTAAATTTGAAGCCTTAATATAAAACACTATAGCCATACCTGGTAATGGTCTAGCTATAGTAGGAATCCTTTCCCAAGTCTTTTGAAATTTGGAATTGAAGTCAGTCATTGCTTCTTGTGGTGCTCTTTGAATAGTAATCAATTTTTTTAATAGAGAAGACTTATCACATTTTTCTTCAAATATCTCAAAGAAAAGATCTCCAAGTTGATCCCATGTATATATTGTGTTTAGAGCCAAAGATTAGTACCATTCTAGAGCCTTTCCTTTAAAATAAGCTGCTAATAATCTTATAGCCACATTCTACTATGTGACCACATGCATAGCATAGACATTAGATACATATTGCAAATGTTCCTCAAGTGTTTTATAATCTTGCCCATTAAATTTGGGCAGAGCCTTCAATGCATTTATTGGGATAGGGTCCCAAGTGGCTAGTCGTATTGGTAGGATTAAAGGACTACTAGTGTTTTAACTTGCATAATTCCTTAGGGGTATAGGAGCTCCCATATTTACTCTTGGTATTGGTACAAAATGATGGACTCTTCATCTAGGACTAGTTACCAATGGTGGAAAAAGAATACCTAGATTTACAGTAGATTGAGATCTTGTCACTGGTCCATATCTCTGACTCCTTGTATCTCTCTAGTTTAATACGGTCTTGAAATAAACTTCAAGATGGTGTCCCACCAGGCATGCCAAAAAATTTTGATGATTTTAACACCAATAATGGGAAGTTTTAGGAATGTGGGACTTGTAACCTGAAACAACCCCTACATTTTAAAGAAGTTAGCTCTTTTATATATCAAGGGTATAATGGGAAAAGGGATAGGAATTAAATAGAAACACAAGTGAAACTAAAGAAACTCTAACTATGGTGATGCACCTGAGTTTAATTTGATCCTTAAGCATAGTGAAGTTATATGTAAGATTCAATTACATTAAAGAGTGAACAAGGCATGATTAATGTAAAAGATGAAAAATAATAGAAATAAAGGCTCATAATATAGACTAATTTTGTAATGACATAGATAAATATCAAGAAAGGCATAGAACTCAGATTTTCTTATTAATTCTCTAGTCACATAAAAGGCATAGAAACATGAATAGTTACATAAACTTTCTAACTCAATAAAATAGAACAAAGGCAAATGATATTCGTGATCACAGCTAAAAAAATATAAAAAACTCTTGACAATTATCTCTTGCAAAAAATTCTCTCTATCTTCTGATGATGATTCTGGTGATCTCTGCACCCCTATTTATAGCATTGAACTAGCTCTAGATTTTTTGCATGTTCCCAATCTAATGGCCTAACTGAACTCTAACTGAACTAGAAGTGTCTAACATAGGATATTTCTTAGATCTAAAATGTTTTGTCTTCCTACAATTTCATTGACCAACATAGATACCCAGGATGCTTCCCACTTTTAAACGGGAGAGGACACTTGGCCAATTCCTTCTCTCTACTTGAAAACCCTCTTATTATTTAGGAGGCACCAAAAAATTACACTTGGCATGTTCCACAACACTTATCAAAGGCACACAACACTTTCCATGTAACTTATACTCTTTTTGTGTCTTTGCTCAGGAGTGTTCCACCTTTCACACCTATCATAATCTGCTTCTTTAAAAATTTAACAACCTAATAGAAAATAAGACCCACAGTATTTCTCACCTTAATAACTTCAAAAAGGGGACAGGGATAGGTGACACTTTTTGCACATCTTTAACCAGGGATATGTGGTGGTCTCCACTACTTTTAGCTACCCATTGAGAATTCTTCGGAAGGTGACATTTGTCGGTCTCTACATCACTCTATCTATACTATAGAAACATGTAGGCCTCATTTCATATTTACACAGATGGAAAAACTTGGTGGCTTCTGCTTACCTCAGAAATAGAACTTGGGACCCACCACAATCTTTACTTATCAATGAAACTAAGTGAATATAATTTGGATGTTGACACATGGCATCTTCCACTTTCTTTAGCTAGGGATATGTGGCATCTTTCATTGCTTTTAGAAAAGCATATTGAAACCTTCCATGATTGCCACCTGGCACCTTCTACTTGATTCTAAGAAAAGCTTTATTGAAAAGAAGCTTTTGAGATGTATAAGCAACATGAGATGTAGATGCCGACACTTGTTGCACTCCACTAAGTTACTATGAGACACGTGGCGCATCCTGACCAACTTCTAGAAATTATGAAAGGTGCCTTAGGTGATGACACTTGTTAGCTTCTGCTTTTGACATTTAGAAAAAATAAGGAAAAAATAAATTTAAGCCCATGTTCTAAGTCAAAACTTTGTCATCTCGAACCAAAGTGTGTGGGAACAAAATTTGAATCACGCGACTGAAAATCAAAATAAAATGTAGAGTATTTTTTACTCTACAAAAAATAAAAAAAGCTATGTACAAGAAAGATTGAGAAGAACTGATACTAATCAGTGAGTCTCATGAGAGACTCCCTATCATAGTGTCTTGTATCAAGGAGAGGGATCATGTGAGATCATGAAGTATGAAGGAAGGGTTGAGACTATGACTCTAAAAGCTATATATTTTATAAGTGCATTAAAATTATTGTAATGGAGACTAATGATGGGGTCCCTATATAACTCTTATAATTAGATGTAACTATGTGGATCTTAGGGACCCATCTCATAATAGAAGATCTCTAAAAATTTGTTTTGTGTGTAGAGGAATGAGACATCAATGATACTAGCCTAGGTGTGAATACTATAGCTAGAACTAAGAATGTTAGTATAAGGGGATGTAAGATATCACTCTATGCATATCAACCCCATGGATTTTGTATCACTATCTAAATCGTGATGGCTAACTCAACAAGTGGCCATATTGTTCATGTTATGTAGTAACATGCCCTGTATCTGATGTTGTCTATGGTTTACTAACCATGGCTATACATGGAGACTTTGTAAGATGCAACCTTAATGGGTGTGCAGTTGAAACTATGTGTTATGAAGGAGGTTCATCTATCTATAATTGTAGTGGATTGCTACATGAAATAAAACCCTATGTCTAATATTATGATGCATATGTTTGAGAAATAAATTGATATGGAACTATAACCTATGATGGGGGCTCATCTAATCTCAAATCATAGCAAGTTACTACATGAAATAGATCCCTAAAAACTTGGCCATAGTGAATATCTATTTGGATTGGTACTCTGTGATGAGGGTTTATCTAATCTTAACCATTGTAGGTTTCTATGTAAGATAGGACCCTTAAAACTTAGTTTTAGTGAATATCTAGTTGTCATAGTACTTTTTGATGTGTGTTCATCTAATCTTTATTGTAACAAGTTTCTATGTGAGATAGGACCCTAAGAACTCTATTGTGGTGCTTATGACTATGTTGGATATGTATATAAAACTATACTATATACTCCACTAACTACACTTATATATGTAGGTTGCTCTCATTGTACTAGTCTCCAAACCCTCTAAGTAGGTGGGATATAATATCTCCTATGAGGTTTTGTCTTATAAACCATATTACTCTCATGATGAGTAACTGATGATTCATGTGAAGGAATATCTTGGGATGACTCAGTTATGGAGGAATGAGGTCCATGGATCTATGATGGAAGAGAAATCAGTGCTTCCAGTGTGAATGCTATGATGTCATTATCAACACATTTATTAATGTAATCCCTAAGTCCATAACAATCATTATCTCTATGTTCATAGATACGATGATAGTTATAAAAGGGATGATGTGGTTGTCTATGTACGAGATGTAGATCTCATCAATGAGTAAAAGGAAATGTTATTAACCTCATATCTATTAGTGTTGATATTATGACATATGGGATATCCCACTCTAAATAAAATTATAGTGGTGCCTTACTATTGTTCTTTATAGTGCATATTATAGGTGGTGCTCTAGAAAATGGCTCTCTATCCTTAACTAGTTACATTTTTTGTTATGGTCTTTTATCTTGTTTAGGACATGGTGGATGATATGTGATAGGAGGTATAGATGGACATAATGTTGTGAAATCTAT
>JARHVA010001126.1:2140000-2242500 GCA_037957365.1 Torreya grandis
GACCTAGGAAATTCAACTAAGATTTGAATGAAATTATTTTAAAAATTACTAAGGTAAATTAAAAAATTTACTATGAATTTTTTATTTAAATATGCAAAAAAAAATCAGAAAAATACTTGGAAAAATTATCAAGGAATTTACCTTAGGGTCTATAGGGTTTTTATGCACAAATGAAGTACATCAGGTTCACTAAATGATTTAATTTTTTTCAAAATATTGGTGTCTTATTCTTGATTTAGTTAAAGGTCTAGGTTGAGTAAATCAGTAAATAATATTGCAATAATTTAAGTATAGATATGTATAATTTATTTGTATTTTTAACCTTTTTATAAGTAGCAATAAATGTGGAGAAAATAAGACTTAGCTTAAAATAAACTGAAATGACTATTACAGGGTCTGATATTGGCCTTGCAAGATTGGGATAGTGTCATAAATTAGGATCTAGATTTCATTTTGTGAAAGGATAAGATCACTAAAATAGGACACCCTAGATTCTGATGTTATTTTCCTCTTATGTCTGTGTTATCTAAACTACTTGCAGAGACTTGATTTTTCTAGGTTTTGTTCATTGTCTCTATGTGAGCCTACCTATGAAATATTGACTATTGAAAGTCTATGGAACTCCTTGTAGATATTATTTAATATTAAATACCTAGAATTCATTATGCTTTGATAAAAAATGAGAAAGATGGGGGGTTAGTGTGTATAAGATTCCATAAAATTGTATCCACACCCCTTATATGGGCATGTTACCTACATACCAATACTCTAAAGAGGGATCAAGCCATATGTACTTCTCCTATTTAATGTACTTTTTGTAATAGTGTGAATTCAGATGAAAAAATACTAAACTAGGTTGATTAGGGATTGGTGTGAGGATTTGGATATGCTTGTAGTTGTATTGGATGGTTATATTCAAAGAATAGGGAAATTTGCCTAAGTCGTTTTCCTTGTATTCTTAATTACTTTGTAATATTTTCCCACCCCCTCCAAACAAACTTTGAATGGGATTTTATAGAGATCTATTGTTCATGAGTCAAATTTATTCATGCTAGGCTGACAATATGAAGGATGTGAATTGGAAGGAAATAACCATTGGAGCTCAAAATGAAATTATATAGGAGTGTCAAAATAGGACACCCTAGGGTTTGGTGATATAGTCCAAGTTGGGTGATCCATTCCTATAGGTGTGGGACTTGAGGGGATATGATTTCCCTGGGAAATGCTACCTATATGAGGTGGAATGACAATTTGGAAATCTTAAGATGAATGGGAATAATCAAAAATGTGTCTAGAAGGGTCATGCGAGCATGCAAGAAAGACTTATGGGTTGGGTGTCATAAGCCACACTCAAGCTACCAATTTTGACATTTTATATGACTACATTTATCATGTTTTTGAATAGGTACCACAACTAATTTTAGTGATGGTGGGGGATAAAGAGGAATTACCATTGACTATAGAGGGTACTCATATGGGAAGCCTTGAATTTTGACCACTTGATTATAATTTTTGTATTTTAAACATTTATGCACTATAAATGGTATTACCTGAGTCTTATGTATCCATAACAATCTTAACAACAAATTATAGAACCATATTATTGGTAAGATATGAATTGGAGCAACCATTATTGTTAAACCAACTTGGAGAGGTAACATATTATCTTAAAAATTATCCTATGTATTCTCATTGAATGATTTTACTACCTTTGATGTAGCTTGTAAATATTACTCTATGTACCCAAGGTTATAAAGTATTGTCATTATACATGTATTTTTGATAATTAAATTATCAATCATAGCACTATGAATAGGTTTATTGTTGATATATGATATAATAAATAGTGCATGTCTATCAGACTTATCATCATTGATTTCACTATCATTAAATGTGATTACTAGACATTGTGCTTATGTTCTTGTAAATTTTCCATTGATTCAGTCTATTGGATGCCTATATTACTTAGGAGGAGGATTCACATTGTACACATGATGTAATTATAAATTATCTATATTTGATATTAAACTATTAATTACAAAATGATTAATGAATATTTTCGCTTTTCATTGTTGTTTTGTTGTGGTCTTGCTTCTTCTATGGGTGTGTTTTCCTCTATAGTATTATCATCAATGAGATATTGTATCTTATGTCTTATCCTATAAAACTTGTTTTTTGAATGCCCAATTCATCTTTGGTAGTCACAATATGCATTTGTATCAAATCCCCCAGGTTGAGGCATGGTCAAATCAAGCTCAAATGGAGGAGGTAGAATCATGAGATTGCAAGCAATGATATTTTGTAACAAGATATGAGGAGGTTTTGGTAACCTTTTAAATTGCCTCATAGGTGGAGATGTTAATTAAATATTGATTTATATTTTAAAAATTTCATTAAATTCTATGTTTTCTTCCTTTTTATCTCATTAGATTTTATTTATTATTTGGCTTGCTTGGTTCATACCTTAACTTTTTTTATGCTAAGAGTTTAACTCATTTTTCCTTTTTTATATGGAATAGCTAATGAGATAATTTTAATTTATTAAAAATTATTGATTCATGGAGTGGTGTTAATAATATTTGAGTAAATATATTTTAATTCATTATCTACCATAGACTATGTCATCTTTTTTAGTTTAGTCTTGTACTGAAGAACATATTCACTGAATTGCTCATTTAGACATTTCTTGAGTTTATTAATTATGCATAAGTTAAAATTTCACCAATGTTGATTGAGAAATGTGTTAAAAATTGATCTTTTAATGGGTTTAATGTTCTAACTGATTGAAGTAGGAGATCATAAAACCATAAAAGTTCATAATATTTGATACTTCTTGGAAAGACCTTGGTAATTAATTTTTCATTATAATCATAGTGAAAACATGTTACATGAAAGGAACAAAGATGTTTAAGATATTATTTACCCTCATAACGTGGTATATTGGGTGTTATAGAACCTATTTTAAGTAGGTAAGAGGATATTTTAAGTGCTAAAGGATTATGAAGTAGAGTAGGAGAATCTATTGCATGAGAAGCTTTAGAGACACCTTGGTCTAATTGTAATTCCTTTACATGTAAGGTTGGTACAAATTTCTCAAGAGAAGATACAATAGGAAAATTTGGTGATGGACCTTATATATTAATAATAAGAGGTACAGATGATGAGCTATTATAAATAGACATGTTAATATGTTTTAAACCAAGTGATTCCCTAATACACAAGGATTTTGGCATATGTGTAACTATAAGAGTTGATGCAATAATAATATCAATATTATCAATCAGAGAATCTAAAGTAGGAGTACATGTTAAAGCTATTTTTTTTCTTATCACTTAGTATTTAACCTTAAATTAGATTGTGTAATCCTTAATTGGGTAGATAGGGTTAAGTATTTAGAAATCATAGGTCACAAGGATGAATATCATATCTACGATAGGCTAATTAATGTGCTAATCTTAGATGTACCATATTCTAAATTTATTAAACTAAGATAAGCTATCAATGGAAAGTACATGTATATTAGATATAGAAATGACATAAAAGAGAGTACTTAGTTATTTTTTATGCTAATATAGTGTTGGATATAATACAAGTATAAAGTAGGTGGGAAGATAGTTCTGGAACAATCACCTAATTCTATATCTAGTGTCTATGACTCTATGGACAATTTCATTAGCCTAAGATTATTACTTTGACACTATTATTTGAGTCTAATGCTAGTGATATATACATAATATTAGTTGAAATAGGATATGACCACCTAGATACTTATGGGTTTGGATTCACCTTTGCTCTGTTACATTCATATTTGGGTCATGGACCATTATTATTTGTGAAATGGAAAAACCCTATATTTTTGTCTTTAATGTGAAATTGGGGAAAAATATGTTAGTGGGAACATAGTGTTGATATGACCCATTATGACCCCACAATCAAAGGGTGCTGCCTACATAGAAAATACTCTAGAATAGGGCCTTATAATCATGTACCTCTCCCCTATGTGTTAGCTTGTGTGTGAATCATACAATGTGTGTAAAATAATTAAAATAGTGACCTAACTTTTAAATTGGAAAATAAGACCTAATGACCACTCCTTTATTACTTTAGACTTTTATTTGATCAATTCCATTAATTAATATCATAATAGGGTAGAATAGGAAAGCCTTTGGTAACTTGAGTGTTTCTTGAGTGCTCTTTTGGTTTGATTTTTAGGTGAGGAATGAATGAGTGTTAATATTGTATTTATACCAATCCTATCAAGAGATAAGTCACATTAAATCACTTAAGCTGACCATTTTAATACTTTTCATTTTTAAATTAGTTTAATTTAGGGCACTAGACATTACTTTAAGGTAGGATAGTAATGTTGATACTATTATATGTCCTAAATGCAAGTGTTTAGGGATTAAGCAAGCAGGTATACACTTAGAACTTGAAAAGGTGTGCGATAAGTGTATTTTAATATTTATGGGAAAGATAGGATGTTTGCATCATTAATATAAGGATGGTTGTACTAATAGATAGGTAAATGGTACAAGATGGAGAAAATGAAAGGCTTGAAGAAGAAAAGCATGTATATAACTAAGAGGAATAGGCAAGGGATATGTTTATAAGTATAAAAGACTAAGGTGCTACATAATCATAAAATATAATCTACATCTCGCCCCCTCGGAAACCTACTTTAATCTAGTAATGAAATTACTAGTTTGAAAGAAAGGAATAAGTACATGGGGGTGCATGCACACCTTGTCTTTGCTTGAGTTGAATTTGAGTGTTTTTCTAGTGTTTAATTTGATTGATTTATTGGAGACTAACCTACAACCCAGATCATGTTACAGTGTATAACTAGTGTATATAATCTAAGTCAAAAGTACTTGAAATAGATTAAATTTTAAAGTGCAAGGTTTAGTATAATAATGTGTGTTGATGTAACTACCTTGCCTATTAGACAGTTATTTTTATAAAATGTGTATCATTATAAGGATATAAAACTAATATTAATTTATATATATATAAATATTTAAAGTTCATATATCCAAGGAGAAAGAGAGTGAGAGATTGGAATGCACATGCCCCCAACTTTGGAGCAAAATTGAGTTGCCACCTGGTAGTTGAGATTAGCTCAACCATGTAACCTAATGATACTTATAACTTGGTGAGTTTGGATGATCAAGTCTAAATTTAAAACTTCTCAAGATTGATTGATTTAATCACCTCATCCATACCAAAAATTTAACCAAATGCTATAGTATATTCACTCACTAAAGTTAGTAAAAGTTTATGTGGTTTACATATGTGCAATAGTTTTAAAATCTTAGATTAATTTGTATTTTATAATATTAGGCACATATTGCATAAAATATGCAACTTAGATATGTTTCATGATGAAACTATTTATAAAAATGGTACCATGTATATATTTCTACCACACATATGAATCTGAATTGTATAACTATGTTTTTTGGCCAATTTTGATAGTTGTGTTAGTATGGAGTATATGCTTCCAAAGCATACCCCTAATATATATGGATAAATCTAAAAATGATATCAGTACCAATGTGGAGGACATGTTTCTAAACCATTCATATTTACCACTTTTTAATCCCAAACCTATAAATGGGTTAACTTAATGTCCTTGAGTCCTGATCCATCATTAGTCTCATGGTTGCATCATATGCTTGTGTGTTTGGGTCATTCAATTAGTTCACTATCTTGTTATTTTATAATATGCTTGGTGTTTTCCATACCCTATTTTTAAACTTGATTCAAGTTTTTTCATGATGTTTGATCATGTTTAAGGGTCCTTGGTCATTTTTATGGAGCTCCAACATGTAATAAATGCCATGGTGAAAGTGAATTTAAAAGGCCATCTAATGAAGATTCAAAAGCACCTCTAATCTATCCAATTATATAAGATATGTTCACTTTCATTCCTTCAAGAACATAATAATGGTGCCTCATGTCCTAATTAATGTCTTTAATATACCATAAAGGTCTTTTCATTGATATTAGCATGATATCCTTTTCATATGTACTTTTAAGGTCATGAGTACGTACCAAAGTCAATATTTTTTATCACAATGAGGCCTAATTTGACCTTGATGGACCAATATTCCACCTTCCATATCTTTAGTATACCCCATTAGATTCATTATCCCATTACTAGACCATTTCATACCTCATTGACCCCATTACCACCATGGTCAATGCCTAAATCCTCTTTGATGGGCCCCACACATGTTAAATTATGACTTTTCAACTCCCCTAATTTGTATTATCAACTTAAAAATATCACATGACCCTTATTTTCCCTTTTTAACACCTACTAATGATGTATTTTAGTCTAAAACAAGAGTAAATGTAGATAAATTGTAGGTTGTAGAGGTTTCTCAGATGGTACAAATCTATACAATATGAAATGACTTAGGTGGAGTCAGGGATTTGCAAAGTGAGGTTAGTGATGGAAAGTGGCAAAAAAATTAGAGTACTTAAATTAAAAATAAGATCTAAAATAACCTACCTTCCCCTCAAGCTCATTGGTAGAATTGAAAAGCTCCTCAAGTTTATGCTAAGACCATGGAGGATAGATAATAGAGGCTCAATCTCTTAGCAAGGGGAAGTAAACTCAATCAGCTTCCACCCACGGGAATTTTTTAGATTGGTCTCATTAGTTATATGAACATTACTTAAGAACTTAAGGAATATGTATGTCACCCATGTTTACACAGTCCAAATAGAATAAGATGGTTTTCATGGATTTTTAGATAATTACATGAAACTAATGAGTGATCTTATTTCATCAAGTTTTTAAGGAGCTCCTCATATCCTTTTTAGTGTTTGGATCACATATGTGAACTTGTGGAACCAAAAAACATTTACTACTAGCATAATATGCAATATATAGGTAAATTTGTGTAATAAACAGAGGTTGAGTACCCTCATTAGAAGGTGATTAAATGTGTTGAAGAATTGGTGGAGTGTTTCAAGTTTCCCTATGCCTCCTCTCTCTAGTTTAAGGTCCATTAGCATCTTCTTCAAATAAAAAGGTGTCTTTAATGAAGGGGTCATATGCATCTCAAGCCGTTGTGTAATATCATTGTGTGTGACTCAATGACACCTTTAGATCCTTCAAATGTGTCTAAAATCCTAAAATAGAGTGTTGAGATGATAATAGGTCATCACCATACCCTTGTGAACAAATATCTTCACCTTTGTGGTAACCTCATAAGCCTAAGAAACCAACCTCCTTGACTCTAAAACCATGTATTTAGTTTTAGCAGAGATTAAGGTTTTTTTTCCAATATTAAGGTTTGTCAGAGATTCCTAGGTTCCATTTTTTGACTATGTGTGTCAATTTTCAACTTCTAAAGTGGTGTGTTTGCATGAGTGCATGTTAGTGTCTTAAATGAATCTATTGGTTGGATTATAATGGTTCTTATGCTTAGTTCATGTCATTATTCACACCTTATCATTTCATGTTGTTTTCCACTACCATTTTCACTATGTTTCAACCTTTTTTTTCATGTATCACCCTCTATATCACCCCACAGTCACCCTCCTCCATCCATACATCCTTCATTCAAAGTCTATATCATGTGAGCATATCTAAATATCCCTTAGAACCCTCAAGAATGATGAATTAATGTAATGTTTGACCTATATGGGTCACACAGCCTACTAAGGAATCCAATCACCACCTATAGCTATCCATATTGAGTTTATAGTATAAGAGTCTCCAAAGAACATTGTGTGAGCCACCCATGGGCACATGAAATGGTTTGGTAATATAATGGATAAATAAGAGAGATATAGGATAATATGAGAAAATTAATTAGGGTTTTAAATGGATCTAAACACCCTAATCTCTCAAAAAACTCATCTTGTAGACCTATGTACACAGTTAGCATATGTGAGTGTTTACCTACAGTAGTGTTGATGCATATAGAGAACCATATGTTACTTATGGTAAAGAATAATAAATCATAAAAGGATGATTAGGTTTCACACTGAAAGAGAGTAAAAAATTGATGGTCATCACATCTAATAAGGTAAAGTAACACCAAACATTAGATTTCAAGACACATAGGCCTACTTAGGGATGAACCCTGAGATTAAGAAAGGGGATGGTATCCAAGGGGATAAATATTGGAAAGTCACCATATGAGCATGTTAATATCTATGAGACACATTTTTTACACCATATCACCATGAAAATCTAAGGAAATAAATGGAAAAGACCATACTCAAAATTCTCATGCCTAACCAATCAGTTAGCATGCAACCCACTACTAGTATGAACAAAATGATTATTTGAAGCCATTGTAGGAGTGTCCAAGCCTTAAAATTTATTAAAAATTGTCATAATTACTATTTAAAAATATACATGTCTCCATTTTTACCATAAAAATAGTGGGTATATCCACTATTTTATCTCAGACCAAACCCTATCTGTGACCGTCGATTTTGGGGTTAAAAAGTGAATCCATGCCTTGAAGGGCTTATAGATTGTTTGGGATCCAAATATGGATTTTGAGTAGTTAAAAATGATGGTCAGGGTCCCCATACATCATCTATGGGAAGAAACATTTTATTTTAATTCAAATTCCCTTGAGAGTAGATCAATGTAGATAAACCTCTAGGCCTAGTCTCAAACCCTACTACCATCTTAAGGCACCTCCAAGCTCTTAAAACAAATATTTATGGCCAATGAGGAATGTTTAAAGGTGTTTTAGACCCTAATAAGAAGTTTTCAAGTTTAAATAAGTTATAAAAATGTCAAAGTGGATTTAAAACGTGGCTTGAGCTATTTAACATATACACAGTCAGCTCAAGAGCCAACTTCAAGTGTTCACACACTTCATCACATAGATGTTCAGGGCCAAATATCTTAGGGAAGTTAAATAATCCCTATGGACTAAATGTCCATGAAGTATTGGTTAGAATTGGTGGGGACTAACCTTTATTAATGATTCTTAAGAAAATAACTTGTTAGAATTGATTTGTAGATAACCTGAGTGCCACTTTCCAATGCTCCTATCTCCATACACCATTTTCATGGGACCTTAGGATATTCATGGAAGATTAGGAGGTCAATTAAATATAGTTTCATGGTCATTAGTTCTAGTTTGAATGTCCATATGCTATGAATTATCATTAAGATGGTAGGTGTCTCAAACCCTGACAAAACCCTAAAAATGACCCAATGTTGAATATTTTATCTAAAACACATCCAAATGAAGTGTTTTGACCCTAAAATGACCTTTTTGTTCTACTTAATCCCTTTTATCATCATGATAAATCATTATCTAGCACATGTACGCATAAAACTATATGAAATAAGTCTCGAAAGACTAGTTTGAGCCAAATAATAGATAAATGATATGTGTATGTGTGCACTAAGGGGATAAAGAGAGAAAATGGGTCCTAAATCATGTGAATAAGACATATATTAGTCATTTATATAATCCTCCATGATTTATTATATTGTAAGTAGGCACAACTATTAGTATTAATGGCTATATACACTCATTAAGGGTTAAGAGGATTGATCAAGCAAATGCTATTGATCCATATGACCTTTGAGTTAATATTTATGTTGTTAACAAGGTTTAAGTTCTTCACAACCCCAAGATTTAGGCTAAATTTTAAGATTCATGTTTGTAGATTTAATATTCTATCACCTCCACTAGGACTATGTCATAAAAATTAAGAGCAGACAACAATTTGGGAATTAATAATGCCTCTAACCTTTTATAGGAAAGTCATCATAGTGTTTAAAAACATTTTGGCTAATTTTGATCTTAGGATAAGTCCCTATAGTTTCTTATTTTTCTTGTATACACCCAATAAAAACTTAGGAAGCATGTCTCTCACCCAAAGAACATCTTCAAATGCTCACAAGTATATGGATTTTATGCATGGGGAGCCAAAAACTTCAAGGGAGGTTGAGATTTATTTTGGCATGTATTTTGTATAATCAATTTAAAGATTCAATCCTTTATCTCTATGAACCATCACTAAAACCTGAAGTACTCTTAAACCCCACTTAAACCCTAAAAGGGACTCAACTAAAATTATTTAGTGAAGGATGCATTCAAACACTTAGGAACTACTTGACCAACACCTGGATCATGTTACCAACATAAAGGATCTCATGAACATGGTACCTAATTGTATTTATCTTGTACAGACAACTCCAAAAAGTGAAAATTTACAAGGTTTTGAGTATAAAATGGGTTTTAGAGCCTAAAAAAGAGTTATAAACTATGGGAAATGTAATTTCAAGACTTATTATACTCATCTAATACAATAATTATCCATGGAGCTACATGTAAGTGTCTTTGTTGGATCCTCCTAAGTAGCTAATCTATGAATCCAATTTAAGTAGTCTAGTCATTCAAGGCAAATGAGTTACAGGTGAAGGATAGTTGATAAAAATTCTAAGTGTTGATACAAAGGGTTATTTAAATAGGATTTTAATATTCTCAAATGACTTGGAGGCCTACTTCAACTATCCAAGTCATTCAAACAATGAATATGTATAAAATGAAGAACTTATAAATGAGACCTATTTGATTAGCTAATGGAAGGGTTTAGTGGGTGTAGAATGGAATGATGACATTAATGGGACACCTTGAGGCACTTGTAACTATAATTTTGGTGATCACATTCTATATTTAATTCCACCATGAAGGGATAGAGAAAGTTTCAATTTCAAGTCAACAAGTACATTGAAGGAGAGGTTGCTCAATGCCTCTTGGAGGCCTAATAGCACCCCATGTACATCTAGTAAATATTAAAATAGGAAATATTTGGATATTTTGAGCATGTTCAAGGAATTTAATGTAGTAAAATATAGGATTTATATCCCCACACTTCATCTTAATGCCAAAATGGATCCATTAAAGAAGTGTCAATGCATGGAGGGAGTGATTGTGACTATTGTAACTGTCATGTGCCACCTTGGTCTCATTCATGGTCTTTATTATGCCTAGAATCTTCTCTATTATCTCTCAAACATTATATTTAAGTAATAATTGATCTCTTATTTTCTCATCCCTCATCTAGGTTTAGCAAAGCTCTACCAAAATTTTACCTTGCCTCTTTGAATCAATAGAAATATAGTTGCATATTTCTTAGCTTAATGTTTTTTATTTATGTTAAAGGTGGGATTTTTTTAAACTAAGGTCCCTAGACCCTAGTATAAGTATAAAAATAAAAATAATAATAGGATAACCAATCATATAAAATAAAACAAGACCATCCATGTCTAAAAACATCTAAAAATTAGCTCTGAAATAGCCACAAAATAACTAAAAACTAATATAAATATTAGCTACTAGACACATCCTCCCAGCAGTTTTTCATCTTCTTGAGGTTCATATCAATTTGTAGTAACAAATTTTCATGATCCATAGTGTATTAAGATGTACTACTCTTCCCCTTCTTTCCATTACCTTTGCTTATAAAATTGGGTTCAAATAACTCTTTGAGATGAGCCCACAATTTTTCAACATTATATATTCCTTCACACATTACAACTTTACTATAATTAACTAAAAAGCTAGTTTTAATATTAAATATTCCATTAACTTGTTCTAATAAATCCAATCTAAAATCTAAACCATGAATTTGATTGTCTTACTCCTTAGCTAATAAAGGTTGGGTCATCTTTGCATTTTATTGTTATAGCGCATTCACCTTGCCATGTAGTTCTATGATCTCATGCATAAACCACCTCATGATAGGGTTTTGGAGGTCAAGTTCTTCCAATTTTTTCTCTCCTTTCCTTTGAGTGATGTAACCAAGTTGTTTAAATCCATGTTTATATCATTTTTGTTTAGATAAGTATCCCCTTTCTATGTATGGGTATCCGTAGGCTCCCATTCCACTTATCCTTCTTTACTACACTTGAGTCTCTTTTAGGTTTGTTTCCATACTCTACTTCCTTTAGATATTCTCCCATCTCTTCACTATCCTTTTCCACATCAATTACAGTCTCCACTCCCCTATTTTTATGTAGATCCTAAGGACCCCAATTCCCAAGTTTCCCTTATTTCCCTTGGCTGGGAATTATAGATTTTAAAGCACTTCAGAGTATTTTCTTATATTATCTTGATGTTTTTTGTTCTTTTCAACCTCCTTCACATTAACATTTTCAATAGGTTTTTTATTATGCCTAGAGACCCTGATCATACTCTAAAGATACTTTATCCACACTTTTTTAATTTTTTAATATCCACAAGCCCCTCTTCAAGATTTTACTTCAAGGTTTGTGGGATATCAGGCATGATTTTATTCATGCCTTTAAATTACTTGAAAATAAGGTATATTACTCCCTCATGTTTAGGAGTAGAGTAATTTCCATGCTTAAATTTTAGAATTGAACCCTTCATAAATTTCAAGATAAAATAAAGACTAAAAGGAACACCATGCCTAACATAGTTTAACATTCTAAATAGAGACCATCCCACAACATGTTACTGACCTATTAAAGTGACGTATTGCATTAAATGAAATGCAACCTCTATAAATGTCTTAGGTAAGGATTCCCTATCAAAACTATTGTATAGCTTCTCTAATTACTCACCTTCTTTGAGAAAAGCCTCTTTATCAAGTTTGAAATCTCTCAATGTATAATATCTCTGTCTCCTCAGTCATATGGGAAATGAGTTCCTTAATAACGTCTAAAGTTACTCCATTGATGGTCACTGATATTTCATCTCATTCCTTCATGAACAAGACTAAGAAATGCAAGTCAAAACCTTGTATCCTTTCCATAAAACTTGCAAAGCCACTAACCTAGAAAGCTACCGATACTCTTTCATTTTTCCTAAGTTTTAGATGTAGTTTTGGTTCAATTCTATTTGGCAACCCCATTTTATTTCTCTCACCACTACAACTAATTCTACTTTTGAAATTCACCTAAATGAACTAGAATGAATGAAACTACAAGTTGTGTTCTGGCCATCTAAGAGTTGTTTTAGAATGTCTATAAGCTTCTCCTTTGAACCCTTAAAAAACTCATCAAAATAAGTGAGTCCTTGACTCACCTTAAAACTGACCAAGACAACTCTATGAATTTAAAGATTCACCCATGTACATATAATTAACAAAATTATTATTTCCTTCAATTTTAACATTTAAAATCAACTCCCTAGGGAGATCCTCATGACCTATCCAAGTTATAAAACCCACATTATTGACTCCCTTATAGGTGAACCAGTCATCAATCCCATTCCCTTCCCTATAGGTATGTTATATGCTCACATGATAAAATGAGTTAAACATGACTTAAGCTTCATCTATAACATGTTTGATAAACCATCTAATGAATTTTTTTCTAGACAAACAATTCAAAATATTTAGTGAGTCTACTTTCACTAATAAGTTTTGAATATTTATTTATTTCACCAATTTGATCCCCCATAATGCAGATAGATATTCAACCCAATGATTCAACCTCACCCCCATGTCTAATATGTAAGAAACAATCAAATTACCCTCATGATCTCTAATAACTCCACCTTCTTTTCAAGTTTTATAAAAATTGAGCTTCATCCATCCCTCAGTAGGAGGTTTTGATTTCTTTTTTTTCATAATTTCATCCTTAAGATCTGGTTTCCCTAAATTTGAAGAGTCTATTTTCCAATTAAGAGTTCATATTTGTTTAAAGCGAAGAAGATTTTTGCCTTTTTTTATTTTGAATAGAAATATAGTTTTATTTTATGAGATTAAAAATTCTTTTTGAGGTTACCTTGTTGTTTCAATTTTTTACCCTAAAAATTATATTATTCCATTAGTACACCTTGGGGAATCTAATTTCTTAGTTAAATGTTAGTGTGGATTATAAGAGTTTATTTATAGAATGTATGATTATTATTGTCATTTTTATGTCCTTTCATGCACCTAAATTCTTGTTATCAGTCTATGTAGGTCGTGTGAAGTGTCAACAAGTAGAGGTGTTCTTTAAGTGTCATGAGCTAATGGTGTCTTATGCAAATCTAGGTTCTTATCCTTCAATTTACATAACTCTCACTTAACCTTCACATGATACATTCATGTTTAGAACTTCATTAAGAGGTGTGATAACTTTTAGTCTTCATCAAGTTAATTAGTGTGTTTGAGGGACAAACCAAGAATGGATACTCAATCATTGGTGCATCACCACTTTAGTGTAAGTTCTTTCATAAATTTTCATCTCTTTTCCATTTTCATCCCAATATAACTAGGTCTTAGAGAGTGGATTCAAGTAAAAATTTGGGGATTTATCCCCATTTAAACTGGATGTTTGACCTACACCTTAATTATCCCATAACCTATAGGTCAATCCAATATTAGTCCAGGTATAAGGAGGGTTTGAATAGTCCGAATTCAATAAGGTTATAACTTGGGTAGTGAAAAATTTTGTCATGCATAATAGGACCAGATATAAAGTGATTTAAGACTTGATTTAACATGATTTGATAACTTTGGAGGACATATGTAATGCTAAAGATAATAAGTTGTAGATTGGAAGGTATTTTCAAGTAAAAGGTGTACAATAGATCTTCTTTAAAAGGTAAGAAAATTGAATTTGTTGAGTTATAATTGGTTATTACAAGAAGAAAGAGGTTTCTTAAGTTTAAACCTAATCCTACACCTCCCAATTATTAGAGGTAAAAATCCATACGAGAAGGAGTGAATCAATGGTGGCAAACAATCCAATTCAATTTATAAACACTTAAGCATTTAATACAACCATTCATGAAGCATTTAAGATGTTTATAACAATGAAAAAATAGATAATATAATATTACACACACAAGATCTATGTGGTAAACCCTCTTAGGGAATAAAATCCATTATAAATATTACAAACACATGGACTTCTTGTCCCATAAGATATTAAAAACATGAGACTTTAGTGGAACACCCATTCCACAAGGAACACTTGCCCCTATGATGGTCAAGTCCTTCTAACCTAAATTTAGTGAAACACATGTTCCACAAGGAGCACCTACTAACCAAAATTTATTCAAACACCTATTTCACAAGGATTACCTAATCTTAGGATGATTAAGTCCTTATTACTAGACTTTAGTGAAATACCTATTCCATAAGGAGCACCTACCCCTAGGATGGTTAAGTCCTTCTAACCTAGATATTGAGCACCCTAAAAAAAACCTATGATATGAACATATCCACCTTTTAATTTATTTATTCAACACCTGATGATGGACATCTAATTTTCTAACCCTTTTAAAACACCCTCTCTATCTCATAAAGCCTCTCACATAGGCATGCCATAATCTCTCTTCTTTTTCACACACTTAGACCTAAAAATCCTTATTATATTCACTTCTCTCCCTAATATTAAAACCTACAATATTACTATATTTGACATTAGAAATATAACCTAAAGGCCATACACACAATCATCAACCTACTCTACTCTACAACCCATCCATTGGGCACACACCCTTTCTTCTTTCCTTCACTCTTAAACTCTTATAAACACCTCTCTTTCACAAGTATTCAAACCTAAAAGAGCACTATTTTTGACATCTAAAATATGACCTATAATCATACACATAATCATCAACCTAATCTATTCTTCAATCCATCCACTAGGCACCATTTCTCTCCTTCACCTCTCAACTCTATACTCTTCCTCCACTTAGAGCCCACTCTTACAAGTCTAGAAATCATCACCTTTGATTTTGCCTTTTATAGAGCCTTCATGATTATTATCTTCTAGGTCAGCCATAATACTTTCCTTAATGCTTAGGACATATTACATATCTCAATAATATTCCCACAGGTCAGCCATAACATCCATGGGTCACCCTTAAGAAAGTACACTTTTCAATTAGGCCTTAGTAGCCCTTATAGGTCTCATAGAGACCTATTCACCCATTTATCACTCCATTGAGTAAAAAAGATAACACATGATCACTTTTAAATATATGGGTCCACTCCATATTACCCTTAATACATCCTCAAATTATTACTCCTACCAAAACACTCTTTTGATAAAGCATAATTTGCATAAACAACATTTTGTACACAAGAATACCATGAATGAATAAACAATCAACTTATAAGCATTTGTTTATACTAAATATGGATTGGTAAAACATCCAAAATCCATACACATAATTCTTAGGGAGTATACAATAATCTCCAATATCTAATTCACCTTGAAATATCCAAATATCATTAGAATAAACTCTTATCCTTTTTAGGTCACTTACAGACCATGGTCAAACACACAGTCAACTTTGGAGCTCAATATCTACAATTTTATGGATAGTGAAACCTTCTAACCATATTTGCTGGATGTTCCTTGGATCCATTTACAAATTTTCATAATAAATCATCTTTTAATTCATCCTAGATCAAATGTTATTTCTCAAACACTTTAGACTAGTTTTTTCCCCTTTACTAATGCAAATGCTAATAGTCATTATTAAACATTGAACACTTTTCCATCATCTTGTGTCCTCACATCTTTGATAAAATATATACTATTGATATTTTTATAAGTATCTCAATCTTTAAATTTTCTCACTATTACACATCAAACATTTATCATCATCTTGTTGCTTCCTAGTAATTTAGAACAAATGCACTCCATCAATCTCCTTGGATTAGCTAGGTCTTTATCTTACAATGCTCACCATTAGATCTTGATCAAAACTCCCATGATTATGAAACTTGGAACTCTCAAATGCCTTTTGAACTCTTTAATATTAATCCATATACTTGTGCCACTTAGCAATCCCATGTGCTTTGTTGACTCTTTGACTTGTCCTGTACCATTGATCTTCATAAGTATGAACCACTACTCATCATTGTTTTTTTGTTATATTATCAAGATTGTGACACTTATCAATATTATGTGTTGACTTCATACACACCATTAAACTCAATATGTATGATTAAGCACTCACCATAAGATATTCTAGACCAAGGACCTTAGACTTCAACATGATTAAACTTGATGGTCTCTAGCCCATCATAGTCTACTATATCAAATTTGAAGCTTTCTAACTTGTGGTATAAATCAATTCAAGACTTCAAATTTTTATGGTAGCTTCTTGGCATATAGAAAACATCTTCACATAAACCTTTGACCATTATTAACTTTATTTATAACTTAATTAAATGCACAAACTTACTAGTTCATACATACATACATGTTGTGCAGTGACAGTCTAACTTCTCTCAATCTAGAATATTCATTTTATTCTTTTCAAATTCTCACAAAAAAAACTAGAGCTTTATCAAGATATCTATAGATGCCTCACAACCTCTTCTTTGTCCTTACGGACCTACACAAGTTCCATATCTCTCCAAGGTATCCATTTGATAATTTTAACATTAATGCACTAGTACCACATGATATCTAATCATCCTTGACCTCTGATAGGACCCTTCACACATGATCAATACTTTGGACCCATACCTAATCATGGAAAAATTGAAGATCAACCAAGCCTAATTCAAGCATACTAGGACAATCACACTACACACTTTGTCATTGACACTTAGACTATCAAGACACTTCATCCACTCACCTGGACACCTACATAACATAAATAATAACTCTCTAGTAATCTCCACCTTTTTCATTGATGTCAACACCCATCATACAACTCACCTTCCTTCTCTCTCTTTAAGCACTCTCATAATAGGAACCTTCTCTCCTTTTGACACAATGATAAATTGGGCACAAACTAATCCTAAGGACCTAAAAATACCATCAACAAGAGAGGACCACCTTATAAATATGGTACAAACTCCCCCTTAAATTTATCCTACCTCTTCTTTCCTTGACAACTTCCTCTTATTACATGTCAACACTCTCTTCAACTAAGAACTACAACCAATGAAGAAAGAACACACAAAAGCACTAAAATTTGATGTAACTCACCAAGAAACATCTAGGAATGACTCCCACTAATATCTGTCATACATTTAACCTCTTGAGCATCTTCAAATCTTCACACACCATGAAGAGCCACCACATAGGCTTACTAGCCTTCTCTCTCAAGCCACCTCAAGAACCACCAACAAAACTTCATCCCACTCACTAGATAGGAAACATTCTCTAACTAACCTGATAAATCACCTTGAAACACTCTTGCCTTTAGCTTTTGGATAGAGTAAGCAAAAACATCAAATCTTCACACTAGGCATGTCTAGATTCCTTATAGCCCTACTTAGAACTTGTAGAGCCCACAACTTTTAGTATACATACTTTCAAGTCCTAAAACGTCATATCTAGCTTACTCTCATATTCCCCATTAATCAAACCAATATTCATCACCTATATCCTCCTATGTTACATACTTCCTTCATAAATCTACTAGCTAATTAGGCCTCCATTTTGACAAAAACTTGAATAATTTGTATAACACATACCTTCAAATGTCTGTGAATATTGATTTTAAAACCAATTTTATCCATTAAACCTTTTAAAAATCCTTAGACCTCAACTCATAAGGAAAACCAATTTAATATCATATATCAAATCTCTAGAATCTTAAAACAAACAAGGTCAACAAACCTCCTTCTGGTCAATGCCCACCTCTAAAACTTTTTGCACACTTGGAGATGACCATCACACATTTCTAGATGAAGATTTTATCCTTCATAATTTTATGAATCCATACATCCTATAATTTATTTTATGCCTACTTGCCCTTAAGCCAAAATTGAGAAAACTAAGAGCACTCAAAAATCTCCCATTTGACTTCAACATACCTTAAAAACATAAAAACACATAGAACATGCTAGAATAAGGTCAAAAAACCTTTCTATCCAAACTCTCAAATCCTCCTTTACAAATAGGAAACCTTTAATCTAACCCTATAGATTACTCCAACTTTAGGACCAAAGTCTCTAAATACACCTTGAGTACACATACTTTTCCACAAGAAAAATATCTCTTAAGAAGCATAGGTAGAGACACCCTACTTCAGGTAGTTCCTTTGAACAATGTGAAACTAGGAGTCACCCACAACTCCTCATATTATTTCTCCTCCTTGGTCAACTAATATTGATAGTTATTCTTATTCTTCTTCCACTACAACATTCTCCTTCTCTTCTAAGATTGTATTGATAACACAAGGATAACATATATTCATGACATACCTTTTCATTTGAAGAATCTTACTTATAGTTTAGAACCTCATCACTAGGTATTGATATCTGATGTTATTTGAACGAAACTTGCTTAGAAATATTAGGATGTTTACTTGGATCCATACACACCTCAAAACTAGCCTTAACTAGTACCTTGATCTTCTCTTTGAGATTAGTCTCTTAATTCACAACATGAGTAGACAATGAGAGCCCTTGACACTCTTTAAATTTTATAGAATTATCCACCATGTCAAACATATTACTTAGACCTATAAACTCATCATGACTCACACTTACCACCGTTTGTTTCCATGAGTTAACTTGTCTTATTTATTTTGCTTTAGGAGTCTAATTTAACATATTCTATCTTGTAGGCTTTTGCTTGTAGAATCTATCAATAATGTGACCTCTATCTTGATATTTGAAGAAAAATATAATTTTACAAGAATCTTATCCTCCCTTTCTTTATTATAACAAAATATTACAATATGTCCATTTTTTGACAATTGAAATAACTACTCCTTTTGAAGACTCACCTTCACTTACCTTATTTGGATAATGCTTGACAAAATGTCCCTCAATAAGATAGTTAAAGAAATTAAATTTTTTCACACCTTTTTATTGATGAACCCCATCATATTTCCAAGAAAACTCATTTCTAATAGGTCATCAACACTCTCTATCCCTATGACCAAATTAATTACATGTGTAATAGTAACCATTGAAACTTGCATACCTCATGGCATTTGGTTGTCTGATCTGATTTTTCTTCAATCTATTTACACCATAATTTATTTACTAATTGGTGACATTCAAGGGTTGAACCACCTTACTCTCATTTACCTTCATGTCAACTTGAGAAGTAACTTTGTGATCTTGATTAAAACCCAATCCATATATATCACTAGTAGACTTTTGACTTTTTATGAGATTTTCTAGATCATTAGAACTTTTATCAAACTTGAAAAACGATTTCACCTTTCTTGTAGACTTATATAACTCATCTTTCAAAGACACAATCTCAAAAACATACCTTAAACATTCTTATTCTTTGGATATTAGACTTATAAACACATATTCCAACTAGAATTAAGAAACATGACTGCAGTTTCATGCTCCTAGGTGTCTTCATTAATTATTGCATCATACACACTAAATTGATCCTCATAGTCCTTGATTTGAGACATTATATTATTTTTAATCTTATTCATAATCTTTAATTCTTCAAAAGTGTTCATAAATTTAGTCTCATAGTCCACCTCATCTTTATCATCATCTGAATCACTCCAAGTAAACTCCTTTTGATATGAGAAACTTCCTTCCTTAGCCATGAAGAGTTATTCATATTTAACAAGACCATAATATTTATGATCATACTCTAAGTCACTATTTTCACTCTCATCTGATTATTTTCAATCTTATTTGGTGTAGAGACTCTTCTTGTCCTTGAAGTACTTCTTGTTGTCAAACCTTCTGAATCCCTTCTTCTTTTTATCAAACTTTAATGATCTATTTCCATCATCATGACCTTTATCATGCTCTTCTTCATCATTATTATTATTCCTATGAGGGAACTTGTTATAAAAATATCCTACTTATCCATAATTGAAGCATTTGAAGGTAGTTTACCCTTATACTTGCCTAAACCTATTTTCAATTTCCTTGTAAATAAAGAAATTAATTCATCATCATCAATATTAGATGTATAATCCTCATCGAGTTTCTTACCTTGGAACTTATTCTTTGTATTTGTTTCTATCTTAAATGATTGATCCTTCTTTGGTGGTATATCATCATTTATTATCATCTCATAGGAAGTAAGGATGCCATGTATTTCATCCATCTTCAATTGAGTAAGATCACGACTTTATTCTAAAATAGATACTTTAGAATCAAAGTTGAGAGAGAGAGAAAAATTAATACCTTTTTAACTAAAATATATTCTTCATGTTTATCTCCAAGACCTCTGATGATGTTCACAATCTCATCAACTCTCTCTAGAAAGGATGCCATAGAATCTACTTCCTTCATCTTAAGACTCTCAAATTATCTTTGGTGAGTTTGCAACTTTGCCAACTTAACCTTTGAATCTCCTTAATAATTAGTCTTTAATTTATCCCACATTTCCTTGGTAGATATTTAATAGATTACCTTGGTGTATTTATTCTCTAAAACACCATAAGTGATAACATTCATTACCTTAGAATTTTTCTCAAACAACTTCTTATCTACAGCACTAGATGGATAGATAGTAGGTGTAGAATAACCATCCAAAATATATTTCCATGTGTCAAACCCTAGGGACATGATTTATTTCCTCATCCTTGCATTCCAAAATACATAATTAGATCCATTAAACATTGGTTCTTTCTTAGTGTAAAAACCTCCTTTCATTTGATGGCTGCCCATATTGTACCTTGGATCTCCTTCAAACTATCAAGCCTTTACCAAAGGACATTTTATGATACTAATTATTAGAGGTAAAAACCACTGAGAATGGGGGATGAATCAATGGTGGAAAAAAATCCAATTCAATTTCCAAACCCTTAAAACACGTAAGCATTCAATACAACCATTCATGAAGCATTCAAGATGTTTATAATAATGAATAAATAGATAATGCAAGATTACACACACAACATAAGATCTATATGGTAAACCCTCTTGGGGAATAAAAACCAATCTCAAGCCTAAAAACACATGAAATACTTATCCTATAAGGTATTAAAAACATGATACTTTAGTGGAACACCCATTACACAAAGAACACCTACCCCTAGAATGGTCAAGTCCTTCTGACCTAAATTTAGTGAAACACGTGTTCCATAAAGAACACCTACCCCTAGGATGGTCAAGTCCTTCTAACCTAAATTTACTAAAATTCCTATTTCACAAGGATCACTCACCCCTAGGATGGTCAGTTCCTTTTGAATAGACTTTAATGAAACACATATTCCATAAGGAGCACCTACCCCTAAGATGGTCAAGTCCTTCTAACCTAGATGTTGAACACCTTCCAAAAACCTATGATATGAACATCTCCACATTTGAACTAATGTATTTAACACCTGATAATGAACCTCTAATTTTATAACCCCTACAAAACAACCTCTCTATCGCATACAATCATCTCACATAGGCATGCCACAATCTCTCTTTCTCTTCACACACTTAGACCTTTAAATCCTTCATCTATCACTTATATCCCCAATCTTCAAACCTATAAGAGAATTATCTTTGACATAAAAAATATAACCTATATTTTATATACACAATCATTGAAATACTTTTCTCTATAACCCATCCACTAGTCACATACCCTTTCTTCTTTACTTTTCTCTTCAACTCTTATAGATAACTCTCTTTCACAAGTATTCAAACCTGTAAGATCACTATTTTTTACATCAAAAATATGACCTATAGTTCATAAACATAGTCATCAACCTAATCTATTCTTCAATCCATCCACTAGGCACCCTTACTCTCATGTGCATGTCAACTATATACTCTTCTTCCACATAGAGCCCACTCTCACAAGTCTGGAAATTATTACCTTTGATTTCACCTTTTATACATCCTTCATGATTATTATCTACTACATCAGCAATAATACTTTCCTCAACCCTTAAGACATATTACATATCTTAATACCACTCACATAAGTCAGCCATAGTATTCATGTGTTACCATTAAGCAGTTACACCTTTAAATTATGCCTTAGTAGCCCTTATAGGTCTCATGAGACCTATTCACCCATTTAGGACTCCACTGAGTAAAACAAAAACACAATATAAATTTTAAATACATATCTCCACTCCATATGACCCTTAAGACATCCTCTAATTATTACTCTTTCTAAAACACTCTTCTGCTAAAGCAAAATTTGTTTAAATAACATTTTATACACAAGAATACCATGAATGAATAAATAGTCAACTTCTAAGAATTTGTTCATATTGAATATATATTTTTAAAACCTCCATAATATATAAAAATCATTTTCATGGCGTCTAAAACACTCTCTAGTAGATAATTCACCTTGAAACATCTAAATATCACTAGAACAAACTTAGTTATCCTTCTCGAGTCACTTACAGACCATGATCAAACACACAATCAACTTTGGATCTCAATATCTACAAAAGTATGAATATTCAAACCTTATAACCAATTTTAATGGATGATCTTTGAATTATTTTACAAATTTTCCTTTTATATCACCTTTGAATTTATCCTAGATCAAAATTTATGTCTCAAACATTGTAGACTTGTTTTTTCCCTTTGTTAATTCAAATGCCAATGGTCATTGTCAAACATCGAACACTTTTCCATCATCTCATATCCTTGCATATTTAATAATATGCACACCATAAATATTTTATAATTATCTTAGTCTTTACCTTTTCTCATTATTAAACATTGAACACTTGTCATCATCTTGTTGCTTCTTGACAATTTGGAACAAATATGCTCTATCAATCTCCTTAGATCAACCAAGTCTTTATCTTGAAATTCTCACCATTAGATCTTCATCATAACTCTCATTATTATGACACTTAGCACCCCAAAATTCCTATGATCACTTTGATTTCATTCCATGAACTTATGTCACTTGGTAGTCCCATGTGCTTTATTGACTTTTTGACTTATCCCTCACTGTTGATCTTCATAAATACACACCACCATTCATTATTAATATTTTGTTTAATTAGAAACCTTATGGCACTTTTCACTAGTGCATGAAAACTTTGACATGTTGAATTCATACACACCATTGATCTTAATATATATGTTTATGTACACATCATTGGATCTTCTAGACCAGTGACCTCAGACTTCAACATGATTAAACTTGACAGTCTCTGGCCCATCACAGTCTGCTAGAGAAACTTTAAAACTTTACAACTTGAGCTAGAAATCATTTTAAGAATCCAAATTTTTAGGGTATCTTCTTGTCACTATATAAAAAATCTCCATGTAAACCTTTCACCATTATTGACTTTATTTATACTTAAATTAAATTCACAAACTTATTCATTCATATATATCTACATGATGTGCAGTGATAGCCTAGCTTTTCTTAAGCTAGAATATACATGTTATTCTTTCCAATGCTCACAAAACAAACCATATCTTTGTCAAGATATCTATGGATTCCTCACAACCTCTTCTTTATCCTTACAAACCTACATAAGTTCCATATCTCTCCAAGATATCTATCTTATCACTTTATCATTAATTCATTAGTACCACATGTTATCTAATCATCCTTGACCTCTGATACGACCCCTCACAATTGCTCAATACTTTATACCCATCCCTCGTCATGTCAAAACTGAAGATTAACCAAGCATAATTCAATCATACTAGGATAAGCATAATTCACACTTTGTCATTAAAACTTATACTATCAAGACACTTCATTCACTCACCTTGACACCTCCATGACATCACTAACCACTCTTCAACACTAATTCTCTAAATCCCCCCAATTCTACCAATTTTACTTAAACATAGTCTATTTCAAGTCCTCTAATCCCAATGGCTAGAATTATAATTCAATAATTTTTACCCTTTAATGGTGGTAACCCTTTGAACCTTAACTAGTTTGATGATATCCCAGTTACTACCCTTAAAAACCTATGCAACTTTACTAAGGGAAACTCCACCACCCCTATGGAAGACATAGTTTATTTATCCAAATTATGCTCAATACATAATATCACCCAAGAAAATGTAGCCATGAGAGTTTTGGAAACTTATTTGATGCGTAAATATCTTCATTAGTATAGGGGTCTCGCTCTTGCCTCCATAAACACATAGGATGAGTTTGGTGAGTGTTTATGTAAGCATTTTGAAGATAGAAGTGATCATGTTTCATTATTTGAATAACTCACCTTAATTAAGAGGGCATCTTAGGAATCCATGGTTGATTTTAACTATAAATTTCAAAAAACTTGGGATAAAATTCCTATTATAATCAATCCCACCCTTAAGTATTCCTTCTTATACTATCTAAGGGCCTTAAATTTTGATATTGTTATGATGATGCAGTCCATTAAGGGGACCACATTGCTAGAGGCATATGAAACATTTATAAGAGTATAAAACTACTTGATTCAAGTAGGAAAGCTTACTCCTAGGCCCCTCATGCCCTTATTTATAGATATTCAACCCATTGCATCCACCATTGCTAGCTCTAAATAATCAAGACCAACCTAATGGAAACTAAGTAGATATCATAAGTGAGATTGAGGGGTTACTTAAAGAACAAAATAATAAATTAGTAGACTTAAAAAGGCATAGAAATACATATTATAGACCTTATTAATCCCCTTATCAGGCCCCATACCCATATTATCCATATAATATGCCTCCTTACTAGCCTAACCAATAAAGTTAGGGGTAAATTACATAGGCCAAACCTTAAAATAGTTACAACCCAAATGTTTTTAGTAGTTCAAGGGCATTGGTACCAACAAAAAATAACTATGCACAAGAGGGATAGTGGTTTGATCTATGGGGTCAATCAATTTAGATGGCAATAGATATAAATGGGTAAGGATGTCAGACGTGATATATGTAGCAAGGTCTTACCTTTTAAGAATGTGGCAACATACCTCCTCCATAACAGCAATAAGGTCCTCAAACACTTCATGAAGGCATGCCTATCATTACCCAAGCTGAAGTACCATGTCAACAAGGAATGAATGTGAGTATTTCACCTACTGCGACCACCTTTTCTAACTTTCAATATGGTGGGAATTCTTTTGAGAAAGTGGCATCTAATTTGGAGTAGAATGTGCCCAAGGTAGATAATTTGGTTGCATCCCACACAAGGGCTAAGAGAAGGATGATAGAATATAGTTTAGAGTATTATAAGTCCACTCTAACACACCTCTAAGTATCTTAAGATCCTGACACTTAAGGTGAAGTCCATACAACATAGTAGACATCCCAAATGCATGGGTATTAGTAGAAGAGTCCCTTCATTCCCCAAGTCACACAAGCTATAAGTGATGCTTCTACTTTCAAGTTACAACATAAGAGTTCTAACTCTCCCTTTAGTATTATATATTACATGAAGAAGTCCAATGTTAACATTCATATGTTATATTTTCTACTCATTCTAAGATAAAAATATCTTCTTTAACAAGAGTTCTCCAATCTTTCTCTCATGCACAAGCAAGATAAAAAGGTGAGTGCAGTTTATGTTAATGGCAGTCAACCTAATGAAATCCAAGATCCTAAAGTAGTTAATCCACATCCTTTTTACTTATCATTCATAATAAGAGACTACCTTATCCATAATTGCATGATAGATAGTGGTGCTTTTACTCTAGTCATGCCAAAAACAATATCTGATAAGTTAGATCTCAAGTATAAACCCAATGAAAACAAAATTTTATAATTAGATGAGTTTCCCAAAAATATATTATGTGTCCTTAAAGACCTTAATATTGTATTAGCTACCTACTCTAACTGTACTCTCATAAGATGACATGGTAGTTGATCTTCCTCTATATTTTGCCTTATACATATCTAGGGATTTTACTATAAATATTGGGGGGTACATTTCATATGACTAGTCATACAAGTTTCTTAGGACTAGATATGGGACAAAGGTCACTATTAGGTCTGAACCTATTTCTAGGTTCCACTTAGAACCATATATGCCTAGCCTATCCAATGTGAACTGCACTATCTTAAATGAGGATGAGAACATCAATGATCAAGAGTCCAAAGATCATATTTAATGCATCTTAGACTTGTTCCTCTATGAGTGGGTAGTTTAAAACCATGGTTTTGACCCATACAATACCATTGAGGAGGTAGGCCTAGGTGTATACTACATGCATGAAGAAGGAGCTATTGTACCTAGTCTTATAAGCCAAACTCAAGAATATGAAGGCATATGGACCTTATTATTTGATGGATAAAGATTAAAGAATGGGAGTTGGGATGTATTGATGATTTTTTTTACTTCTAATTTGAGGTACTATTCTTAATTAAGATTTTAATTAAATTAAACTTAAAACACTGTATAGTATGAAGCCCTCATGTATGGGCTACAATGGGCAAAGAGAAGAGGAATCAAAATTTTACAAGTGAAAGGGTAGAGTGAGTTAGTTTTGTAGTAGGTGAGAGGTATTAGTGTAGAAAAATATCCTATTTTAGAGGCCTACAAGCACTGGGTGTGGGATCTCTTTGATGACTTCTTAGCATTAGACATTCGTTTCATACCTAGGGAGTTAAACCATCATGTAGATAAAATAGATGTTATTGGTGCACAATATGAAATTTTTGATGGATTAAAAGTAACTCAAATATGGTCATATATCAAGGTTGTATGTAGGCCATCTATACTTAAAAATGAGGTGAGTAGGCATGTCTTTGACAATGATAAGCAGATTGCTTATTTTCTCATGCATTAGGTAGAATTATACCATAAAAATCAAGGTAGACTATAGCATTAGTTTGATGATCAAATTATCTAGATAAGAAATAAAAAATTACCTAAGGGATTGGTGACATTGGAGATTTTATTTAATTAATATGATCATTTGAGTAAGGACAAGGTGAGTGTCTCAACTAGAGAAAAACATTATGAGAAGATATCCATTTTTAAGGACAAGTTGCTTAAGTTGGAAAAAGTGAACACCAAAGAAGAGAGATTTTCCTTCATATCCTTATGTTAGGAGTATGAAAATGTTTATTCATGGGAATACCATGATCTAAAAGGCTTTGACCCCAAGTTATCCCAACACACCATAGAGATTGAGGAAAATTTTAAATTGGTAAGGCAAAAGTAAAGACCAGTCAACCCTAAGGTTGAAGATATTGTGAGAAGGTAATAATATAAATTTATTGAATATAATATCATATTCCCCATCAATAATTCCTCATGGATGAAAAACTTTGTGCTTGTGGGGAATAATAATGGAGAGATATGCCTATGTGTTGATTTTAGAGACCATAACAAGGTGTCTTTGAGAGACCATTGTCCACTACCATCCATGGATTAGAACATTTAAAATGTTTCATGATATTAGATTTTTTATTTTCTATAATTAAGATATAATTATATATTGGTCAAGGAGGAAGATAAACATAATACTACCTTCACAACAAAGTGGGGCACCTATGCCTATATGAAAATGCCCTTTGGATTATTCAATATAGGGGTAAATTTATAAAGGGAAAAGGATGTTTCCTTTTAGGGGATAATTAATGATATGGTGTTCATCTATCTTGATGACATCACTATGTTTTCTAAGGACCCAACAGAACACATGGCACACTTGAGGTTAGTCTATGATAGGAGTAAGTAGTTTGTAGTTTCCTTAAACCCTAATAAATGTATCCTTTTAGTCCATAAAAGAAAATTATCAGGGCATGTTTTTTCAAAGGATATCTTATCCATAGACCCTAAGAGGATTGAATAAATCTTATTATTTCCTTTTCCAAAATACAATAAATGTTTTCATATCTTCTTGGGAAAGATGAACTTCATAAAGAGGTTTATTTTCAGTTTTGTAGAGTTAGTAAAGCCACACACTCATATGCCTAAGAAGAAAAAGGAGTTCACATGGAGAAAGGAAGGAAAGATAATATCTAAATAAATAAATAATTCCATCTCTCAAGCCCCCACCCTCATCAACCTAGACTTTATCAAATATTTTTTCTAGTTTTCATTCTCCACATCTAATGCCATTTTTGCTATGTTCATGCAATAGAATGATAAAGGACTTAAACAACCAATTTCCTTTTTATTTAATCCTTAGAAGGATATGTGGAAAGGTACACATTTTTGGAGAATAATTTACTTGGTTTTATGAGAGGGTTTAAAAATTTTAGACACATGGTGTCTAATAATAAAGTCATAGTGATGGTAGTGCACCCCAAGCATTAAGGAATTCATTCTTAACAAAAATTTAAGTGAGAAAAGTGATGGGTGGGTAAAAAAGTGTATGTAATATGACATTTAGTTGAGAATTACCAAGATGATCATGGGTATAGCTCTCTATGAACACATTTTCATAGAGGTTAAATAAGATAAAGACACAGTGTTAGTATTCCATGATAGTTAGCAGGTAGTTGGAAACATAGCTCCTCTCGGTTGGACCCATGATGTGATCATTTTTATCCAAAAATGAAAATTTTATATGGGATTAAATAGGACCAAAAGGAGAAACTTTAGGCTACATACCATACCTTATCTCCTTTTTGATGGAGGGCTCTTTAAGAAGGATATAGGAGGCATGATCTTAAGGTGTGTTGAATCAAGCTAGATTAACAAACTACTTAATTAGTTTCATGATGGGCCTATAGGTGGGAAATTTGATTACAAAACCAAAACCTCCAAGATAATTATATTAGGATATATTTTTCATACCTTGTTTATATACTCACATACTTGGGTCATAAAGTGTTCAAAGTGTGCCATGTTCACTAGAAAATAAAGATTAGATTCCCTACCCTTACAGCCTATCCAAGTTGAACATCCCTTCATGAAATTGGCCTTAGAATTCATATTAATTATCCATCCCAATTATATTTCTAGTTATAATTTTGTCCTTACATCCACTGAATACTTCACAAGGTGGGTGAAGGCAGCTACACTTAAACAAGCCAATGAGAACATAGTCTTGGAGTTATATGATAGTCTTATGACCAAGTTTGGTATACCTTAAACAATCATATCCTATAATACCTTGGCCTTCATTATTAATAAATAATGTGAGTGGTCCCTTATCCATGGCATATACCTCTAGTATTCCTCCAATTATTACCCATAGGGTAATGGGCTAGCAGAGTTCATAAATAAAAACTTGATAAGGATCATTTAAAATACTATGGAAGGTAATAAAATGGAATGGTACACAAATTTGAATACTACCTTATGGAAAGATATATTCACACTTAATAGGTATATTAGAAACTCTCCATACCTCTTTGTCTATGGTATAGAGGTAAGACTACCTATTTCCCTTAAACTACCAACCTTAGATCTTGCTCACCAACTTGATCTCTTAAAAGATGTTCCAATGCAAGTGAGAAGAATGAGATGAGATAGTTAGAGGAGACAAGGTATATTTCCATGCATTATATTTGGTCTATTAAACATCAAATCAAGAATTAATTTGACAAAAAAAAATCATCTAGGACATTCCAATAAGGAGACATAGTGCTTAAGTGGGATGAAGATCATGCAAAGCCAGGGAAGCACTCTAAACTTGAAAGTCTTTGAAGTGGACCTTATATCATCACTAGATGTAAGGAAAGTAATGTTTTTAAATTATTTTGGTTGAATGGTGAGGAACTCTCCATCCATATCAATGGTAAATTCCTTAAATTCTATTATTAATCTTCATCATGTTCCTCTTATACATAGTAGCTAGAGTTTGTTTCCTTACTCTAAATGCTTCTTCACATGATAGGTTTCTTATTACTTTGTCTTATCTTTTTTCATTGTGTGTTATTTTTTCTTGTACCTTATTTATATCCTTATTGTGTATCATTGAGTTTCAAAGTTTGTAATATATATGGTATAATTTATGTGCAATCAAAGTTTCATTTACTAATTCATCAAGAAAAAGTTCAAGAGTTCTAAGTTGTCTTGACCAACAGGGTAGTCAAGCCAACCAATTCACCAAAAATGTTGACTAATTTCAAGTCCCAAACATAGAAGGGGGTCCTAATTTATTTGAGTTTTTATCCATCATTAGTTTCATGATTTCATCTCACCCTTGTGATTTTGGGTCATTCAATCAATTCACTATCTTGTTATGATATAAGATACTTGGTGTTCTCCATACCCTATATTTCAACCTGAGTCAAGTGTTTTCATGATTTTTGATCATGTTTAAGTGTCCTTGGTTAGTTTTATGGAGCTCCAACATGTGGTAAATTCCATGGTGAAGGTGAATTAAGAAGGTAGTCTAATGAAGATTTATAAGCACCTCTAATATATCCAATTATATAAGGTATGTTCACTTTCAAGCCTCCAAAAACATCATAATAGTTTATTATGGATCAATTATGGTATTTAGTAGACCATAAAGGTCTCTTCATTGATATTATCATGATATAATTTTCATATGTCCTTTTAAGGTCATGAGTATGTACCAAAGTCAATATTTTTAAACATAATGAGGCCTTATTTGACCTTGATGGACCACTAATCCATCTTCCATGACTTTAATATAACCCATAAGTTTCATTATACCATTATTATTCTATTTCATACCTCATTGATCCCATTACCACCATGGTCAATGCCTAAATCCTCCCTATGGGCCCCACACATGTAGAATTATGACTTTTCAACTCCCCTAAGTCATACCATCAACTTAAAAATATCACATGAGCCCTATTTTACCTCCATAACACTTTATAATGATGTATTTTGGATGGAAACAAGAGCTAATGCACATAAGTTATAGGTTGTAGAGGTTTATTAGATGGTATAGATCTATACAGTATCGACTAAGTTAGGTGGAGTGAGGGATTTGTATAGTGATTTTAGTGATGGAAAGTAGGGGAGAAATTAGAGTGTTTCATTGTAAATTAATCTCAAAACCAACCTACCTTCCCCTTGAGATAATTATAAGATTTGAAGAGTTCATCATGTTTATGCTCAGACCATATAGAGGAGAGAGAATGGAGGCTCAACTCTTACCTAGTGGAAGTACACTCAATCAGCTTCCACCCATTGGTATTTATTTATGGATTTTTATCATAATTTATATTAACATTCCTTAATAACTTAAGGAATTTGTATGTCACCCATGTCTACATAGGCCAAATGGAACAGGATGGTTTTCATGGATTTTTGGCTTGTTTGGTCAAACTAAGGAGTGATCATATTTCCTCAAGTCTTAAAAGAGCATCTCATCTCTTTTTTAGTGCTTGGATCACACATGTGAGCTTATAGAACCAAAAAACCTTCAATAATGTCATAGTGTGCAATCTACAAGTAGATCTACGTAATAAATAGAGGTTGAGTGCTCTCATAAAAAAGTGATTGAATATGTTGAACAATTGGTGGAGTGTTTCAAGTTTCCCCATGACTCCTTGATATAGTTTTAGGTCCATCAATATCTTTTTTAACTCAAAATGTGTCTTCAATTAAGGGTTCATATGCATCTTGATTCATTTTGTAGTATGACTGTGTGTGACTCAATAGCACCTTTAGATCCTTTAAATGTAGCTAAGAACTTGAAATAGAGTGTTGAGGTGATAATAGGTCATCATCATACCAATGTGAATAAATCCCTTAACATCCATGGTAGCCTCATAGGCCTAATAAACCAACCTCTTTTCCTTTAAAACCACACAGTCAATTTTAGTAGAGATTAAGTTTTTTTTCCAATATTAAGGTTCCTCAAAGATTTCTAGGTTCCATTTTTAACTATGTATGTCATTTTTGTACTTCTAAAGTGGAGTGTTTGCATGATTATGTGTGTTAGGGTCTTCAAGTTGTCTATTAGTTTCCTTATAATTAATATTATGCTTAGTCCATGTCATTCTTCACACCTTATCTTTTCACATTGTTTCCAACTACCATTTTCACTATGTTTCAACCTTGTTCATGTATCACCCCACAATCACCCTCCTCCATCCATCCACCCTTCATTAAAAGTCTATATCATGTAAGTAGATAAAAATATCCCTTGGATCCCTTAGTAATATTAAATTTGTGTAATGTTGAACCTATATGGGTCACACACCCTACTAAAGAAGCTAATCACCACATACAACCAGAGATTTTGAGTCTATAGTATAAGAGTCTCCAAAGAACATTGTGTGATAACCCATGGGCATAGAAAATGGTGCAGTGAATAGAATGGATAACTCAAATAGATAGAGGAGTATATGAAATAAGTCACTAGGGGTTTCAAATGGCTCAAAATACCATACTTTATTAAAAAAATCATCTTGCAGACCCCTGTACATAGTTAACATATGAGAGTGTATACCTATAGTAGTGTTGATGCATGTGGAGAACCATTTATTAAATATTATAAAGAGGAAAAACTCATAAAAGGATTAGTAGGGTTCACACTAAAAGAGAGTACAAAGTTGATGGTCTTCACATCTAAGAAGGCAAAAGAAATATTGCTTATTTTCACCACAAGGTAAAATAGGTCAACCCACTATAGTAAAAAACTTGATATATGGGTTTTATAAGATGTATTAGGGTGTGTCATGGTCCTATAAATGTCATTTAATGTGTTATTAGCCTTGTTTATAGTCAAATCTAGTCCTAAGTCATTTCATGTCACTATAAGGTTACTATTTGAGCCATTTGTGAAAGTTGTATAGTTTCCATTGGTATATAGGTGTGTAAGTGTTCATAAATTTCCTAAATTTCATTCCCTCACTATACATGTCAATTTTTAACTAAAATTTGTAGAAGTAACATCAGAATAAGAAGAAAAGTGGTAATTTGGGAATTTTTAGTTGGTTATACATCTTCTATAGAAGTGTGGCATGTGTGGTAGGATTATACAATGACCCTTCAACTCCCTTTAACTAATTTAAAAACTTTTTTAGTCATATATATCTAAAAATTACCCTAAAATCATCTCACTTCTCCATCACTTCACTAGGCATCTATAAATGACCAACCTTTTTTGTTATAGTATAGATAACAGAAGATGAGTCAAGTCAAATTCTCTTTTTGGGATGTTAGTAAACTTAGTATACTTGATATTCATGGTATAATTTAGAATAATAGTTGATCATGATTTATGAAATATTATTTATAAGTTGACTACCTATTTTTGCATGCTTATCCCCACACCTTAAAGGTTTCCTCCTTATTTGAGTTATTATATACAAACCACCTGATCAAAGTGTTTATAATAGATGTGGAAATCCTTCCCTCATGGTTTCCAATCATTTTTCATATGCATAGGTGAGTTTCAGAATAGAAACAATCCATTTTGCTAGTGGAAGCTCCATGTCTAGTTTGCAAAAAGTTTCATCAACTATAGGAGCTTACATCTCATTTTGGCTTTCATATAAATGGAAATAAATATTGTGATTTTATCTTAAAATACATAGTGATAAATCTCTTCATATGGAGATGTGATCTCAATGTCATACAATGATCAAGAACACAATCATGTTTCACATGGACAAGTTTCTTGCAAGTATCCATATGCAAGTAATGAAAGAGAGTTATAAACAACTATGATGATGTCCTAACAAGGTTTCAAGGTGGTGAAATATTTTCCAAGGTGAATCAACATGATGTAATTTATAGGTAGTCTGATTTGGATGCATTATCAACCAATTCTTTTCCTCACTACCCTATGACCTATATATGCACCTACATGTGCCCTAATAGAGGGGTGAACAGTTTATATGAGGATTATAAAGTTGTTTTAATATTCATTAAGGTTTTGAGATATTTATATCACCATAATAATCATGGTGGAATCCTAATACTAGTTGTGGAACCAACCAACCATGGATATAATCATATGTCATATATTCACAAGTATACTTCTTGTATGTGCACCTATAGGTCTCCAAAAAGGTCTAAGAGATTAGAGATCATGTGTTTGAGATAGGTTTGAACCTTCCTTAAGGTTTTATAAGTTTTAGGATGTCATATAAATCAATGTTGAATCCATAGAATGGAAGGAATATTTTAGGAGTCATGTTCATATGTGGAGAAAGAGTTTTAGAGACATTTTCCTTTAAACCTTCCAAAATAGGGATGTTGCTTTGTTTTAACCCTTTCATAGTTTCATGGAAGAGGGTCTAGATATTACTAAGTGATCACATCATATATCTCACATGTAGGGGTAAAACCTTTCAAAATTATATGGATGTTGAACAAAGTAGTGTGATGTAGGAAGATTTCAAAATCATGCTATCTTTCACTACAATTTCTTAGTGTTATCTACAACATTATGAGGTTCAAGAGACACTATAAGGTAACAATGATAGGTGATGGTAAGTTTTCAAGACAAATGGACTTATGTGAGTCAAATATTATATTTTACCTCTAATTTAAATAAATATATTTGATATTCAATGCTTAGTGTAAATGTTCACCTACAGGAGGACCTCAAGCCTCTCAAATAAGGTATCTACAATCAAGGTCTATGATACACTTTGTTGACATTGGAATTAAAAGAAAACTCTGAAAGTAAGTGATCCCACATGATGATATATGTCACTTTTTCTAAATAAAAATTTAATGGGATTTAATCATATGTTTTAGGAGTTTAAAAACCCTTTACAAGTGTCTTTTTTATCATAAGAGTGATCACCTATAGTTAACTATAGTGTGAAGTGTACTAGAACATGGTGGTTTGGAGTTTGGCCTAGCATATACATGAGGTAAACAATTATTAATGATTTTAAAATGACATAAAATAATTAAATAAGGTATTATGGTAATGACACAAGGTTTAACATGAAATACACACCTATAGGCATCCCCTTTTTCTGAGTGAGCACACATTACATAGTCTACCAGTCTAGACATATTCAATTAAGGAGAGATGGATTGAGGATAATAACATAGGTGGTGATGAATTGAAATATTAAAATTAATTCATTATGATAATTACCATATTTTGATATCCTTATAATAATGGAATATTGCAAGGACCAATCTCCAAGATTTAACCCACATCCATGTTTATGGTCTATGCACAGTCAGCAAGTTTATTATCCTATTTTGAGGTTTTTAAAGATTTGGAAGGTATATAAGTATAATATAACTCTAAAAATTAGTTTATAATGTCCTTATAACCTCCTTAATACTCCCATGACTTCATTTTTCTTGATTAGATAGGGGAGATTCCCTCTATTCTATCTCAGATAGAGGGCACTCTTAGAAAGTGCAAAATTGTAGATAGTGTGAGGAGGGTATAAAAATGAGTTGTAATTTATTATAATAATTTAAAAATGTTTAGGAATGTTTATTTAAACATTTTAAAACATAAATAATACCTTTTAAACATTATAAACTACATGGGGTAGTTTTGGGCATTAAGGACATAGTCATGCCTATTAAGCCTTGACTAGTCCTAAAACCCTAAAGGGTTTAATCACACTCCTATGACTAGTTTAACCTTTAAAGTCATTGTAATAAATTAATGGAGATTTATAATGGGATTTTGAGCCTTTATTTTTAAAATTAAGTCATCAGAGAAGTCATTTCTTAGCTTAGAAACATGGTAGGGTACATAGAATACAAGGAAGGGCTCGAGAAACCATCTTAAGAAGCTCACATCGATATGATTTTTTATTATGGGAACCTAAGGAGTTGGGATATGTTGAGGAGGTTCCTAATCATACTTTTATTGTGGTTTTTTCATAGATTGAATGTTAAGATTATATTAATAATCTTTAAGGGTTAAAACCCTCACTAATTACTTGATGGGAGAAAATTGTAAATAAATGCATCTAAGAGGGATAGTTTAGCTAAAAAAAATATTTTGGATTACATAAAACACCCTCAAGATCCTTCCCATTATATTGACTTGTACCCTATCTATACAGATAGGGTAAAGAACTAGTTTTCTTGACATATTTTGGTTTTTTTTAGGTACATAGGAGCTTCAAAGGATGAGTATCACTTTTTGATGTCAAATGGGACCTAATATAACTCTTCATATCCATTTCCTACTTTAGATAGTCACTTAAGTACCTTTACAAGAACTTTCACTTTAGATAGTCCAAATTAGAATAGTGAATGGAAGGTGATCACCAAGTGATAAGGTGATAAGTATAATTAGGAGGCCTTTAAAGCTATAACTAATGGATTTAAATACATGATAACCATTGATAGGTGTCATTCCACCCCTTTTATGTATTGGATTTAACAACTGATGAGCATTTTGGTGACAAGTGTGAAGGATGAGTGAAATAAGGATGATAGTGACTACAGATAGTGAGAACACTCGTCTAAAAGAATATAAGTGACTAGGGACACTTATAATAAATTTTATATATTTTTATTAAACCCCCCATCATATTTCACATGTGTAAATTTCTCCTAATCTATTGTGGAGTGCTCAAGAGAATCTAATGATGAATATAGTTTTAAAGAAGCTAGTTGAAGAGTCTTATGCTAGATTTGAGGATTTTCCATGCTTGGAAAAACATTTGTACAAATATACCTTTCATGGTCTATTTAATATTGCATTATCCTAAAAATATAACTCTCTCTCTCTCATCTTGGCACCTATTCTTGTGACTTTTGAACTTCATTCTTCTCTCTCCTCTCTCACATTCTATAAGTACTAGCCATTTTGGCTCTTTTTTTCTAATTCCACACCATGTATGGTGAATCCATACTATTTATATATTTTAATTTTATTTTTAATAATAAATTTAATCTTATTTTCTTCACAAACATATTTTATAAGTATTTAAAGTGATGTATGGTGAGGTCTAGTGATAAGCTTTTATCCTGCTTCTCCTTATCATTTCATGTCTAGTGTGAGAAGTTATCATTATAACAAGTCATATAGAGTATATTTAATATTTTTGGATCCCTTAAAGTTTTAAATTTTACTTAGAGTCTTAAATATAGCCTATGGTATACTTACATTGATTAGTCTCATGCATATCACCTCTATATTGAAATACTAATGTTAGAACATCTTAGGACTTTGAATCTAGTGTTTTAAGTCTTGTTTCTTAGTGAAAAAATTATGATGATATTGTTTAAATACTTATATTTTATAAAACCCTTATATTATTTTAAATTCATGCATACTTCTATCTCTTTTCCCATAAACAATCAGTTAGTGTAGGTCATAAGTACTTAAAGACAAATTGAGAGAGCTAACCCTTAAACCTAGAGGTCTACCTCTACTATTGGTAAACCACAAGAATAAAGGTATTATAATGTTTCCATAATATTATATTATGCTTTAACAACCTCATATATGGTGAAATATTTGGTGACAATAGTTTTGGCATGCTCGATGGGACCAAGGTCCAATAGAGTGGAAAGATTGTTGGTGTGTCTTTCCTCTAATTAGCTTTTAGAAGCAAGAAAAATAGCACCATGGTGAATATTAATGAAATATTCTAGTTATGAGCATCCCAAGTGTCTCTTTTTTTAATTTTTTGATCATTTATTGTGTTTCATTTTACCCATGAGGTTGATATGAATAGTTTTGATGAAAATCCCCACTATGCATCTCCTTAACAACCTTGTTATGGACCATGTTATACCCATCAATATTATTAAAAAAGTAATTATCAATCCTATTAACCTTATAAATCCTATTTCCATTTATTTCCTTATTCATATGGACATTATGTTGTTATATATCCCTATAAGGAATGATATCAAGAGACCTATTAAGGATTACCCTCTGATCAACCATAATATGACTCTTACCCACCATACCATGACACATATCAACCTTAAGAGGATTAATATCAATCTAATCATGAGGAATTAGATGTTTCCATAGATTATACATCAATATATTATAAGTAACTATATGAATTCTTACATAGTCAACTCTAAATAAACAAATTTGGTCTCAATCCCCATCATTATCCTCCTCTTATGTCATCCCCATCTTGTATCAAATACTTATTATCACTAATACAAATTATACCAGATAGAGAATAAATGATGAGAAAATGGGATGATGAGTTTGATGTGTTCCCTAAACCATCTCATGGAGTGGTTAAGAGACTTGGTCTAAGGGCATATGTATGTGTTGTAGATGGTTGAAGAGGAAAATAAATGGGATATCAAAGAATAGTTGTACTCGGGAAACAAGTTTTCCCAATTCTTAATAGATAGGCTAAGTGTGTGGGAAGATAAAAGCTTAAAAGTGAGACTAAAGCTATTGAAGAGCCTCAAGGATGCTATGGCCAAGGTGAGACTATTGTTGAGAGAAATTTATTTCCTATTGACCAAACCAACTTATCATTTCCATATGAGCTTAATCAAGAAATCCTTTTTCCAAAATCCATTCACAAACCTTCCACCACACCTCATACTCCATCTCCAGCCCATGAGCCTATCCATCAACCTCCAACCTCATCCCTTCTTGAAGGAGATCCCATCTTGTGAGAAGCAAGTAAAGAGGAGAAAGCTCAAGCTATAGTTGGTTAAGAGGGCACTTCAAGTGACTATGGAGATGAAATAACCATAGGGACCCCACTTGGTAAAAACAAATGAAATTCCATATTCTTGAGTGAAGAGAAAAATGTTGAAGATCCCATTACAACTATCCATACACAATTTGGTTAAGGTAGGAAATGACAAGTGTTTGAAAAAGACTCCATATCCATTCAATTATTTGATGGCCATAATAAAGGAGTCCTTGAACATAGAATAAATGAAGAAGAAGATGAAATATTGAAAACGTTTCATGTAATAAATTATGAATTTGATTTGAGAAGTGAGTCAACTTCTTCTCATAAAAAATTCATACTTGATAATAGGTTTTTTTATGATATTAACAATCATGAAGTTGAGCATGTTATCAAGAATAAATAAGGTCTTTTTAATAATTAAGAGTAGGATCAAGTCATTGTTAAAGAAGTTTTAGTCTTAGAAGAGTCTCATGAATCCAAGGTAGAAGATGTTTTCCTTGAGGATCACTCAACACCTCCACTTGAGATTGAACCATTTAGAGGTGCATTGGATCAAAAGGAAGACAATCCTAATGACCTCATACATCAATAACATTATGACCAAGAAGACAAAGATGAAGAGATGGTGGTTCTCAATGACAAGGAGAGCAAGGATGATTGGTATCATCAAATGAATATATTCCAAGAGTTTGAAGAACTTTGACAAGTTGAGGGTCAAGAACATAAGAGAATAGAGCAAGATTTTTCTATGGAGGATAATGATCAAGATTATGTGGGATAAGTAGAGCTCTTTGATGAGCTTGATGAACTTGTAGCTAAAAAGAACTTGATCTTATTGAGAGAATTATAGAAATCAAGAAGGTATTCCTTGTTAAACCATCATTAGAGGTTTAAATTTAGGAGTCCTATGAGAAGGTTGATATGGTTGAGATTCAATATCAGTTCACTTCCATAAGTAATCTACTTATAGCTACCTTGATTTCATTAAACATCATGCCAATAAAGTTGGCAAGCATCATGAAGGAGTTAGACATACAAGTGGCAAAGCTTAAGAAATAGCATGCCTCATTTAATCTTTCATTTCATGAAGAAATAAAGGTTTCAAACTTCCCATTTTATCTAGGAGGAGAGTTTATTTTAGGTTAGTTTGTGTTTAAGCTAGTTTATTTGAGTTTGTGTGTGTGTGTGTGTTCCATAAGTGCTCATGAATCACAAGTGTATGGAGACAAAATGGTTCCTATTGATTCTTATTTTTTGTATATTTTAAAATTCAACTCAGTGCCATATCAATGCATAAGATGACTCCACATCCCAATGGATATGAATATGCTACTGGTCATGGCATAGCTAGCTTGCCACCCCTTAGAATTTCCCAAGAATGTTGACTATTTTGACCACAAGTCAAAATAGATCAACCCCATGTATTAAAAAACTTGATATATGGGTATTATAGTATGTATTAGGGTGTGTCATGGTCTTACAAATTTCATTTAATGTGTTATTAACCTTGGTCATAGTTAAATATAGTCCTAAGTCATTTCATGTCACTATAAGGTCACTATTTGAGTCATTTATGAAAGTTGTATGGTTTACCTTGGTAGATTGGTGTCAAATTTTTCATCAACATAATTCATGTTAGTCCCTTATCATACATCTCATTTTTTAACTAAAAATTGTAGGAGTAACATTAGAATAAGAAAAGTGGTAGTTTTATATGCTTGTATAGTTTATACAGAAGTATGGCACATGCAGTAGGATTATATAATGACCCTTAAACTACCCTAAACTAATTTAAAATATTTATCAGTCTTTTATATCTTAAAATTGTCCTAAAACTATTTCAATTCTCTATCACTTCACTAGGCATGCAAAAATGACCAATTAGTTTTGGTCTAGTATGGATAACAAAGGATGAGTCAAGTAAAATGATATTGTGGTATGTTAGTAAAATTTTTATACTTAATATTTATGGAGTAATTTGTAATAATATTTTCTCATGCTTTATGAACTATTGTTTATAATTTGATTGCCTCTTTCTACATGCTTATCCCCACACCTTACATGTTTCCTCCTTATTTAACTTGGTCCATACAAATCACCTAATGAAATTATTTATAGGAGATGTGTATATCCTTACATAATGGTTTACAATAATTTGTAATATGTATATTTGAGTTGAATATCCCAAATAATCCATTTTGCTATTGAAAGCTCCATGGCTAGTTTGCAAAAAGTTTCATCAATTACAGGAGCCTACATCTCAGTTCGGTTATCATATAAATGGAAATGTAAGTTGACATTTTTTTATTTTATCTTTCAATCCATAGTGATCAATATATTATTATGTATATATCATCTCAAGGTCATAAAATGATCAATAACATAGTCATGTTCAACACAATCAAGTTTCCTACAAGTATCCATCTACAGGAACGTAAAGATAGATATACATAGCCATGGTGATGTAATGATAAGGTTTCAAGGTGGTGAAATATTTTAAAAGGTGAATAAACATGATATAATGTCCAAGTAGTCTCATTTGGAATCATTCTCAACCAATTTTTTACCTCATTTCCCTATGACCTACATATGCACCTATAGGTATCCTAATAGAGAAGTAAACAATTGATATGAGGAGCTTGAAGTTATTTTCATATACATTAAGGTATTGAGAGATGGAGAGAACCATAATAATCATGTTGGAATCCTAATATTGGTTTTATAACTAGTTTACCATGTATATAGTCATATGTCATATATTCACAAGAAAACATCTTGTATGTGCACCTAAAAGTATCCAAAAAGGTCCAAAAGATTAGAGAGAAGGTGTTTGAGACAAGTTTAAACCTTCATTAAGGTTTGAGAAGTTGAATTATGTCATAGTTATCAATGATGAATCCATATAATGGAAATAAAATTTGAGGAGTCATGTTCATATGTGGAGAAAGAGTTTTAGAGACATGTTCCCTTAAACCTTCCAAAACAAGGATGTTACGTTGTTTTGATACTTTCATAGTTTCATGGCAGAGGGTATAGATAGAAGTAAGTGATCCCATCATGTATCCCATATGTATGGGTAAAAATTTTCAAAATAATATGGATGTTTAACAAAGTAGGGTGATGTAGGAAGGTTTCAAAATCATGCAATCTTTCACTATAATTTCTTAGTGTTATCTACAACACTATGAGGTTCAAGTGACCCTATAAGGTAACAAGGATAGGAGATCGTATGTTTTCAGTAAAAATGGCCTTGTGTGAGTTAAATATAATATTTTCCATCTAATTTCAATAAATATAGTTAATATTCAATTATTAGTGTGAATTTTCAGCTAAAAGAGGACCCCAAGCCTCTCAAATAAGGTGCCTATAGTCAAGGTATGTAATACACTCTGCTGACATTGGAATTAAAACCAAAACCCTCAAGTAAGTGATCCCAGATGATGAGAGATGTATTTTTTTCAAAATAAAAATTTAATGGTATTGAATAATAGGTTTCAATAGTTTAAAAACCCTCTATAAGTGTCATTTTGACCCTAAGAATGATCACCTATAGTCAACTTTAGTGTGAAGTGTATTAGAACATGGTGGTTTAGAGGTTGGCCTAGAATATGCTTGAGGTTAACAAGTATTAATTACTATGAAATTATCCTAAAATATATAAATAATTTAATGAGGTAATGACATAAGGTATAACATGAAATACACACCTACATGCATCCCTTTTTTGAGTGAGCACACAGTACATAGTTTGCCAATCTAAACCTATTCAAGTAAGGAGAGATTGGTTAAGGAGAATAATATAGGTGGTGATGAATTAATATATTATAATTCCTTAATTATTATTATTATTATTATTATTACCATCTCATTATATATTCATAATAAGGTAACATAGAAAGTACCAATCTTCAATATTTAACCTACAGCCATGTTCATGGTTTGTGCACAGTCAACAAGTTTAGGAGCCTATTTTGAGGCTTTTGAAGAGTTGTAAGGTCTATGAGTATAATATAACTCTAAAAATTGGTTTAAATTTTCATTATAACCTCCATGATAATACCCTTATTTTTATTGATTAAACAGGGTACATGCCCTATATTCTATCTCAGATAGAGGGCACTCCCAAAAAGTGCAAAACTACATACAAGGGTGAGGAGGGTACAAAAATGAGTTGTAAGTTATTATAGGAATTTTATAATGTTTATGTAGGTTTATATAAAAATTATAAAACATAAATAATACATGAAAACTATTAGAAAATACATAAGGTAGTTTTCGGCATCAAGGACACATTTAGGCCTACTAAGCCTTGACTAGTCATAAAACCTTAAAGGGTGTAATTACCACTCCTATAACTATTTTAACCTTAAAGGCATTATATTACCTTAATGGGGAGTTATAAGGTGATTTATATAATTTGTTTCTAGATGAAGTCACTAGAGAAGTCATTTCTTATCTTAGAAATATGGTAGGGTGCATGGAATACAAGGAAGGGCTCAAGAAACCATTTTAAGAAGCTCACACTAGTACAATTTTTTAACATGTGAATCTAAGGAGTTGGGAAATGTTGATGAGGTTAATAATAGTTATTATAGTGGAATTTTTTCATGGAATGAATGTCAATATTGTATAAATAATCTTTAAGGGTTAAAACCACTCAAAACCCTCTAAAACCCTTGCTAATGACCTAATGGGAAAAAGGTGTAAATAAATATATCCAAGAGGGATAATTTGGGAAGGAAAATTATTTATTATTTCATAAAAATTCCTCAATCTCCTTCCCATTGGGTTGAATTATAACCTATATGTATGAATAGGGTACAAAACTAGTTTTATTGACATATTTTGGTGTTTTGTAGGTAAAAACAAGTTTAAAAGGATGAGGATCACTTTTTGAGGTCAAATTTGACTAATATAAATATTAATATCTATATATTACTTTATAAAAGCACAAAAGTACCTTTATAGGCACCTTCACTTTAGGCAGTCCAAATTGGCATAGTGAATGGAAGGTGATCACCAAGTGAGAAGGTGATAAGTCTAATTAGGAGGAATTTCAGGTTATTTATAATGAATTTAAGGATGTTAGGACCATTTATATATGTCATACCAATCATATATGGATTGTATTTAACAACTAATGAGCATATTCAAGATAAGTGTGAAGGATGAGTGAAATAAGGATGATAGTGACTACAGATAGTGAGAACACTTATCCATAAGAATATAAATGACTAGGGACACCTCCAATTAATTTTTAATATTATTATTAAACCCCCATAATAGTTTAAATGTGGTAATTTTTCCTAATTTTCTATAGATCACTCAAGAGAATCCAATGATGAAGATAGCTTCAAAGAAGCCAATTAAAGAGACCTATGATAGATTTATGGAGTTTTCATGCTTGGAGAGGCATATTTAAAAAGATACATTTAATTTTATATTAAATATTATATTATCCTAAAAATATAACTCTCTCTCTCTCTCTCAGCTTGACACCTATTATTGTGACTCTTGAACTTCATTCTTCTCTCTCCTCTCTCACATTCTATAAGTACTAGCCATTTTGGCTCTTGTTTTCTAATTCCACACCATGTATGGAAAATACCTATTGGTTTTATGTTTTAATTTTCCTTTGAATAATAAATTAAATATTTATTTTATTTTAAAAACATCTTTTTTAAGTGTGTGAAGTGATGAATGTTGAGGTCTAGTGATAACCTTATATCCTTGGTTTTCCTTATCCTTTCATGTCTAGTGCAAGAAGTTCTGATTATAATAGGTCATATGGAGTGTAAATAGTGTTTTTTGTCTCCCATTAAGTGTTAAATATTCATTATAGTATAAAATATTACCTTCAATTCACTTACTTTGAGTAGTGTCATGCATATCACCTCTATATTGAAATACTAATGTTAGACCATCGTAGGACTTTGAAGCTAGTGTTATAGGTCTTATTTCTTAGTGAAATAAGTATGATTATCTTGTGGAAATATATATGGTGTATCATCCCATTATATTATTTTACTCTCATGCATACTTATACATATTTTCCCATAAACAATCAATTAGTGTAGGTGATAAGCACTTAAAGATAAATCTAGGTAGCTAACCCTTAAACATAGAGGTCTACCTCTACTATAGGCAACCCATAGGCCTATATTGATTACAATTTTTCATAAAAATTAGATTAGGATTGAAAAAAATCCTCTAGGTTTTAATATTTATTTATAATAGGAAAACCAAACATTATATTTGAAGACACATAGGCCTACTTAGGCATGGACTCTGAGCTTGAGAAAGGGGATGGTATGCAAGGGGAGACATGTTGGAAAGTCAACATCTGAGCATTTTCCTAGATATGAGACATATTTAACACCATATCACCTTGATAATATAAGGAAACAAAATTGGAATACCATATTTAGAATTCTCATGCCTAACCACTTAGTCAGTAGGAAGCCCATTGCTAGTCTGATCAAAATGATTGTTTGAGGCCTTTATAGGCATGGACAAGCCTTAAAATTTAGGGTGAATGGTCATCATCAAAATTTCAAGGTATCCATGTCTCTATTTTTTATATAAAAATACTGGGTATACCCACTATTTTTTCTTATATCAAGCCCTATCTATGATAGTCTGTTCTAGGGTTAAAAGTTGAATCCATGCCTTTAAGGGCTTGCACATAGTTTATGATACAAAAAAGGGTTTAGAGTAGTTAAAAATTATGGTTATGGTACCCATAAATCATCTAGGGGAAGTAACATATAAGTATATGTAAAATTCCCTTGAAAATAAATTAGTGTAAATAGACCTATAGGCCTAGTCTTAAACTTTACTGGCCTTCTTAAGGCATCTCCATGCTCTTAAAATAAAGTTTGATGTCTAATGAAGAATGTGTAAAGGTTTTTTAGAACCTGATAAGAAGGTTTCAAGGCAAATTAATTGATAAAAATGTCAAAGTGGCTTCAAAACCATGATTAATCCATGCACTTTATATATAGTCAGCTTGAGATCCAACTTCAAGTGTTCACACACTTCATCATGTAGATGGTTAAGACCAAAGATATAATGGAAGTGTAAGTCTCCCTATGGACTAAATATCCATGAAGGATTGGTTGGCATTTTGGGTATAACCTTTATTAACAATCTATAACAAAATAACCTATCATAATTTTTCTTTAGACAACCTAAGTGCCACTTTCTAATGCTCCTATCTCCACACACCCTTTGCATGGGACACCAAAATATACATGGAAGATGATGAGGTTAATGCACTATAATTTCATGGTCATTGGTTATGGTTTGGATTTATGTATGCTATGAATCATTATTAAGATTTTAGACATCTCAAACCCTATCTAAATCCCATAAATGACTTGATGGTGAATATTTTCTCCAAAACACATCTAAATGAGGTGGTTATACCCTAAAATTAGCTTTAAGGTCTGCTCAAGCCTTCTAAGCATTATGACAACTCACTATTTGGCATGTGTAAGAGTCAAACTATACAAAAAAATCTTAATAATATTGGTTTGAGCCTAAGAACATATAAATTATATGTGTATGTGTGCACCAATGTGTTAAAAAGAGTAAATGGGTCATAAATCATGTGAATAAGCCCTATATAAGTCATTTATAGAAGCTTCCATGATTGATTATATTATAAGTAGGCATATGTGTTAATATTAATGGTTGTATGCACTCATCTAGGGTCAAGAGGCTTGATCAAGCCAATTTTGATACTCCATATGACCTATGAGATAACATTAAAGTTGGTAACAAGGTTTAAATGACTCATAACCCCAAGGTTTAGGCCAATTTTCAAGATTTAGGTCTATAGATTGACTAGTCTATCACCTCCAGTAGAACTGTGTCATAAAATGTGGAGGATAAATAATTTTTTGAATAAATGATGCCTCTACTCTTCTTGGGGAATGTCATCAAAATGTTTAGAATCTTTTTGGCCAATTTGGTTCTCAAGATAAGTCCCTATAGTTGTTAATTTTTCCTATAGACACTGAGGAACTACTCAAGAAGCATGTTTCTCACTAAATAAGCATCTTCAAATTCTCATGACTATATTAATGTTATGCATGGGGAGATAAGAACTTTAAGGAGGTTTAGAGGTATATTGGCATGCATTTTTTATAATTTTGTTCAAAGATTCAATCCTTGGTCTCTATGAACCATCACTAAGACCCCCAAGCACTCCTAAACCCCCCTTAAACCCTAATAGGGACTCAAATAAAAAGGTTTAGTGAAGTATTAATTTAAACACTCAATAACTACTTTACCAACACCTATATTTTGTTTTCAACTCAAAGGATCTCATGACCTTGGTACTTGATTGTATGGATGTTATATGAACACTTATAAAAAGAAAAAAAAATAGGGTTTTGAGTAGAAAATGGGTTAAATATCCTAACCAAGAGTTATAAACTATGTGAAAGGTAAGTTCAATACTTATTATACTCCTTTAATATAATAATTATCCATGGATCTCCCTATAAATATCTCTATTAGATCTTCTTAAGAAGCTAGCATGTAAAGCTAGTTTAAGTAGCCTAGTCATTTAAGGCAAATGAGTTGTAGGTGAAGAATATTTGAGAAAATTTTTAAGTGTTGATACAAATGGTTCATAAAATAGGATTTAAATATTCTAAAATGACTTGGAGGCCTGGTTCAACTATCCAAGTCATTAAAATAATGAATATGCAAAAAATGAAGAACTTGCAAATGAGACTTATTTGATTAGCTAATAGAAAGGTTTAGTGGGTATAGAATGGCATGATGAAATTAATGGGCCAAATTTAGGAATGTTTAATTTTAATTTTGGTGATTAAATTCCATATTTTAAGTCCACCATGAAGGGATAGAGATAGTTATAATGCCAAGGCATCATGTACATTGAAGGAAAAGTTGCTCAATGCCTTTTGGAGGACTAATAGCAACCCATGTATGCCTAGTAACTATTGAAGGAGGGAATATTGGGTTATTTTAATGATATTAAAGTCAATTTATAAATTCAAATAAATTATTTATATCCCCACACTTCATCTTGATGATAAAATAGAGCCATTTAATAGGTGTCAACATATGGAGTGATTGTGACTATAGTAACTATCATGTGCCACCTTGGGATCATTAATGGCCTCTCATAAACCTATAATCTTCTCTCTTATCTATAAAACATTATATTTAAGTATTTATTTAGCTCTTTTTTTCTCATTCCTCAACTAGGTGTATCAAATCTCTACCAAAATTATACCTTGACTCTTTGAATCAATATAAACATATTTGCATATTTCTTGGTTAAATTTTATTATTCCTTATGAGAGTTAATTTTCATAATTTGTGATTTTTATTATTATATATGTGTAATTTTATGCATCTAACATCATGTTATCATTATATTCAAGTTGTGTGAAGTGTTGACAGGTATAGATGTTCTTGAAGTGTCATGACCTAATAGTGTCTTATGTAGATCTAGGTTTTTATCCTTCAAGTTGCATAACTCTCACTTAACCTTCATATGAAACATTCATGCTTATAAATTCATTAATAGGTCTTATAAGTTGTAGTATCCATTGGGTTCATTAGTTATTTTTAGGAACAAACCAATAGTGGATACACAATCTTTTGTGCATCACCACTTTAGTGTAGGTTCTTTCATAAATTTTCATCTCTTTTTCATTTTAATACAAATATAATTAGTTCTTATATTGTGGATTCAAGTCAAAATCAATGGATTTTTTCCCATTATAAATAGAGGTATGCCCTATAACTTAGGTATCCCACAACCTATAGGTCAATCTAATGTTAGTCTAGGTTTGAGGAGGGTTTGAATAATCCTACTTCAACAAGGGTGAAACCTAGGTAGCTAACAATGCTTTCATTATAAACAATAGATGTTGAATACTGAGTAAGTGTGGATAACATGCTTCTAAAGCATGCCCCCACTGAATCTAAAAATTTTTAATGTATGTAAGCCATATCCATATGATATGCCCCAACTAAATATCCAAACTAATATAAGTAATAAATAATTAATGTGAATAACGTGCTTCTAAATCATTCCCCCACTATAATAAAAAATTATGAATGTGTAGAATCAATGTCCATATGACATGGCCCCACTATAATTTGAAATTGTGAATGTGTATAAGCTATGTCCATATGACATGCCCCCACTAAATTTGAGAACCATGTAAAGTGTGGATAACTTATTTCCTAAGCATGCCCCCACTAATATTCCCCCATTTGAGGTGAGGTAAAAATAGTACCTAGGAGTTACCCTTCCTTAAAAGGGTAAGATAACTACAAAATTTATGAAGGTAACCATGTAGCATATATAAGGAATATATCTAGGTAAATGTATCTTTGAAGTGCATATAATCAATGTGATCACATGTAGGCCTAACATGAATGATAAATATCATGCTAATGTCTATATAGTAATAATAAAATTTCAACAAGTTAAAAATCACACACAAAATATCACTCAAAATTAAGTCAAAAAAACATTGGTCCAAGGAGACCATAATCAAGGGGCATGTTCAAATGTTGTAAAATTGAATGGACATGACCTAGTAAAATGTCCATCAAGCAAGTAATGACATATTAAAATGTCCATAAAATAAGAAATGACATATTAAAATGTTCATATAACAAATAATAAAATATTAAAATGTCTAAGAAGTCAAACATAGGTATATGGGTTACATACAATGGATCACATTTAAATGCTCGAACAAGCAAGAAAATAACAAGGCAAAACACTCAAGTAAGTGTGTAAATGAAAATCATAACCAACCAAAAAACCATGTAATAATGACCCATGAATCAAATATGTTAGAATAAACATCAAGTACATAACATATCAAGTATCATGTGCAAGATATAAGAATGGATAAGTCATGTATAGGTACATATGTAAGGTTAAACATGATAATGTAGATTGATCATCAAATCATATAACCTTTGTGTACAAATATCATAGAAGATGGATTCCCAATAACATCCTAGTGGTTCTACCAAGGAGCATGTATAGGTCAAATATATGTCATTTTAGTATCTATTATGCTTGGCATATGGATAATTAGACTTTGAGGTTATGAATTACCAATAGAAGGAATAGAGATTTTTGGAACCCATCTCTATTTACTATGTGGTTTATTTGGATTAGAAATAGTAGGAACATGTGTAGGTGCTCTAGATATTTAAATATTTTGCATACAAAATGAGGATTACATGGTACTCATCATCTATCTCTGATGTAAGCATTTTTCAAGTATTAGTTACCTAGTAAAGGGGATTGTTTGTTTCTTACCCTTTTACAATGGATTAGAATTGACAATATTGATAATTAGTTGACTATATATGAATTTAAATAGGATTCTCATATAGAATATCAAAAATTAAAATAACCCTATTGGCATGAATTTACGTAACACACCCATGAACTATATAAGGTACTACTTGAAGAGTATCTAATTTCATCCCAACATGTCAAAGACACTTGTGTAAGATATAACTAAGAAATTAGTAACCATTTGTGTGAGACCAACTTATAAAAGTAGATCAATCTCGTAAAGAACTTTATGTGGGTCCCATAAAATGCTCTAACTAATTTATTAGAGGGGTTTAAATCATGATAATTATAACCCAAATGCATAAGTAATGTCACGGTATAAATATTTTCACTTGCACCATTATCAATCATAACATTGTGTATGGGGTATTTATCAAGTTATGGTCAAATGAATAGAGAATGAAGATCAGATTCGTCATCCCTAATCTAATTATCATCAAGGGAAATAAAATGTCTCTAACCATAGGATGTATATGTCTCATTTAAGTACCAATGACCCAATATAATGGGTGTCCATAGTATGATGGAGGAGGATGTGCATGAAATTCCATTTGGACTTATGGTTCCTTCTTGGAATGGGCTTTAAAAGGATTGTTAAATATTTTTTATTTATTGTGACCACTAGGTCATGAACTTGATTCCTTTGGAGGATCATCAAATGTAATATTTTGATCATTGATGAAATCCTACATCTTATGCTTCAAGGTAAAAAATATGTTCTTAAAATGCTTAGGTCATTGGTGATAGTCACAATAAGTATTTACATCATATTATTTAGGTAGACATCTATTTACATCAACCTATATAGGAGGAGGGAGAGATATAAGATGACATTCTAGCATCCATGGGAGTAATGAAGATTGAGGCTTAGGAAAATATTTAAATTATCTCCTTGGTGTATTAAATAGGATAATCTAATTAGGTTATTGTAAAACTATGTTAACCATGTTAGTTGTTTCCTTTCTAGGCATGGGAGGTTTTACCTTATAATTTGGTTTGATTATAAATTTTATATTAGATGTATATTAAATTAATGTGTTTAGTACATATTTGATCATATTAATGACATAATATAAATTTCATATTCCTGTATAACATGGCATAAGTCATCGAAAGATTGGAAATTTTTGGAAAAAATGGACTCATGTGAAGGAGAAAGAAATATTTTCTTGAATATCTCTTGTAATTCTTTATTTGATATAGGATTGGTCATTTTGGATAGAATTGTATTATATCTCAAGACATATTCATTGATTATTTCATTAGTTTTCTATTTGATCTTTGCAATTTGAGCATAGGATACCTTTTCGATAATGTTAATATAAAAGTGTGCCAAAAATTGATTTGCAAGAGGTAGGAATGATTTTATGGATTGTAGAGGTGTGTTATAAAACCAACTCAAATAATATTCCTTGATGCTCCTTGGAAATAATTTGTCAAAATTTTATCATTTGAAGTATATTCAAGGCATGCTACATAAAAGGTTTGAAGATGTTATTCAAGATCACACTTGCAATCATAAAATGTGAACTTATGTGCAAAAAGTCTAGTTGGAAAAGCGTACAAAGAGATATCAAGTGAAAGAGGGTAATGAAACACATATTTTAAATCTATAGCATGTGAAGGCTTTGAAGGAGTGTTCTAACAATAGGCCTAAAGGTATTTTGATTAACACTTTGAGCAGTCACCATAGGGGATGGAAACATGTTTTGAGTTGTAAAAGGAATTGAGAATAGTATTTAAGTTGAAATATTGAGTAATTTCATAATAGATATATTAGTAGTATTTTTAGGGGAAAAAGGTTGAAATACATAATGTGTGACCCCATTATATGTATTGAGTCTTAGTGTGTTCAAGGGGAAGGATATATCCACTAAAGTTTTTGAATTTTTGGCCTCAAGTATAGTTTTTAAGATGTTATCAAGATCTTCAGGGTTTTTTCTAATGTCCTCAAAAAACATTATAATTTCATGCACATGGTCATTGTCTACTCGGTGATTTATATTTATTTCCATATTTTCAATATCAAAATATTCTTCTATGATAACCTCATTCACATTTTTTCATCATCAACATGGGTATCATCATGATCTAAGGTTCAATATCCCTAATTGTTTTGAGACATATTAGATGGGTTGAGGGGAAGCTCACTATGTTTAATAGACATACTCCCCAATCTAGGCCTACACTTTGGTTGCATGAAAAATATTACCAACAAAAAATTAAAAATTATAGTATTCTAAAACCCTAGGAATCAAAAAAAGTTACATTCATATGGATCAAGTTCACCAAATATTTAACCCTAAATTAGATTGTGGAATCCTTAATTAGGTAAATAGGGTTAAGGATATATAAATTATAGGGCATAAGGGTGAATATCAGATCTACAGTAGGCTAATTAAATTGTTAAACTTAGATGTGTGTTATGTTGAATTTATTAAATTGAGATAAGTTATCAATCAAAAGTATAACTATGTTAGATAAATAAATTACATAAAAGAGAGTAATTAGCTATTTTTTATTCTATTATAGTGTTAGATATGGTATAAATATAAATTAGGTGGGAAGATTATTATAGAACAATCATCAAATTCTAGATTTAGTGGCTTTGGCACTCTAGATAATTACATCAACTTGGAACATTTATGTTGATACTATTATTTGATCCCAATGTTAGTGTCCTTTATGAAATATCAGATAAAATAAGATGTGAGCAACTAGATGATTCTGGGTTTGACTTCACCTTCACTCTGGTGCATTCATATCTAGGTCATGGACTCTGGCTCTTGGTGAAGTGTTAAAACCTTAGCTTTCCATCTTTAATGTGACCTTAGGGGAAAAATGGGTTAATGGAACATAGTGTTGAACTAACATACAATGACCTATATATAAAAGGGTGTTTCTTACATATATTATACTTTATAATAGGGCCTCAAAATCATGTAGTTCTCCCAAACATGTTTTATTATGTGTGAATCATGAAATTTATCCAAAGTAAGTATAATAGTGACCTAACTTTTAACTTGGAAAATAAGACCTTACAATTGCTCCTTTAGTAATTTAGGCCTATAGCTAGTTTTTAATTTAATTGATACCATGATATGGTATAAAAGGAAATATTTTGGTAACTTGAGTGCTTATTGAGTGCTCTTTTGGTCTAATTACTAGGAGAGGAATGAATGAGGGTTGACATTATATTTATACCGATCCTATCAAGAGATAACTTGCATTAAATCACTTAGGTTGACCATTTTAATACATTTAATTTGTAAATTATATGAATTTATGGCACTAGACACTTGCATCAAGGAAGGAAAATAACATTGATGTTATTGTCTATCCTGGACATTAGTGTCCAAGGAGCAGGAGAGAAAGTATAGGCTCAAAACTTGCATAGGTGTAAAATAAGTAAATTTTAACCATTATAAGCAACATAAGATTTTTGTTTCATTAATATAAGACTAATGATTCTAATAAATAAGCTAAGTGTCAAAATATAGAGTATATGTGAGGCTTATGAATGCAAGGCATGTTTATAACTAAGAGGATTGACCAAAATCTAAGTTTGTGAAGTGTACAAGATTGGCGTGCTACATAATAAAAAAATATCATCTACACTTAAAAAGTAGAGGAATCCATAAATATTATGTGGCTTCGAATTAATATAACTAGAGAATTGTTTATCATTAATTTCCTCCTCTTTTTCATATATTAACATTATCAATCTCAAAAACCATAATAATTTCATTAAATGATTGTGGAGTAGGCTTTATAACATCTTGAATGTACAATGGTTCTTGTTCCCATGTCATACTTAACTTTACAAAAATTTGTGTTAATGGTATTTTTTTCTTAACATGTTATTTGATTAAAGATTAATATTGTACATTAACGCATTGATTCATATTATGATTTTATATTTAACCAATTCATACAGATAATAAACAGTAACTTGGAAAGTAAAACAACATGCAATAGTAAACTTAAAAAGATGCAAACTAAATGCACTCATTATGATTAGGGTTTTGACTTTGAAAAAATTTCAATGAGGAAAGAGGTTATAGTGAAAAAAAGGTGTGTTTAGTTTGTAAGATATTAGATATAAAAATAATAAATAAATAGTTAATATAACCCTAAAGTCACTAACTACAAAAAAATCCACCATTCCTATAGCCACACTATCCCATCTTATGGGGTACATTAAGAGTAACATCTCTATGATAACTTCTTATTAGTGAACTATAAGAACAAATAATCGAAGGCTTCTTATGTATAAAAAATAAAATCCATGCACTTCTAATTTACCATGAGGTACATGGAAACTAAAATATGTGAATAATGTCTTATAATGCCCTCAGTATTAAGGAAGAACCTCTCACACCACGGTATATGCAAAACTAATAATTTATATACCCATAATGATAAATCCTATGAGTTTATAAAATTCTTGAACATAATTTCTAAGAAAACTAAGAAAAATAGAAATGAATCAAAAAATAGAGGCTAAAAGCCAAAGTCTCAATTTCACTAATATGTTTTACCCTATTTTTATAAAACATTAATTGTATTAATATTTTTGGATGTAATATATAGGTGTAAAACTAGAAATATTAAAATGCTAAATATATATAATATTAAACTATTACGATTTTGACAAATTGCTAAATATATAAAATTATTATTTTGGGAAAGTACTAAGAATAAATATACTTATAATGTACACTAATATTTATTAATTTTTTTTACTATTAAAACTATTTAAATTTTAATAAGAGATGATTTTGCAAGCTTAATATCAAAATCATGAACATAATAAAATCCATATAGGTCTATTACAAGTGGAAGATGGTGTAGTGTGTTCCAAATTGTTGACTAAGGTCTTGTTTTAGTCGATTATGATAGAAATTAGTCATGAAAAGATTGATAAAGTATGAATATATACATGACAAAACAAAATAAGATGTAGAAGATATCTCTAAATAATATCACAATAGATAGATAGTAATATAGTTCACCTAAATCCTTTGACTCCTTAAATTTGTAGAATCATTGTGTGTCTAAACTTATCACTATAATTTTTACACTTGTATGTGATGAGATATATGATATATAAAATTTAGGGTTTTACCTCGTATGAATAGTTGTATGTCTCTATTTGTCTTTGAAACCTGTATGGCACTTTGATAGCTTGAAAATTAGTAAGAAAAAGAGGGGAGTGTAATGGGTTAAGCTAACTTCAATCACCCCCTTGATGATTTATCATTTTTTATGAATCTAATAATCTAAGGATGGAAATAAATCCCCCATAATTAACCCACCTAGTGTGAATTTTTAATCATATTATTTTAACTATTTATTCAAATAAAATATGGATTTGATACTTGACAATGATATCTCTTGACTACCTTTTGAAGGCTCTTGACTTGGCGTATGAATGATCCTTATGAATAATAAAGAATCAAGGTAGAGTGGGGAATATTTTCTCAATGTGCATAAGTATAAAATATTGTACCAAGTGAATCACAAGTGGTAAAAATGGATGACTCTTGGCATGTATTTATAGGTAAATATTTTGATAATTTACTTTAGCCAACTTTATGAAATGTGTAAGAAGACCTTAAATGATAATTTTAAGTTCTAAAATTAGTATTTATTTAGCATGAGACACGACTAGCCTAAGTGGATGATAACGCACTCCCCTTATTTTCCTATAGTAGAATTGTATATAAATGTCAAGAATGTGATTTTAGAGATGGAGATAGTTTGATTTTGATTTTATACAACTTGAGCATTCGGAAGTGAAAATTTGTATGTAATGATATTCCAAAATATTCTTAATGTTTACTTGATTATTTATATGCTCTATTTTTATATCTTAACACATGTGTGCATATGATTTTAATTAGTCATTCTTATATCTCTTGTATTTTATTTCACTTAGCCCTTACATTTTTTATTACCATGATCTTGACATCTATGACATCTACCCTACAATGATGATTCTTCATATCCTCATCCCAATGTACATTATTTTTAGTATACTAATTAATCACATGTGAATATTGACTACATATACTTGTTATGACCTATAATGATCCTACATGATCACATAGTTGTATATCTACATATTACATGAGAATATATATTTATTTTTAACCACTGGGGGCATGTTTCATATTATTTACACATACTATGAGATATGATGTTATGACCCACATATATAGTGGGGTTAACTTTCTTGCCTTCACTTCCTCCACATTGTTATGATACTTTACTTGGTGCCCTATTGTGCCTTGAAATATACTACGTATGATTTGGATCCCTGAAATTATTCTATTTTTAGATAATTTCTAGTTGTCCTTGTTTGACTATATAGATTTCTTCTAAATATTTTAAAAATACAAAGAAAATTCAAAATATTGAATTCCATTACCTATCCATGACATGTATTTTTTTACATGTTTTATTTATGACTTATCACATATGGTAGATTTTATATCCATTTTTTATATGCAAATAAATTTACATAGTATACATGAGTACAATGTATGGCATACATGTTATTATATGGACATCCAGATGTAGAACATTCCTATATCTAGAGGCTACCTTTACTACATTATGGGAATGATTACATTTGGGGAATACCGGTACTTTCTAGATAGGTTACATATTTCTATGACCATTCCATTTGTCATATTTATCTATTTTACACTAATTATGCAATCTTTGCTCTTACTAACTTAAAGTGTTATATTCTCTGGAAATTATATTCTTATATAAGTGATTAGGACATATATTGATTATGTATATTAGACTTTTTCTATGACATTTTATGTTGTTTAATGTTACATGTTATAATCTTTAAGCATGTATTACATTGTTTGAATCTTTACCTATTTGATTATAAATCAAAGTGACATTGATTAGTATTTTGTGACTCTTTACTCTGCTTGACACTATGTGATATCATGTGTGTGTCTATGATTATTTGTGTGTTTCATGGCCATGACATTTCATGTGACTTTGTGACTCTATGTGATTTGTGTGGATACATATAGGATATTATATTGATCTTATGATGTTGTGATCAATATTATGCATTATACTTCTTGTGTATGGTTCCATGATACATATCATGCATATCCTATGTAGTTCTTACATAGTGATTCTACATCTGTTACTATGTTGAATCTTTACTATGTGTTTCATTTATATATCTATCTTGACATGATACTTGTATTCCATAAGATACATGTTTCATATATGATAAAATGATCTAGTCTTACTATGATAACATAATATACTCATGTTATCACATGTTTAAACATAATTACATCAATTTTTATAAAACTTTATATATATATATATATAACTCTATTATTTTAAAATGAGTAATTCACATGATACATACTTCACCTAAAAATGGGGCAATACATAGTGTTATTGTCTTAGATGATAAATACTTAGACATATATTTTAAATTTTAACATATAAAATTTAGAATTTGGACATAAATTATTATATGTTTACACATACACATATTATTATAGGTTCATGTAGATTATGATAGATTTGGTATAAATTGGGATCATATTTAGAGAATTTGTAAAATATTATATAGGATTATGAGTGACATTTAAAATATGTGTTTATATTATTACATATATTACATGCCATATATTTAGTAAGTTATTAGATTGCAGGCATATCCTAGTATATCCAATTATGTTTTTAGATATTATGATATTTTGGTGTAGGTTATATTACTCATATTACATAGGTTATTAGATTAGGAACATATCCTCATCATATTTGAGACATCCTAAAAATAATTTTGCTCGTATTCTATTTAGATACTCATATTAAATCATGAAAATATATACATAAGATGATTTGAAAAATTTACTCAATTTTTTAGCTTTTTTTTAGATTTGTCAATACCCATGGTGGGTGCCATTCATAGTAAATATTATGAGTAATTTGGTTGAGGTTATACATGAATTACATTCTAAGCACTTATAAATTTACAATGATGGTTTGGGAATATCCAACTTACCTCATGTTTTTAATTATGGTAATCTTCACTGACTCTAGAAAGAAACTTCGTTCACATGTATAAAGGTTGATCCATTCCCTTTTATTTAAATTTCAAAAATGTTCAGTGTTTTTAATTTATATCTAATATCATAAGTGAAAATTAATATCTACATGTTTCATTGTAAGTTTGACATGAAATACACACAACATTTATCATCTACTTGAACACACCCACCATAGTTACACTGAGGTATCTCCTTCCATCTTTTTACTCTATCACTTTCATTACTAAAATAAAATAGAGCAAAGTATAGACATTCATATTTGGTATTACATGCTTTAAAATGCCATTTTTTAATAAGCCTTAGTATACATGACTTTTGTGGACATAATTGACTCTTTTCCACACTCTCTCCTAACCATTTTCTTATCTATGAGATTGGTCTTCCAAAACTATCATTATTGATACAAAATATTTCATTAGTCTCTACCTAAACATATTATTATCTTATTTGAACTCTCTCTTGATCTCATATCATTGTATCCTTATTTTTGGATGGTTTTGATCATAGATAAATTTGGTTACCATCATTATCTTCCTTATATGGACTCATGCACATCATTTAATGGATATTTTCCTAGATTCAAATTCTTCCTATGGGTCGACACATGTTTTTTGCATATCACTTTCATGGGAAATGACCCAAAGAGTTAACTATATAATTATTTTAAATATAACCATATTCCTATCTTGAAAACATCTATTTAACATAGGAAACTATTTTTAGATTGAGAGGAACTACTCTAAAACTTCCAAATAAAAAACCCCTTAAAGGATCAAGCCCTAAATAAATCATGAATATCATTACAAGAAAAAAATCATAGATTTTCAACTCTTGAAACCCATGGAGAAGATTACATAACATGCTAACATTATATCAATGTCATACACATAGTTAGGTGGGATAACTATGTGTGGTTTGAGCCCTCTTTGAAGTATTGAAACATAGAAAATAATTATCCACTCAGTAGGGAGTAATTGAGGTCATCTTACCCCATATTTTTTAAGTCATTTTTCTAGGTCAAAGAAGTGTCAAATGTATGATCTAGGGTTTTAATAAAAATAAAATAAAAATGGATTTATATGGATAGGTAGGAAGATAAATAAATAGGATTCATGTTTAGACACATGCACAATGATCTAAACTATCACATATTAGTATAAGTCTCTTGGATAAATGTAATAGATTGTAGATGAGTTTATCTACCATAGGCATCTATTTAACACTAGACCCATCCTAATGCATTTCATAGATTTATCTCTTATTTAAGTCAACATAAAGGCCTTACAAAGTATTTCTAATGATTTTACAATATCTCAGACCTAAATAAAACCTAAAAAAGATAAGATCATTACCTTTTAAGACATTTCCATAAATAATAAAATATAGTAAATCATTTATAATCATATTTACTTAATTTATCTATATATTATATAGAATTATATCACATAATCTAATTAGGCTCAATTTTTTGGATTATTTAGAATACCAAATCCAAAATCAGTCAAAACACATGCATCCTTTTATTGGATCCAAATTTCCTTGTAAAATTTTTGTCACTTTTAAGTGCACATTTTCATATTCATATTCAAACTAATGTCACCAAATCATGTGTTATTAAAATTTAAGTATTGAAATCCTATGTAAATGTCTTTATTATATATTTAGAATAATTTATTTGATTTTATTTTTATAGTTATATTTATTATGAGTATATTTATTTGGCATGCCTAATTATCTATTTGTTTCATCAGTGAATAATAGGATTAAAGTCCCTCAAACTTTTATCCATGTTGAGTATTCTCATTGATGTAAAAGGTGTATCTTGTAGAAGTTAATGTCAAAGGTGATTAAGGATAATTGGTAGTGTGTGATGTGACAAGGTGAATGGAAGTATGTTATCATGAGAGAGTGTCTTCATGAAAAAAAGATAAAGAGATAATTTGAAGGCAACTAATGTCTTATATCTACATAGAAGGTATAGGTCGTTGATGTCAAGTGCATATGAAGCTTAGTAATGGAATGAAGAGGTATGCGCATGGTGAAATAAATGAACACTAGTATGTGAATATTGTATGGCATTATTTAAGAATGTCAATAAGTTATATAAGCATTAAAGGGAGTTTTAAGGTGAGCCTATAGGGGTATAAACTTGTATCTAATATTGCACCCAAATCACTCTTAGACCCTACCTAGACTAATGAAGTATGAATATAATATTTCAAGGAAATTATGTACATGTGAGAATTTAAAAATGTAATATAAGTTTTTTAGGTATTATCACAAAGTTCTAGGTCAATATTTGAAGGAAAAGTACATGAAACACTATTTTAGGCCTTTTTGAGCTCACAGAATGAGGTCTCAAACCTGAGAATCAAATTTAGATATATGTTGGTAATGTAACCTCTACATGGGAGTATGATATATTAGGGAGATATTGGTAATGGTCCTAGATAATAAATCTAGTTATTAATTTTGGATTCAAGTGTCATTCCTTTATGAATAATCATTAACACCAAAACCTATGTTAAACCACCCAAAAATCCTAATAAGGACCTGATATACAATATTTTTTCAAAAATATCTTAGGGTGGATTCAAATACCTAAATAATATATTTTATCATGTATTAAAATCTTCCAGGTACCTCTAGGTGGTGGTGGTTAGTCAGATGAGAGATAAAATGCATAGATATATGTTTATTTATTAATAAGTTATTATAGCTCTCAAAAGTTGATTTGGTAAAGAAAATAAAATGGATGGTAAAATAATATAAAGACTAATTTTACATTTCCATGATTATTTATGCATATTTTATATCCTTTAATTGTTCTAATTTTTTCATCAAAGTAAGCTAGTTGTAGACATACCTAATGGTGTGAATAGTGTAAAACCTAAGTAGAGATGAAGAAATAGATTTGAGGGTCTGTGCATGATAGATTAATGAAAAAAAGTGCAATAAAAAGTCATTTATGAATTTTATATCATGATAATTCATTTTAAAATCTTTTCAAGTTAGTCTATATGGTGAAAAAGTAGCTCACAAAATGGTTTGTCTAGTTCATATAGGACTGTGAGATATAAGGTCTAGAAATTGGTCTACAAGACCAATGTTTTCCATTAGACCATATTAATTTTATATACAAATATTTTTTATAGATATAATAGGACCATTTTTATGCATCCATTTTCATTAAAAGTGTCTACACAAGCATTGATGGTCTAATTCATCATGACTGGTCTTTGAGGTATATTAGTAGTTTTGAGTAAGTGAGTTGCAGTAATGTTCTTGAGCCTTTATCTCCTAAGTGAAGGTGTTAAAATCACTTGGTGATGACCCTAAGATCATATATAGTATTTTCAATTTATCATAATTGAGTATTTCAAAGTTTTTTAAGCTTATTTATTGTAAGATGACTTTTGAGTTACACAAGTCTAATAGGGTAGTTTGTCCTAAAAGAGATTTCATGGTATGAACGAAGGATACAGGGATAATAAAGCATGGAAGAGGCTATAATATTTAATTTTATAATTTTTTAAATTTTTTTTGGTTTTTGGATATATCCATCTAGGCCCAATAAGATCATGTTTTGGTGTTAAGAGGACAGACCTAATGTAATTAGGTCTCCATATGACCTAAAGGAAGACTAAGGACTAATTCAGTTGTGTCAGACCAAAATGGGTTAAAATTATAATGTAAACATGTTATTAATATTTCATAATACCTATTTATTATTCAACCTAATATTTTGAAGGTGTGTGTTTGACTAAGTAGTGTGTGACCATGAGACTAGTATATATACAAGGTAATTTAGGCTTATTTGAAGTATGTAAAATAAGTGAATAAAATATTACATGGTTGAGCAAAAGGATTTATTGAAATGAATTTTATACCATAATAGAGGAGTATAGGTATGAAAATGATAAAATTTTTTATGTGGCTGAGTTGGTGTTGAGTCACTTAGGGAGTTGGCGTTGACTTACAAGTAGGTGCTTGTTAAAGCCTAGTCAAGTTGGTGTTTGACTTTATCAGAGTTGGTGCTCAAAGTTTAGTTGGTTCTTAGCTTAATTAGGTATTTTTTATAAGAATATAGTAAATTTTTAGATATTATATATTTTTTATTCCCCTTAAGGTTTTCCCACTCATATATGTGTTAACTTGTCTAAATGGTTCTATATGTTTTGTTACATCACTGTGTTACTTTCATAATTCATGAATGATTGAATATAATTGAAAGAATTTTTTTTATAACACTAATTCACCCCCTATCAATAATTATGCTTTTAATAATTGGTATTAGAGCTTAATTCTTTGAATTAGGACTAATAGCTTAAAGGAGATTATAGAAGCACAAGCATGTTTAGTCATCAAGTAAAAGGAGGATTCTCAACCAATAAGGCCCCTATTTTTAGTGGGACTAACTATGAATTTTGGATCATCATAATTAATACCTATCTAATTTCCTTGGGATATGACATATGTAAATCTATTATTTATGGATTCACTCTACCTCCTACACCACCAATTGATGTAGCAATAAAGAATGCAAGTGAAAACAAATCTAAAGGAATTTAATCCCATCATATGTGGTCTTTTAGAGGTATAATTTTTAAAAGTCATGAATTATGATACATCAAATGGATTTTTGAAAAATTGAAAACCATCTATGAAGGAGACATGAAATTCAAGTTAGAAAAGTTGCAAACACACTGAATGTAGTTTGAAAGTTTGAGAATGAATGACGATGAAAACATTGCATCTTATTTGTTAAGAGTAGGTGAAGTGGTAAATATAATCATAGGTCTAGGAGAGAAGTTGGAATAATCAATACTAGTACAAAAAGTATTAATATCCATGACATCTAAGTTTGATTTAAAAGTCTCTACTATAGAGGAGATCAAAGATCTCAACATACTATAGATGGATAAGATTCATTGCATCTTGACTACCTATGAAATGAGAATACGTGTTGAAAGACCGAATAAAGAATTTTTATTCAAATCTAAGAAAAATTCATAAGGTAAAAAGTTCAAGGATGATGTTCATATAGATATTGATGATGATAAGATAGAATCTATGTTTTTTAGAAAACTAAGAAAAGGATTAGATAATTATAAAGGAAAATTTCCATTTAAGTTATTTAACTATGGTTATATTGGTCAGTTTGTATCCAAATTCCCTAACAAGGATAATAATGAGCATGATGAACATCATGGTGATGATAAGAAGTTATATAATCTTGGCAAGAGTAAAAATAGTTTCAAGAAGTATGAAGGCAAGAAAGGGTCACTAAATAATAAGAGTAGTTTCTATACCCATGAAGATAGTATCTCCTCTGATATAAGTGACATAAGTATATCTGATAGTGATGATGATAGTAATGATCATGATAGAAATGAAACTCTATTCATGGCCATATAAATAGATAATGAATTTTTTTCAAAATGTAAAAGTGATATGGAAGATGAAAAATTATATGAATAAGAGGATGAAGTAAACCTTGAGGTATAATTAGTAGTGATCTAAAAGATCTAAAGTTCTAAATAAGGAAGAATAAAAAACTAATATCATTGGTTAAGATTTATGAGGAAAAAACAATCTCTTTAAAGAGATACTAAGTAACAACACCAATGAACATGAAGATATCATTAAATATCTAAAAACTCATATTAAGATTATCACTACAAGTCTTAATACCACATATAAATAATACACCAAATTCAATATATAAATGGAGTCCTTAAAGGGATAATTAGATCAGGCAACAATCATATTGAAGAAACATCATAAATTTGAAATCAGAACTAAAGTCCTTGGTTATAATTTGAATAATCAAAGGTCTCCACATGACAATATAGGTCTTGGATTTAAATAATAACAAAAGGTAAACGAGGATAGTCATACCTCAAATTAAAATAGACCATCAAGAAGTAATGGTACTGAGAGAGTAAAGACCTATGCAAAAACTCTCAAATTTGAGACTCAAATTGATCATCAACAAGTCAAGAAGAAAGTGACTCCTTCAAGAGACAAAAAGGTATAGGTGCATAATTCAACATTAGATAGATAATTTATGTGAATCCTTTCAATGGTTATTGTTTCTAATCCAATCAATATGGACATAGATCTATAGATTGTAGACATCATGCTAGAATCAATTCCTCATGAAGGAATAGGATGAATGCTCATTTAAATAGTAAAAGCAAAATTATATGCTACAATATCATCAAAGAGGACATATTGTAATGGATATCAATATAAGGCATATGAGGAAGATCAATCAAGACAAAAGTGTACATAGTCATACCACTAAAAATTGGATCAAGAAGTCAGACCATATGGATAACGTGAAGGAGTATAATACTAAAGAATAAGAATCTATGCTAGCTCATATTTCTTTTAACATCCAAGATGAAGGCATAAAGTGGTATATAGATATTGGTTTCTCAAGTCGCATGATAGGGGAAAATAATAAGTTCATTAATTTAAATAATAATGCTATAGGGATAGTGAGATTTGGAGATAACATAAATGCCAATATTGTTGGCAAGGGTATCTTATATTTGGATAGTGGGAAGACAAAGATAGAGAATGTGTTGTATGTAGAGGGCTTGAAACATAAATTACTTAGTGTAGGTAAATTTTTCAACCAAGGATACACACTAATATTTCATGACAAAGGATGTGATATAAGGAGAGCTAAATTAGGAAGGCTAATTGCCAATGATAAGAGGACTAAGAACAATCTGTATGTCTTAATGATATTAAGGAGAGATGATTTATGAGAAAGATGGATGAATTTTGGCTATGGAATAAAATTTTGGGCCACCTAAACTTTGATAATTTGGTCAAGATAAGCTCTAAAAGGTCTTTGAAAAATATGCCTAAAACCAAACCTATAAACACACTTTACAAGGCATGTTAACATGGTAAGAAAACTAGAATAAGGTTCATGTCTAAAGAGTATCCTACTACAAGACCTTTAGATTTAATAAAAACTAATATTTTTGGACCTATAATGATCCAATTAATTTAAAGAGATAGTTATTTCATGTTACTCATAGATGGCTACACAAGAATGACTTGGGTTACATTATTGAAAGAAAAGTCATAAGCTCTTGATAATTTCAAGGCATTTAAAACTCTATTTAAGAATTAAAAGAATGTAAAGTTCAAATGCCTAAGATTTTATAGAGGAGGATATTTTTGGTCCAATGAATTTTATGAATTATGTGAGGTCCATGAGATAAGGAGATAGTTTTTAGTAGCTAAGACACCTCAGTATAATGGGGTAGTGGAAATAAATAATAGGATAGTTCAATAAATGGCAAGGACTATGCTATATGAATCAATATTGTTTGATGGAGACTAGAGAGAGGTAGTTAGCACTTTAATCTACATTTTGAATCAAGGATAGATAATTATTAATAGTAACAAACCCCTTATAAACTATTGAAAGGTAGACCTACTAATGTGGAACACTTTAGAGTATTTGAAAGAAAATGTTTCATCAAAAGGGATGAGGAAAACTTAGGTAAGTTTAATTATAAGTCTGATGAAGGAATATTTTTAGGATACTCACCAATAAGCTCATCCTATAAAATTACATAATAAGAGGTTGTAGAAGATAGTGGAAAGCACTAATGTGAACATCTGTGAGACAAATTATAATAAGTCACACTCTTAGTGAAAGGATAAATCAAAGAATTTGGACATCAAGAATGAAGAAGAAATAGTAGAGATAGATGAGGAAGAAGAAGTTGAGGAAAGACAAGAATCAAAAGGTCTTTCAAGATATATTCAAAGAGACCATCCTAAATCATAAATAATTGGAAATAAGGATGCAGGTATGCAAACAAGAAGAAAGATGATAAGTAACCTAAATGAAGATAATGTTTCTCTATTGTCTAAGATTGATCCTAAGAACCTTGTAGAATAAAGTAAAGACAATTTTTCTAGAGGTCATATGAATGATGAGTTAGACCAAATAAAAAACAATGAGACTAAGGAAATGGTTCTTAGGCCTAAAGACAAGAATGTCATTAGCACAAAATGGGTATTTAGGAATAAGTTGGATGAATATGGAGAAGTCACTAGGAATAAGGCTAGATTGATATGCAAGGGGTATGAACAAGTATAATGGGTAGAATTTAAGAATATCTTTTCTTTAATATCAATATTGGATCCTATCATAATGTTTCTAGCATATGTAGGATTTAAAGGGTTCAAGGTGTATCATATGGATGTCAAATCATCTTTTTAAAATTGAAACTTGGAAGAGGAGATATACATAGATCAACTTGAGGGTTTATAATTATAAGGTAATAAGGAATATGTATGTATATTGAAAAATTCTCTTTATGGTCTAAAGCAAGATCCTAGAGCTTGGTATGCTTTATTGGACAAGTACCTATTGGACCAAGGATTCAAGAGAAGAGTTTCATATAGTAATCTATATATAAAGAAAAAAAATGATCATCAGTTGATAGTGGTTGTCTATTTGGATCACGTCATATTTGTTATAAACAATGAGAGTATGACTAAATCCTTTGTAAATATGATGAAGAAGGATTTTAAGATGTCCATGCTGGGAGAACTATCATTATTCCTTGGGTTAAAAATCAATCAATCAGAAAGAGGTATATTCATTTCACAAAATAAGTATATAAGAGAGTTTTTGAATAAATTACAAGGCCATTAGTACACCTATGATCACAGGGTGTAAGTTAAGAAAGGAAGATGAATCTCTAAAGGTAAATCATACATCATATAGGTTAATGATTGGAAATTTTCTATACATTACTACCTCTAGACTTGATATCATGCAAGTAGTAGGTCTTGTGGGAATATTTCAAGTAGACGTAAAGGAAAATCATTTTAAGTATAAAAGGATACTTAAATATCTCAAGGAAGATATTGAGCTTGGGTTATGGTATCCAAAGAGTAAGGAGTTTAACTTGATAGCTTATACAGATGCAGCCTGGGTAGGGAGTCTAGATGATAGGAAGAATAACAATAGAGGAGATTTCTTCTTAGAAGAGTGCCTAGTAGCATGTATAAGAAATAAGAAACCATTAGTGTAATTATCTACTTGTGAGACTGAGTATATTCTAGAAACTTCATGTTGTACTCAAGTTTTATGGATGAGGTAGACCTTAAAGGACTACAAAGTGGAGTATGATAGTCCTAGTCCTATGTTTTATGATAATACAAGAGTTATAAGTGTATCAAAGAACCTAATTATGCACTCAAGGATGAAGCACATTCCCATTGGGTATCATATCCTAATATATTAGGTAAATGAATAAATTCTCAATCTTGAGTATGTATCTACTAAGGATCAAATTATAGATATTCTAACCAATCCACTTCTAAAGACAACATTTGAACATCTAAGATAAGAATTGGGTGTAATTCCTCCCCCTGGAAGTCATTAAGGAATTCAAGTTCTTAGGGGGAGATAATCAAGTGGTTAATTAGCTCAAAGAGAATGTGAGTAGTCCCAAGAAGGTATGCATTGAGATAGGGTAGCATGTTTATCTGATGCTTCATTGACTCATAATCCTATGTGTTGAGTTTTTTGGTTATAAGAGGTGTGATCCAAGAAGTTGTAGGTATTTATTTGTCATTAATGTCAAAGGGTGAGATAGTTTATAATTAGGTAGAAATAGGTTGTTGATAGAAGTTTCCAAGAGTGGTTTCCATCAATGATAAAAGGGGAGATTATTAAGTATTATTATTGATGTCAAAAGTGAATCTTATGGAGCTTTATGTTACAGGTGATTAAAGATAGATGGTAGTGTGTGATTTTATAAGGTTCACGGAATTATGTTATCATGAGAATAAGAAAAAGAGATAATTTGAAGGCAACTAATGTCTTATGTTTGCATAAATGGTGCAGGTCATTGATGTCAAGTGCATAGGAAGCCTAGTCATGACATGAATAAGTATGTGTATGGTGAAATGAATTAACATTGGCATGTGAAGGTTGTATGAATTTTTTTGAGATGTTAATAAGATATATAATCATTCATGAGAGTTTCAAAGTGAGCTTATAGGGGTAGAAACTTCAATCTAAGTCTATACCTAGATCACTTTTAGACCCTACGTAGCCTAATGAAGTATTAGCTATTAAGAATATATAAATTATTAAGAAGATATGGGGTAGGATCTGAAATAAGATCTCTAATAATTAGTTTTGGATTCAAATGGTAGTCCTTTATGAACAATCACTAACACCAAAACCGATGTTAAACCTCCCTAAAACCCTAATAAGGACCTGATATACAATATTTTGTTCAAAAAATCTCAAAATGGATTAAAATATATAGATAAGCTATTTTATCATGTATTAACTCCCATAGGTACCTCTAGGTGGTGTGGTTAGTCAGATGAGAGATAAAATGCATATATATAGGCTTATTTATTAATAAGTTGTTGTATCTATCAAAATTTGAACTGGTCAAGAAAATAAAATGGATGGTATAAGAATATAGAGAACCATTTTACATGTCCATGATGATTTTTGTATAGGTTATATCCTAAAATTATTCAAATTTTGTCATCCAAGTAACCTAATCACAAACAAACCTGATCATGCAAATAGTGTAAAACCCAAGCAGAGATGAAGTAAAATATTAAAGGGTCTATACATGATAGATTGATGTAATAAAGTGAATTAATAATTAATTTATGACTTATATTATCATACTTTTTAATGTTTGGATGTTAGTGTATATGGTTAAATTGTTTCTAACAAAATGGCATGTTTGGTTCAGATAAGACTATGAGATATAAGGTCAAGAAATTGGTCTATAAGACCAATATTTTACATTAAAACATATAAATTATCTATATAAATATGTTATTTATATATCATATGATAATTTTTATGCATTAGGATTACAATAAAGTGTCTACACAAGCATTGGAGGTCTAATTCATCATGACTAATCTTTGAGGTGAATTGGTAGTTCTAAGTAAGCAAGTTGTAGAGATGTTCTCGAGCCTTTATCTCCTAAGTGAAGGTATTCCAATCACTTGGTAATGACATTGAGTTCATGGATAAATATTTTACATGTTTCATTTTTCATAATTGAGTAGCTTAAGGGTGTTTAATCTTCTTTATTGTAAGATAGACTTTTGAGGTACACAGGTCTAATGGGGTAGATTGTCCTAAAAGAGCTTTCATGGTATGAATGAATGATAAAATTCTAATAAATCATGGAATAGGTTATAATATTTAATTTTATAAGCTTTATAATGGTTTTTTATTGTTTTATAGAGCCATCTAGGACTGATAAGATCAAGTTTTGGTGTTAAAAGGACAAACCTAATGCAATTAGGTCTCCATGTGACCTAAAAGAGGAGTAAGGCCTAATTGAGTTATGGAAGACCAAAATGGGTTGAAATTGTGATTAAAACATGTTCATAATATGTCTTAATACCTTTTTAGTGGTGTACCTAAGAGGTTTAAAGTATGTGTCTGACCAAGTTTTTTGTGACCATGAGACTAATATATGTACAAGGTAGTTTAGGCCTATTTGAAGTATGCAAAATAAGTGAATAAAATATTGCATGGTTGAGTATAAGGATGAATTTAAATTAATTTTATACCATAATATAAGAGTATATTTGTGAATATTATCAAAATTCTAAGTTGGTTGAGTTGATGATGAGTCACTTAGGAAGTTGGTGCTTCCTTACAAGCAGGTACTGATAAAGCCTAGTCAAGTGGGTACTTGACTTTATTTGGGTTGTTGATATAATTTAATTCAGTTCTCAGATAATTTTTTGTATTTTTTTTATAGGACTATATTCCATTTTTATAGATCATAGTGGTTTTCTTCTCCTTGAGGGTTTCCCACTCATATATGTGTTAACTTGTTTGAATGGTTCTTTATGCTTTGTTTGATCACTATGTTGCTTTCATAGTTCATTAATGATTGAGTATAATTGAAATAAAGTTTTTTTAAACATTTATTCACACCCCCCCCACCCTTAGTAATTATGCTTTCAAAAATCCAAATCAATGAGTGCCTTATAATAAGAGGTTCAAAATCACAAGACCCATCATAAAAAAAATACCATTGCATTAATAGATTAAAAAGCCTAAAAAAATAATCAACCTAGAAGATCATAAATAAGAGGTCTTTCATAGCCAATCCCAAATCTTTCACAACATTAAATCAAATCATAAACAATTTAATAATCCATAAAATGGATTCTTACACCCTAAATAAAAGGTTCAGTTATATTGAAATTCAAACTAATAATATTTGGTAGTGCAAGATCTAATTATCCATAATAATGGTTTACAAACACAAAATACTCAACTAACACCCATAGTTTTTGACAATGAAAGATTATATATAAAAAACCACCAAAATTTAAACCACCCTCTTCTTGAGATATGCCTAGAATATATAATTTTTTAATAATTTTTTTTCTCCTTGACCATTGTCTAACCTTAAAAGTCTTCAAAAATAGAATAACCATTAGAATACCCTACCTTATAGGTACTATTAACAATTGTATAATTCATACCCTTATCCAAGACAATATCAAAACTTTTCTTAAAAGGTGTATCAAATCCATCCAATGGATGATAAGATCTGATGTAGGGATCAATATAAGGTATATGTGGAATCACTAAGTCATATTTCACTAAAACTTTATTGTTAACATATATACTCCAAAGGCTTTTTGAAGTTAAAAAAATCAAGTTTTAGTTAATAATGGTGATACTCCAACACCTTTCACCATGTATCATGCCTCATATTCTTAATTTTTGAATACATAAGGAGTACATTTTTATTTGTAGAAGAGACTCATAGATGGCCTTTGAGAAAAACATTATATGCATCTAAAAACCTCTTTACCATAGTCCAATTTTTTTTTCTATATGTGATACCTAACTGTAAGGTTTATCTCTTCAAGTACTCCTCTATATAGATATAATTCAACATAATTTATGAATAAAATTTGGTTGGAAGTGAAAAGTGGTATCCAAGGGAATGGAAAGGAGTTTTTTCAAATTATTACCAATAGTGATCATAGTAGAAGTTCCTAAAATATGAAAAGGAATATTATACATCTTAACATAGATTGGAGCCATGGAAAAAGTATTAAAACAAGGATTTAACTTAAGAAACTAGGTTTTAAGGAAAAGGTTTTTTGGCCCCCATATCCACAAACCAAATTATCACAGGGTTTTTGTGTCCTCATCACAAGAACAAACCATAATAAAATATCCATGTGCATAGGGATAACTAAAATGTTCTTCATATACAATAGGTTTATAGTCTTAAAGATCCATAAGTGCATATATATAAGGTAATTAAAAATCTTATTCAATCCAAAAAATAAACCCAACTCCAAATAATATTATTTTTACATAATGGCCTCAAACTTAGTTCTATCATAAAATTCAATTTCATTTTGAGAACTTGGATGAGAGGAGGAGAAACATGGTTGACATCTTTTGAAACAACATAATCATAATTCACCCCCCCCTCCCATTAACTTCTATTTTTTAATTTTCATCCAAATATATTTTAAACTATTATATTATTTCCATCCCACTAACCTTTATTCTAGCTCCAAATTTCTACCTCAATAGTGTTTAAACTCACCTAACACAATTTATTGAATAGTTTAAATTTTGAACTTGGTAGCCATTTAAAATGGAGGGAAAAGTTTTGGTAAGTGGAGAAGTATTTAGATTGTATTAGAATAAAAATTAGGAGAATGATACAAGTTATATTGTAATAAGTGGTAAAAAAAATTCACAACAACATCCTATGAAAAGGAGTCAAGACATAATAGAGTGACTAGAATAGGAGAATATATATGACAATAGTTTAAGTAAAATGAGTGTGAAATGGTGAGTAGAAGGATAATATCTATGAAAATTAGAATATATAAATTATATAATTTTATGATAAGAACATAATATAATGGGGGAGTAAGAATAAAATATCATAACAATATCAAGAATAAGGATAGTTTTTATGAGTTTTTTATAACAATTATAGTTATAAATTCTTAGAAGTTATAATTAGTTTGTAATAGAGTTTAGATGAAATATAATATAATATATATGTATATTTGAGTGTTTTTATTTTAAACTGTGCCTTCCCTATTTTAGTGTTTTAATCATAACATTTTATGTGTTTTCTACCTTATATGTTTGCTCCAATATTTTTTTAGAGTCATCTTGCACCATAATTTTCTAGCTCTAGAAATATATCAGAACTTCAACATTAGGTTGTTTTCTTAGATATTTATAGTGGCTACTCTATTAATTTTGGTTTTTTCCAAAAACTAGTATTAGATATTTAGGTTTTTTAAGACATGGAAGTAATTATTAGTTCATGGTATAATCCTCCTAACTTTTATGGAAATAACTATGATGTTTTGGTGTATTAAGATGAAGACTCTCTTTTGCTCACAATAGCTATGGAAACTTGTAGAGGGTATATAATATAAGTTACATGCATTAAATAATTTAATTCCCTCACCCAAGCACAAATAAATTTATTAAAGGAAAATATAAATAAGGATGTGAAGGCTCTTAGATACATTCAAATATCACTAGTTACACAATTTTTCTAAGGATAACAATAGTTGTCCATTCTAAGAAAGCCTGAGATATTATAAAAAATGCCTTCAAGGTAGTGACAAGTTGAATCTTGTAAATTTATAATTATTGATAAGGGATTTTTAGGCCCTAATGATGAGATAAAATGAGTCAATCAATGACTTATTCATAATAACTATGGGCATTGTCAATAAAACTAAGATAAATGGAGATGTTATTGAAAATTATAGAATCATATATTAGGTGTTTAGGATCCTTACAATAATATTTGACCTTATATTAGTTTTAATATAAGATTATAAGGGTTTGATACAAATGATAATTTATAATCTAATGGTTTCCTTATGAACCCATGAATACATGTTGAATAGGTCAGCCATATCCTACAATGAACAATCCTTTAAGACAAATATGCATTTGAGAAACATGGAAAGAGGGAGTAAACAATATATGTAGAAGAATAATTTGAAAAATTAAATAAGGTTAAATACATAATCATCAATAATCATATGTAAAAGGAAGAGTAAGGAGAAACATCACTTCAAAAGGTGGTTCTACACAAAGGTATGACAAGTCTAATGTATAATGCTATTATTACAAAAAATATGGACACTATGCTAGTGAGTGTAGAAATAAAGAGTATTATTTGAATAGGAAAATCTCAAATTTCTATAATACACAAGAGTTTGAGCCTAATAATAGTGGGAAAGGAGGTATTTTTTATAATATGTAACATTACTGAGCAAAGTGAAATATTGTATTTGGATAGTGGTTGTAGAAACCACATGAGTGGGAACAAAGAAATTTTCAACCACATTGATGAGTCAATAAAAGAATAGGTAAATATGGGAAATAATTAGAATGTACCTATTATCATAACATATATCATCTCTATATGCGTTAAGAAAGTTGATAAGAGATAAATTCAAGATGTTTATTATGTGCTCGGGTTGAAGCACAACCTAATCAACATTGAAAAAATTGTTCAAAAATGATATAGGGTGAGATTTTAATATGGAGAGTGTATCATATTTGATATTATTGGATGAAATAAGAATATTACATTAGTTAAGATGACAACTAATAATATGGTTCCTTTGAAGATACAAAGTGATCTCGTAATAACATTCAAAATAAGTATAGTATATATACCTACTCTTTGGCACATAAGGTATAGGAATTTGAGTTTTAGTGGGATGAACCTTATTCACATGAAGGAAATGTTGAGAGGATTTCCATTCATATAAAAACCAAACAAACTATGTGAAGGTTGCATTTTTTAAAAGCAACATAGGAGTGCCTTTCCTATGGGTAAATCATGGAGATAAAGAGCTCCTCTTGAATCTAATACATTAAGATTTGTGTGTTATAATGAATACTCAATCATTATCTAGTAATGTGTATTTCATGGGATTCATAGATTAATTTATCATAAATACATGGGTGTATTTTTTTAAGAACAAATTAGAGGCATTTGAAACCTTAAATCAATACAAGGCCCTTGTTGAGAAGCAAAGAGGCCATTACATAAATGTTTAGAGAATGGATAGAGAGGGAGATTACATATCAAATTAATTCATTATTTTATGAAAATATAATGATATAAATAATTAGTTTACATCTAGGTACACATCACATTAAAATGATGTGGTTGAGAGAAAGACTGAACCATCTAAGAGATGTCAAGAATCATGATAAAGGCAACATGTTTCTCTGATAAGTTTTGGGTTGAGGCTATATAAATAGTTGTATATTTTCTAAATATTTTTCCAACTAAGGGTGTTAGGGTTATGATCCCTCAATAAACAAGTATTAATTTAAATCCTAGTGTTGATCACCTTAGAGTGTTTGGATGTGCAACATATGCACATGTCCCCAAGTAAAGAAGGATAAAGTGGGATGATGAAGGATAGAAGTGTATTTTTAATGGATATAAATATAAATAATAGGCTTCTAATTTATATAATCCCATAACCAATGAGCTTATAATTAGTCAGGATGTTTAATTCAATTAGGATGCAGTATGGAAAGAGAGATAAGAAGAACAATAAGTTAAATCAAGGGCTAATGGACCCTTTCTTGAAACTAAAATAACATGTGGAAAAAACAACTATTAGCAACACAAGTTTCACCTTGTTTAAGGAGGTTTTTTATAACTACTTAAAATTTGGACTAACATGGGAATGGTCAAAATATTGTGGGTGACCTTATAACTAGACCAGACCTCTAGATTATGGGGCCAGCTCCCCTAGTACACCACTTATGGTTTAGTTACTAAAACCTACTTTGCTTGGGGATAAAAAGGGTTATAAAGTAGGTTGTAAGAAAAAATACTAAGAGCAGGCGGGGGGGGGAGGGGGGGGTGAATCAGTCTTCAAAAACTTTCTTATACAATCTTAATTAAGCAATCATATATCATTTAGACAAGCATGTACATCTTATCAAGCATAAGTACCAATCCACAATAGAATGAAACACATGAATAGAATATATATGTGGGAAAAAATTAAGGGGAATAAATGGACTATATTCCTATAATACAAAAACAAAATTTAGTGAAGTAACAACATCACATGGATCACTGACCCCAACTAGCTAAGCACCAACTAAGCTAAGATTTATCAAGCACCCACTTGGAAGGAAGCACCAACCCATTGGATGACTCATCACCAAATAATCCACATAAAACACTTTTCACCTTCATAACACCTTGTTTCTCATAAAATATATTATGATCTCCTTCCTTGGCTCTTCACACACTTTAATCCCTCTCAAAATTGGTCTCTATCCTTCTTTACTCAACTAGCACTCTTTTTACTTCATTAACTCAAATGACCTTGATTATCATAAAATAACATTTTTAAAATGTTCATAATTTATTCTATATCATATTATTATGGTCTTAAATACCTCCTTCTGCTCTAAAATTTTATATCTTGTTCACTTACACACTCACATAAATAGTCCTAAAATTGCCTAGTATTTATGCAAGACTTTCTTATTCATATCCTTCTTGGTCATCCAAACACTTTTATCCTCTTAGGAAAGCCATGTAATTGCTATTATTACATCTCATAGACATGTATCAAATTTTATTTGAGTCCCTTTAGGTTTGACCTTTCTCAAATAGGCCCTATCACTCCTTTAGGTCTCATGGAGACCTAATCCCATTACGCCTACTAAGCACATTTTACCCTTTGATCTTCTTGGATAACATTTAAAAATTTTAAATGTAAAAAACACATCATATTCCATCCAAATATACCCCTTATAATCTCATCTATACTTCATATCTTTTTTAACTCAAACCCTTACTTGGATCACATCATTAGTATTGTTCATATTAGGCCTATGCATACTCAGAAAATCTATTTTGAATAATTGAAGGAAAAACACAAATTTTACAAAATACCATGAAAATTAAATAAAAATACATAATATATATGACCTTAGGGTCATCACTATATTCATTAAACTTCATATCTCAAGATAAAAATACTCACACCCTTCTCTGTAAGTATCCCACTCAAAACTACTTATTGGTCTCAAAACACTGTCATGAATACTTGAAATTCAATCCATGAAAGAATAATCATTATCACTTTTGAAAAATTAAATATATTCTTTAACATCTCTATATCAATCCCAAGTATAATTACTATAAGTTATAATACCAAATATTTGTCTTGTATACCAATCTTTTATCTCCAATATACACAGTCAAACCTAAATCATTCAACCCATTTTGTCTCTACCATTTCAATCTCTTTCACTAATTTCCAAAATAATAAAAATCATTAATATAATATTCATGTCCCAATAAAAATCATAATAACTTTATGCCTTATATAATGTCATAGATCCTATAATTCATCATTGCCACTTGCTTACTCAGATCTTCTAGTTTACCTGTAAACACAGTCATGGTGATAATGAATTTCAACACCTTTGTAGGCACTTTCAAAGAATTTTTATTCACGAGTATGACTATATGATATAATTAGGTAAATATTATATATAAAGATACTATGTTTAGGTGAAAATATTGGTCTTTTATAATAATCTCATAACCTTATACCTTTACTATCTCATCTGCACTAGACAGGTCAACTTATGAGCAACATTTTCAACATATTCACTAACCTCCAAAACATATATCCAACATGAACATGTATTACAGGTCTTTAATAACTTCCTCATGCAATTCAATTCACCCCTATTCCATGATAACACTTCCCTAATCAACTTCTCACTTTTGCCTAATTTTTTCACTATCTGCACCATTAGGCCTTTTAGTGATAGGTCAGCTTACATGACCAATTTAGCACACCTGAGTTCTGGCACTTACTCATAAACCACCATGTACTTTAAATAAAAGTCTCAATATTAAACCTTCATAATTTAGAAATATTGACTTGGTTAACTCTAACTACTACATCAAATGTAAAAAAACAAGGCTTTTCTTGTAGGGTCCAATCACTCCCCTAACAAACTAATCACAACTGGAGGTGCTTGAGAGAGTTGAATACAACCTCCAATCACTGACATAGCCATTCCAAACCATTCTAGGTTATTTTGATCAATATCTCTCTCATCAGGTCAATGTTATGGTTTTAGAGAGGGCTTTCACTATTTTTGGTGTTAACAATTGTTCATAAAGCATATCCCATTATTCCAAAAACCAATGCTTGGAAATTTTAGCTATGACCCTTCCCCATCTACCATGAATATCTTAGGTTCCCATGTAGAGGTTACACATGAAAATGAGTACTTTAAAGTTATTCTTGTGTTGATAATCCTTCATTATATGCACATTATGTCCTCAAACATCCTCGTATGCCTCTATTTATCCATCTCACTAGGCCACCAAGCTCTTTCATGCACAAGACTAGGAATCCTATGTACAAGCCTTCTTAAGTCTCTTATAGCATTAAAAGACTTGACAACTTTGGCAACTGATCTTAAAACACTCTTTGATTCTTCTTTACCTTTCTTTCATAGCTTATATGATCCTTAAATAATGTCATACTTCTGTACATACTTCTTCATGTTCATCATATGACTAAGCTTGATATGACTGGGTATCTCATCACACATTGTACTCAAAGACTAGTACTCAAACATGCTTATCTTGGCCTAAATATTGACAAAAATATTTAGAGGAATCATTAGGTTGACTTAAAATTCTCTCAATAGAGAGTCATTAGGTTACCTTCAAATTATCTTTTTATAGATAGTCATTAGGTTTCCTTCAAATTCTCTCTTGACACATGGTTTCCTTGTCACACACTACTTTACCATGTATCTTTAATAGATGTACCTTGACATTAATGACATCAAATTTGATGTTGACATAAATGACATCAGCCTTAACCTTCACATTAATGATAACACTTCTCAAAAAACTCCCCCTTTTTCATTTATAAAAAAACATTCTTCAATCTAATCACTAATTATTCACATATTCCCAAAACTAGTCAATATCACTTCTAGAAATTTCTCCCCCTTGACATTAATGTCAAAGGGTATTCCACATATATCATCTATAATAACACCTTTGCACATAAAAAATATGAATCATTAAGTCAACATGTTCCCCCTTACACCAAGCATACTCCTTTAAATGAACTTTGATTACAAGATCACTTCTCAATACAAATCAAACTCAATCACAAACCTGAATAGTTTCCCCTTACACCAAGCATCCATCATGCTTTTGGTTCTTAACTAGTGTCTCCATGAAGCCTAATGGAGTCACCAATTCCCATAGGGAACTAAAACAACTCAAGTTAAGTATATTCCTAGATCTCCATCCTCTCACAAAATTGAATGTCCTTCAGTATCCTTTTAGACTTGATTGGTACTATAAGCTTTATATCTTCATCAACTATTTGATCATCAATGTGGGATTATAATAGGCATTCCTAGCTTTCACATTTGAGGCATTCTCTATCACAAAAAATAATCCAATTGAGCTTGTAGATAGATCATGACTCATCTTCATTATTTTTGGTTTCCATTTACTCATTTGTCTTCTCTTTAGCACTCTAGAGGCTTTAAACCTCTTTTTTTGTCTTGATGACCTTCTAACCTTCTTAGGATAGAATATTAAAATGTGTCCTACATCATGCAAATTGTATAAAACCACCTTTTATATACCTCTTGATTAATTTTATCTATTAATTCTTCTAAAGTCCCATTAGTACTCATTCTTGAAGGGTCTTTTACACTATCTTTCTCTATGACTAAAATGATTGCACACAAAATTGTAACCATTGAATGAATTGGCCTACCTTATAAAATTTGGATATTTGATAGGTATTTCATGATGACCTTCTCATCTTCAATAATATTCTCTTTTTCTTAAGGTGCCTCCTTTTGGTTTTCTTTGAAACTAAGACCTATTTTGTGACTTGTAAACTTTTGATTACTCAAGATATCATATAAAGCCTCAATGCTCTTTTGAAATTTCACAAAGGTCATCACATTTATAGATGCTTTATTAAACTCATATTTCAAGGATTATATTTTAGTTTCATACCTAATTCATTCTACCTCTTTAGCCTTTAGGTTGGCATTGACTACATCCATTTATGACTCAACTTTATTGATGATCTCATCATACTCCTTATAAGTGTTACTCAACCTTTCCTCAAACAAGCCTATCTACTCCTCAAATTCCTTAAATAATAATCTTATTTTGTGATTCTTTTTCCTTTATAACTTTAATTCTTCTAGGGAACTTACCAATTATACCTCAATATATACTTCAACTTCTTCTTCATCTAATTCCTCATTAACTATAATGCCTTCTCGACTTGAATAACCTTCATTGTCTAATTATATGGACATAAAAAAGGTTTCATTATTATCATGTTCAAGTTCATTATTTCCATCATCACTATAATACACACTTGAGTCACTTACATTGGAAGAGTTTATTTTCTACCTTCATACTTCATGAACTCCTTGTTATTATCAAGATTATAGGTCTTTTTGTCACCTCCATGATGTTCATCATGTTCTTAATTATTTTTAAATTTATCCTTGTTAGGACATTTTGATTCAAAGTAACCAATATTTTCACATTTTAAACATTTGAAGGGAAACTTACCTTTGTACTTACCAAATCCAAACCCTAGCTTCCTTACAAACATGGTTATCAATTGATCATCGTCAACATCTAAGCTTTCATCATCCTTGACCTTATTGTATATTTACTTCTTCTTAAATTTTAAGGTTGATTCCTTCTTTTGATGTCTTCCTTCATTAGTTCAAACTCATCTCATGGGTAGTCAAAATGCCATGAATCCCATCCATCTCTAACTTGTCCAAATCTTGAATCTCTTCTATTTCAGATACCTTAAAGTTAAATTTAGTATTTATTTATCACAATAATTTTTTTAAAAATGTATATTATTTCACTTTCTTCTCCCAATCCTCTAATGGCATTGACAACTTCATCAACCTTTAATAATTAAGATGGAATTCTTTCATCTTCAGACTTTTAAACTATCTCTAGTGGGTCTATAACTTAGCCATATTCACCTCAATGTACATTCATATATGTTATTTAATTTGTTACATATATCTTTGGTTTATATACAATGCATTAACTTCATAATCTCTACCTCTGATAGGCCATAAATAATGCATTCATTGCCTTGGATTGGTTTTCACTAGTATTCTTACCTATTGCATCTGTTGGTGGTATAAGAGGTGCAATATAACCATCCAAAACTAACTACTAGATATCATGTCATTGTGACATAAAATATGTGTTCATTATGACATTCCAAAATGCATAATTATATCTATTGAAAAATGGATCCTTATTGGTATAAAAACCATCTTGAGCTTGTTAAGTAGACATCCTTTCTTCTAAGATCTCCTTTAGTTTTTTAAACCTCCTTTAAAGTACCAGGCTCTAATACCAAATGTTGGAACCAAAATTATTGAGAGAGGTGGGTGAATATATCTTTTAAAAAAATTATAAAATCTTACTTAATCAATCATAAATCATTTAGACAAGCATGTACATCTTAGCAATCATAAACAACAATCCACAAGAGCATGAAGCATATGAACACAATATGTATGTGTTAAACCCTAAAGGGGAATAAAACCCAAGGATTATGTAAATTTACTATAATCCTATAATACAAACACCAACTTTAGTGAAGCACCAACTTCACATAGAGTACCAACCCCAACTAGTTAAGTATCAACTAAGCTAGGATTTAGCAAGCACCCACTTGTAAGGAGGCACCAACCCCCTAGATAACTTAGAACCAAATCATCCACCTAAAATACTTGATCACCTTCATAATTTTTTTTTTCATATAATATATGATGATATCCTTCCTCAGCTCGTGATACACTTCAATCCCTCTCAAAACTGATCTCTAGCCTCCTTCACTCAATTAGCCCTCTTTTTTACTTGACTAACTCAAATGACCTTTATTCTCATACACAAAACCTCTTTAAAATTTTCATCATTGATACTATATCCTCTTATTATGGTCTCCAATACCTCTTTATACTTTATAATTTTCTATCTTGTTTGCTTAAACACTCACATAAATATGCCTAGAATTACCTAGTATTTATACAAGACTTTCTTGTTCATATCCTTCTTGGTCAGCCAAACACTATTATCCTATTAAATAATAAATTTAATGGATATTAGGAAATATAATATACATGTATAAAATTTTATTTGAGTCCCTTTAGGTCTGACCTTTCTCAAAAAGGCCTCATCTCTCCTTTAGGTCTCATGGAAACCTAATCCTATTAGGCCTACTTAGCACACGTTACCCTTTGTTATTCTTAGAGAAAATTTAAAAAAAAATTACATGAAAGAAACACATAATATTCCATCTAATTATACCCCTTATAATCTCATCTATACTTCATAGCATTTTTATCTCAAAACCCTACATGGAGCACATCTATATTATTGCTCATATTAGGCATGTACATACTCAAAAAGTCTATCTTGAATAATTAAAGCATAAACACAAATTTTATAAAAAAAATATGGAAAAAAATAAACATACATTAAATAAATGACCTTATGGTTGTCACTATATTCATTATACTTCATAGCTCAGGGTAAAAAGACTCAAACCCTTCTCTATAAGTAGCCCACTTAGAACTACCAATTGGTCTCAAAACACATTCATGAAGACTTGAACTTCAATACTTGAAAGAATAATTTTTATCAATTTTGAAACCTTTAAAATATTATTTTAAATATTTATATTACTCTAAATTACAAATATTTTAAGGTATAATACCAAATATTGGTCTTGCAGACTAATCTTTTGTCTTCAATATACATAGTCAAACTTGAATTAGTGAACCTATTTTGTCTTTACCATTTAAATCACTTTCACTAATTTCAAATATTATATATATAATTAAAATAATATTCATGTCCCAATAAAAATCATATGTATTTTATGCTTTATTTAAGGGTATGGAGCCTCCAAATCATCACTCCCACTTACTTAGATATACCATTTTACCTTCAAACATAGTCATGGTGATAATGACTTTCAACACCTAGGTAGGAATTTTTAAATAGTATTTATGTATGTTTATGATCCTCATGAGATAATTATATAAATATTAGATATAAATATATTATGTTTAGGGGACAATATTGGTCTTGTAGACCAATCTCACAACCTAACACCTTCATTATCTTATTTGCACTAGATAGGTCAACTTATGAGAAACATTTTAAACATATCCACTGACCTCCAAAACATATATCCAACATGAAAATTTATTATATTTCTTGAAAAAAATATTCATGCAATTTTATTAATCCCTGGTCCATGATAACACTTCCCCAAATAACTTCTCATTTCTACTTAGTTTTCTCACTATCTTCACCATTTGGCCTTTTAGCGATAGGTCAACTTGCATGACTAGTTTAGAACTCCTAAGGTCTTTTACCTACTAAAAAAACAATCATGTACATAAAATAAAAGTCTAAATACTAAACCTTAATACATTTATCAACTTTGACTTGGTCAAATTTGACTATTACATCAAATCTATAAGAAACAAGGCTTTTCCTATAGGGTCTACTCACTCCCCTAACAAAATAATCACACTCTAAGGTGAATAGGAGATTTTAATACAACATAAAATAACTTAAATATCCATTTAAATATATTTTGGTCTATTTTGATCAAGATCTTTCTCATCTGTTTAATGTTAGGGTTTTTAAGAGGGTTGACAATATTTTTGGTGTTAACAATTATTCATAAAGCATAGCCCCTTATTCTAGAAACCAATGCTTGAAAATTTAATATAGGACACTTCTTGATATATAATTAATATATTATGTTCCCATTTATATGTTACATATGGCAATAAGTACTTTAAATTTCCACCCAAGTTTAGAATCCTTCATTATTGGCACACAAAACATTAAAACCAATTTTCATGACTTTTCTTGCAAAATTTAACCTAAATCTTGGTTAAAATACTTGAAATAACATGAAATACCTCTCTAAATTCACACATACTCATAATTTCCTTGTAAAATGATCCTAATACCCCATCTAGCCACCATCTCTCTCTTTGCTCTCTAGGCTTTTTACCTACAAGACACATTAAACCTTGAATTTGAACTTCTAGACACTATCCATGTACTCTCCACCTCACTCACATGTTTAATAAATTTATCACATGATTTAATACTAATTTTAATCCTTCATATGCCTTGAAAATACATCATGACACCTCATTAAGTCAGCCATGGTCTGAAACTAGTCTATTTACATGTTAGTCTTATAGGTTCTACCCAGTAAACTCACCCTGAAGTTATCCTAACTAATCAAATGATTCATATACATTATAAATCATCCTAAAACATCCTCTTTTTCATTTGTGTATCTATCTCACTAGGCCACCAATATCCTTCCACACAAGACTAAACATTATATGTACAAGCCTTATTAAGTCTCTTATTAGGTTCAAAGACTTGACAACTTTGGTAACTAATCTTGAAACACTCTTTGAAGATTTTTTACCTTTATCACATACCTTAAATTATCCTAAAATAATTTCATACTTATTTTCATACTTCTACATGCTCATTATGCACATGTTCATGATATGACTAAGCTTGATATGATTAGGCATCTCATGACACCTTGTACTCAAAGATCAGTACTCAAACATGGTTACTTTGACCTGAATATTAACACCAACCTTTAGATTAATCATTATATTTCCTTAAAATTCTCTCTCAATAGAGATTCATTAGGTTACCTTCAAATTCTCTCTCGACAAAGAGTCATTAGCTTGCCTTTAATTTCTCTCTTGTCACATGGCTTCCTTGTCACACAACACTTCACCATGCATATTTAATAAATGTACCTTGACATTAATGACATTAAATTTTACCTTGACATCAATGACATGAAAATTTACCTTAACATCAATGACAACACTTCTTAAAAAAATCCCACTTTATCATTGATGGCTAAACATTCTTTAATTTGATCACTGATTACTCACATCTTCCTAAAACTAGTTAATTTCCCTTTTAGAACTTTCTCCCCCTTTGACATTAATGATAAATGTTCTTCCACATCTATCATCCAGAATCACACCTTGTTTACACATATATAATATGAATCCATTAAGGCAACATGATACCCCTTACACCAAGTCATACTTTCTTTTAATGAACTCTGATTACAAGATCACTTCTCAATGTAAATCAAACTTAGTCACAAACTTGAATAGCTCCCCCTTAAACTAGGCATCCATCATCTTTTTGCTACCTAACTAGTTTCTCCATGAAGCCTAATAGATTCACCACTTCCCATAGGGAACTAAAACAACTTAAGTTGAAAATATTCCTAGATCTCCATCCTCTCACATGACTGAATGTCCTTTAATATCCTTTGGGGATTTATTGGCACTATAGAATTGATCTCTTCATCAACTATTTGATCATCAATGTGGACTAACAATAGGTATTCTTGACTTGATTTCAAATTTGAAGAATGCTATATCATATTAAGTAGTCCACTTGAGGTTTTAGGTATATCATGGCTCATCTTCATTATTTTTGGTTTCCATACATTCATTTGTCTTCTCTTTATAACTCTAAAGGCTTCAAACCTCCTATTTGAACTTGATGACCTTATAACCTTGTTAGGATAGAATCTTTTAATTCATCCTACATCATGAAAATTATATAAAACCTCATTATACATACCTCTTAACTTATGTGACTTGTGACTTCTTCCATAGTCCCATGAGTACTCATTCTTGGATGGCCTTCTGCACTCTCTTGCTCTATGACCAAATTGATTACACAAAAAATAGTAACCATTGAATGAATTGACATACCTTATAGCATTGGAATGTCTGATAGGTATTTTCAAGTTGAACTTCTTATCATAAACAATCTTCTAGTTGTCTTTAGGTGCCTCTTTTTGTTATTCTTTGAAACCCATACTTGTTTTATCACTTGAAAACTTTTGACTACTCAAGATATCATATAAATCCTCAGTGCTCTTTTAAAACTTAAAAAAGTTCCTCACCTTGTTAGATGCTTGATTTAACTCAGATTTCAAGGATTCTATTTCAATTTCATACATGGTGAATTATTCCCCTTTAGTGTTTAGGCTTGCATTGACTACCTACATCTGTGCCTTAACTTGATTGATGATCTCATCATACTCCTTGGAAGTGTTACTTATCCTTTCCTCAAAAATCCCTATCTTCTCCTCATATTCCTTATCTAATTATCTTAGTTTTTTATTCTTTTTCCTTTTTAACTTCAATTATTCTAGGGTACTTACCAATTATGCCTCAATATCTACTTGAGATTCTTCTTCATCTGATTCCTCATCAACCATAATTATTTTCCCACTTGAACAACCATCATTATCTAATTCTATGGCCATAAACAAGGTTTCATTGTTATCATGTTGAGGCTCATGACTACCATCATCACTATCAGATGCACTTGAGTAACTTACATCACAAGATTTATCTTATTTAGTATATAAGCTTCTTGTTTTATTGAAGGTTCATTTTATTCCTTCATACTTCATGAACTCCTTTTTGTTGCTATAAAGCTTATATGTATTCTTGTCATCTCGATCATGTTCATCATGTTCTTCACTATGCCTATATTTATCCTTGTTAGTAAATTTATATGCAAAGTGACCAATATTTCCATAGTTGAAACATTTGAAGGGAAAATTACCTTTATACTTACAAGATCCAATCCTTTACTTTCTTACAACATAGTTATTATTTGATCATCATCAACATCTGAGCATTTTTATTCCTTTACCTTATTGGCTTTTGACTTATTCTTAAATTTTAAGGTTAATTCATTCTTGAGAGGTCTTCCTTCATTAGTTCTCATCTCATAGGAAATCAAAATGTCATGATGACCATTCATCTCTAACTTGTCCAAATCTTGCATCTCTTCTATTACATATACCTCAAAGTAAAATTTAAGAGTTATTGATCTCAAGACGTTTTGAACAACTATATATTCTTTCACCTCTTCTCCCATTCCTATAATTGCATTGACAACTTCATCAACCTTCAGTAGGTAATGTGAAATTATTTCATCTTCATAATTTCAAACTATCTCTGGTGGGTCTAGAACTTGGCCATCTTCACCTTAGTGTCTCCTTCATATATGGTCTTTAATTTTTCCCATATATATTTGGATAATATACAATGTATTACCTTCACAATCTCTACCTTTGTTAGGCCACATATAATGGCATTCATTGACTTGGAGTTGTTTTCACCAGCCATCTTACCTTATGCATCTATTGGTTGAATAAGAGGTGCAATATAACCATCCATAATTGACTACAAAATATAATTTCCTTATGAAATAAAATATATCTTCATCTTAATATTTATAAAGTAATAGTTATATTTATTAAATAATTAATCCTTACTGGTAGATAAAACACCTTGAGATTGCCAACTATCCATCCTTGCTTCTAGGATCTCCTTTAGAATTTTAGACTGGCTTCAAAGGACCATAATTTGAAATTAAAATGTTGGAAGAAAAAAAATTATCACTTTTATTTTTACCCTTTAATGATATGTCTTAGATCTCCTCATCCAAATGGCACAATTGAAACACCTCTAGGTTCTAGGTGAGCCTAAGAATGAGATGAATCTCTAGATAGGGCTAGCTCCCTTCATGTACCACTTATAGAAAACTAATACACCTATGCTTATGAGGGAAAATAGAGAGATAAAACTAAAATAAAATTATCCTAAATGAGTTGATACACCAAAATATTTAATGACTTCCAACTAGTTGCATGTCACACATGAGAACAAGGGACTAACTAAACATACACTTCTATCTACATCTTCTCACATCAATAAATTAAGAGGTTGTGATGAATTTTTAGACCAGGAAGACTAGACAAGAGGCCTATAATGTCACTATTTGAATATACTAACTTACTCAAACTTGACACATCATAAAACACTTAACATGCCCTACAAGAAGAAGCTTTCTAACTATAAATAGGTGAGTAAATGAACTAACTATGTTAACAAAACACCAAGTCATCACTAATAAAAATCAATCATCCAAATAAAACACACTATAAATAGTCATGGAAGAGGTAAAAATTAGTATTCATATTGATCAAATGGTATGCAAATGAGTAGGTCTTCACCATACTTAGGTGGAGCATAAGTTACAAAGGATAAAATGGCTAGTTCTTATAGAACGTGAGAGAAAGAGAAGAAGAAAAAATCCCAAAGGTCATAAGGATGCTTGTAAATTTTATAAAACTAGTTAATTTTTTATGAGAATATGGTGTTAAATGAACCATGCAAGGTTAGGAAGTATAGGTGTCCATACAAGGCATGAAACACCTTATGTTGGCTCAGCAAATTAACTTCATCATCCACACATATTTGAATTTTCCAAAATTGACTAGGGATAGTTCAGATGAATGGAATTGGATGGAAGGATTTCAAACATTCCTCTATATTCATTGCTTTTATTCATAGTCATCTGTAATCATTAGGAAATGAGTTATCACTACCTATAGTTGAGAAAACTCTTTTTTCAGTCACCCCTCACACTTGGCTTTAAAAAATGCATCAATTTTCCATGAAAATACATTTTATGGAGTTAATGACAATTTTAAATTCCCTCCATGGACTTAGAGGCATCAAGCACACCTTAAAAAGACTCCCACTTGAATTTTTCACCCTTCTCACTATCATGTTCACTATGTGAGTTTTGACTAACTAAGATGAGAGCTCTAGTAGGAACACTTAAGATTTTTTACAAGGCATGAAATTTCAATATGTAGTTATATTAAGTCATAAAATCCCCCCAAAATTTATTGCATATATTTAATGTTCTTATAACCTACACAATGCATAAAATAGCTAAAAGAACCCATTTTTTACCATGTCTGTATAGATTATGTACTACTAATCTTGATGTTAGGGAGTCTAAATGAGTCTTTTATAACCTATAATCATTTTCATGGTCAAAATGGTCCATTTAGATGCATCTCTAGCCTTTTTTCCTTCATCAGGTCTAGAACTAGAGTTTTCATGGGTTTTTAGTCACTTCTCTAAAAGTTCATTCATGAAGATGCAATGTTAGAATCACAAACCAATTCCACAAGAATGTATCTTATGACCCTTTTAAACTTATCTAAACTCCTTTATTCTCCATACAAAACCTCATGAAATATGTGATCATTTTAAGTTACCTATTTGAGCCCTTCCTTTCCTTTTCACAGGCCTAATATTGACTTTGAGCCAAAAGATGACTTCCTTGTGACTTCCAAGTATTCCAATAGATCATAAATATCTACTATGACCCTATACACAATATTAAATAGGTTTTGAATTCCCATCTTATTCTAATAATTTAATTTTACCTTTAATTTTAACTTTAGACCTAAACCCTACCTAGTAAGCCTGACTACAACCTTGGTGTTTTAGACCTCCCTATTAACACCACCTGTAGGTGGCCATTTTCATGCACAGGTAGTAACTATGAGCTAGATAGTGGATATAAATTTTCCATTCAAGTTAATTTATCTCTCATCATGGTGTTGAAATGAAACATCATGATATTTTAGAACTTTAAATAGTCTCTCTCACTCCATTTCAATGTGACATTCCTTGAGCACCATGGTTACAGTCACGAACAAGTAGAAATTTGATTGTGCATGCCAATATGACTATTTTTCTTGAATATGATTGTAAACTATGAATATTACTTTAGATAATAAATATTTAAAGAGGAGGGGAACAATATGATAATGAATACATGGTAATTAACCTATTTGTAACCCATAGAATCACTACTAAAGCATGAGAATCTTGAAAATGGTGGAAACCTACCTATTACATAGAAAAGTGTTTTAAATTAAAATATAAGATACTTATCTCATAAAAATAATTTTAAATTATAAACCAAACATGGATATAATTAGAAGATTGATTCAATATCCTCTAGAAACAATCCCAATAGCTGGATTGTATGGAATCATCCAAATAAGAGAAAAACCTATAGGGTTTATATATTTGCAAGAAAATTAGATGTGCCAACTTCATGAGGATGGTTCATAAATCACAGACCACCATTACTAAAAGTATTTTTATTTAAATTAATGTTTCTAAGTTTAATTTCACCTCTCAAAGGCATTTAACCTAGAAGTTCTCCAACTATATGTACCAAGCATAAACTTAATGACTTGTTTTGTGTGTCTAGAAAGGTGAAAAAGGAGAAAAATGGTTTTATTATAATTTTGACAATTCTATAGCACTTAAAACATGTAAATGTATCTAATTAATATAAATAGTGATCTCATGCCCTTCTCCCATGTATCACCTTCCCCCATAGGCCATACAAGTGCTAAACTCTTCTCTTTTCCCAAGAAAATTACTCTTTCTTATAAAGAAACTATCACTTTCAATTATGAATAGTTTGATTAGGCATAATAGGACACATGGAATGTGACATCACCCTTATTACACCTTCATACTTATCAAGGAGGCTGTATAACTCATTTAATGCTCTATTTTGATCCCAAAATGACTCAAAATGATATAAGGACTAAAATGACTAATGACCAAGGATAATGTGATATTGAATAACATAAAAATGGATAATAACCCTTATGAAATAATATTATACCCCTAAAAACATATTTTAAAACTTTATTTTTTACCTATAGGAGTCCTAATTAGACCTTCAAGGTCAAATTTGGTCAACAAATTGGTGACTCATAGGGGTAGTATGCCTGCTATATTAACTAGACCAATAGCATTATAAGTCCATTGGGCTTAGGGAGTCATCTATATTATAAAACACAACAAGAGTAATTTTGACCATTGACTACAATCTTGACCAAGACAAGACAACTTATTACCACAACCACACAAAATAAAGGACACATACAAATCAAAGAAAGCACACTAAAAAGACACATGTGTTTAAATAACTTAGGGAAAAATAGGAATCAAACAAATATATACATATAAAAATGTATCATACCTCCCTTTCTAGGATCAAAAGGAAAGTTTCTTGCATCTCCTTCTTTATGAGATGAGTCATAGTGCCAAGCATGTTGCTTCTTGGATTGGATGATTAGTATATCAAACCTATTCCTTGGCACTTCACTTAATTTGCTTTTAAGTAGAACATCTTAAAATGGGTCCCCAATTTAAATATATTCTTCTTGGCCTTGTACACATACCTCATATTTTTGCCCACTCTCCATTTCATGATCAACTTGAATATTCTTTGTAGGCATGGTTTCAAGAGGAATGGTTTCTTTTTCCTTGGAATATTGAGGCCAATAAAATTTTGTTTTGACCTCCAAAGGATGAGGTGAACTTTTTTCTTCCTCATCTATGAATTTTTCAAAAATGTCATCTTACTATCACTTTTAATCAAATCTAAAGAATTTATAGACCCTTTGATAGATTCAAACTCATTACAAATGTTTTAAAATTGCTACCACAAGTCCTCATCTTCTTCTTGATCATCATCATGTAAATGGAACAACAAGAGAAGATACTTCATCCTCTTCTTTATAATCCAAAAGGACTTCATCGAATATTTACTATTTGACACAAGGAAGACATTCTTCTTTATCAACCAAACAAGAAGACTCAACATAAGGACTCACCTCTTATTCAGTACTTAGGACCTCTTAAGGGATCTCAAATTGTATCTCAACTATTATAATATGATCTTTATTCTCAAGGGCTGCAATATCTTCAATCTCCTTCTCCTTCTTGGTGATTTCAAGACCAAGCATCTTGAAATCAAGTGACTTATCCCAATGAGGTTGCTAAGGAGTTACAATTTATTTAAGTAAGAGTTCTAAATTTTCCTCAACCAAATTCTCCTCTTTAGGTTCCCATACCATAGGTACATCAAGGCAAAGGTTTATGGGGTGAGGAAAAGATGAAAAATTTGGTGGAGGTGGAACATAGGACTCAAAATCAGATTGATAATGAGTTGTAGAGGATCCTTTTGGGACCTCTTGAGGAAGGAGAGGTAAATCTTAGGCTAAAATAGCTTAGTTTTATTCCTTCAATTTTAAAATAACTTCATTAACATCTAATTTTACATGAAAACTTTCTTAAGGGAGGTTATATGGGGTGTGTTTAGGTATAGGATCTTCTTTTGGCTCTAAACCTTCCATCACACCTTGACTTAACAATTTCATCCTTAACTCTAACTATTCAATTTGTTTGGATAGGTTCTCTTGGAAAATTATCTCTTGAATTTTATAGGCATAATCATGGTGATAAGAAGTAAAAAAGGGCTGACATGGAATAAAATAGGCTTCTTGAGGAAGGGTGGGAGGGACTTGCATAAGATCAATCTCTTGCTCAACTTCACACTCCTTATGAAGACTTCTATCCTTTTTCTTTCCCCATGATTCCACTATCTTATTTTATCTTAAGATGTTAATATTAAGAATCTCTTCTTGAGATGGTGATTAAATTTGAGGAGCGGATGAAGTGTTCAAGAAACTTTTGATCTCCTTAGGCATGGATTCTACACCTTGTGTCCAACTTGTAATCTCATTTGTAGAGGTCTTTTCTTGAGGTGGGGATGTAATGAGAGAGAGAAATGAGGGATTTAATTAAAATTATTTTGTTGATGATATGTATTGATGTATCTACATAATATCCAACTCAATTTTCCTATGAAGATTTACTTCAAAAATAAGTTTTCTCTTCCCAACTCTCTCTTTTAGATGATTAGGAAAAAAATGGATTTGATAAGATTGATTGCGCTCATGAATAGGGATCAAGTAGGACTAATACCAATGTTGGGGAAGTGGATATGAAGGATGATAGGTTTTTTGAGGTTTTTTCTTATGAATTTTTATCCTATCTTCCAAGGATGAAACTAGGCCACTCACATCTAGTATCTCACTTGTGAGCCTTTGCCAATTGGATCTTTTAATAGGTGCCCACTCTCTTTTGACTAGATCTAATGCATCTCTCACATTATGAATGAAATTACTAAGATTATCTAGACCATTATCCCTTTGTGTTTCAATATATATCATGTACTTTTCATATCCCAAGAGAGTTTTCATGAAAGTGGAGATGGATTGACTTGAGAAGTGACTAGGTTGACTAAGAAGAGCAAGATATTGAGATAGCTATTTATAAGGCTGATATGACTCATAACATAGATAATAAAATTCATTTTTGATTTGATATGGATAATTACAAGGCTAGTAATATTCACATAAAGGATGATATTGAATGTCATAAGCTTGAAATGTCTCACCAACTTGTGTAAAATAATACTTAACACTAAAGTCAGTCATGGAACTTCATTATGAAGCAAAAACATAAGGAATGGTTATCAACAATATTCAAAATGAATACCTAGGATACTTGAATATCTAATTTAATCTTAGAGTCACCATTGATTCTTAGATAGATGCCTCTAAATGCTCATACATTGAAAAACAACACTAAAAATATTTTAACTTCTTGGACCAAGAGTCCCACTAGATATTCCAAAAACTATTATCACTTGGATTTTCACCCTTTGAGAAGATTTTTCAGATCTCTTCATCTAATTTGAATAATTTAAACACATATAGGCTATGGGTTAGCATAATAATGAGGTGAGTCTCTAGATAGGGATAGCTCCCTTGATGTACAACTTGTAGAACACTACTAAACCTAAACTTGTAAGGGAAAAGGGAGAGATAAAACTAAAATAAAATGATCCTAAAGGAGGTGATACACCAAAAAATTTGATGACTACCAACTAACTTCATGTTACACATGAGAACAAGAGACTAACCAAATATACACTTCTCCAATCTGTATCTTCTCATATCAATGTTACAATATGAGGTTGTGATGAATGCTTAGGATAGGAGGACTAGATAAGATGCCTAGAATGGCACTATTTGAATAGAATACAATACTCAACCTTGAAAACCATTAAAAATTTCACATTCCCTACAAGAAGAAGATTTCTAATTGTAAATAGGTGAGAGAATGAAACAACAATGCTAAGGAAACACCAAGTCATCACTAAGTAAAATCAATCATCCAAGTAAAACACACCATGAATAGTCATTAAAGAGGTAAAAATAATTAGTATCATTGATAAAATGGTATGAAAATGAGAAAATCTTCACCATACTCAAGTGGAGCATAAGTTAAAAAGGCCAAAATGGTTAGTTTTTATAAAACTTGAGAGAGAGAGAGAGAGAGAGAGAGAGAGAGAGAGAGAGAGAGAGAGAGAGAGAGAGAGAGAGAGAGAGAGAGAGAGAGAGAGAGAAGAAGAAGAAGTGAGTTACTTATGCATGAGAAGATGGTTTTAAATGGACCATGTAAGTGTAGGAAGTAAAAATTTCCATATAAGGCATGAAACTTATGAAAAGTGGCATGAAAATCCTTGTGTTGGCTTAGAAAATTACCTTCAACATCGACACCTATTTGAACATCCCAAAACTAAATATGGATAGTTATAATTATTTTAATGAGATTTAGTAATTTTATACATGCCTCTCCATGCATTGGTTACAATCGTGGTCATCTAGAATCATCTAAAAATGAGCTCTCGCTGCTTATAGTCTAAAAAACTCTTTTTTTAGTCACCCCTCACACTTGAGTTCCAAAAATGAATTATTTTTCCATTAAAATCCATGGGAGAGAGTTAATTACAATTTAAAATACCATCCATATCCTTAGAGTAATCAATAACACCATAAAAATACTCCCAATTGAAGTTTTTACCCTTCTCACTATCATGTTCACTATGCCAATTTTGATTGGCTAAGATGAGAGCTCTAGTAAGAACACCTAGGAGTTTTTACAAGGCATGAAATTTTCATATGGAGTTATATTAATTCCTAATATCCCCCCCAATATTTATTTCATCTCTTTAATGCTCTTAAAACCTACACAATTCACAAAATAGTCAAAAGAACCCATTTTGTACCTTATTCATATAGATTTTATATAACTAATCTTAATGGTAAGGAGATTGACTGAGTCTTCTACAACCTATAATAAATTTCATATTCAAACTAGTACATTTGGATGCATATCAAACCTTGTTACCTTCATCAGGTCTAGAACCATGGTTTGCAAGGGTTTCTTAGTTACTTCTACTCTTAATGTTTGTTCATGAAGATGCAACATTAGAATCACAAACCAATTCCACAAGAATGCAACTCAGGACCCTTTTAAAATTTTCAAAACTCCCTAAGTCTCCATGCAAATCCTCATGAAATATGTTATCATTTTAAGTTACCTATTTTAGCCCTTCCTTTCCTTTGCATAGGCCTAATATTGACTTTGAGCCAATATATGACTTATTTTCGACTTCCCTACATTACAATAGCTCATAAATATTTTTTATGAACCTATACACATGATTTAATAGGTTATAATTCCAATATCATGATAAAATTTAATTCAAACTTTCATTTAAACTTTAGGTGTAAACCCTGCCTAGTAAGCCTAACTGCTACCTTGGTGTTTTAGACCTCCCTATTAACACCGCCTGTAGGTGGCCATTTTCATGTACAAGTAGTAAGTATGAATTAGATGGTGGATATACATTTTACATTAACATAAATTGATCTCTCCTCATGGTTTTAAAATGAAACATCCTGATGTATAAGAACTTGAAATAGTCTCTCTCACTCCATTTCAATGTGACACTCCTTGAGCACCATGATTATAGTTAGGAACAAGTAGAAAGTTGAATGTGCATGCAAATGTGACTGTGTTTCTTGCATATGATTTCAAACTATGAAGATTACTTTGGATAATGAATATTTAAAGAGTATTATACCAATATGACATTGAATACATGGTAATGAACTTATTTCCAACCCCTAGAATCATTGCCAAAGCATGAGAATCTTAAAAATGGTGGAAACTTGCTTGTTACATATAAAAGTGTCTTTACTTGAAATTTAAGATACTTATCCCATAAAAAAACTTTAAAATGACAAACCAAACATGTATATGATTAGATGATGGATTAAACATCCTTTATAATTAATCCCAATTGTTGGATTGTATGAAATCATCTAAACAAGAGCAAAACCTATAGGGTTCATAGATTTGTAAGAAAATTAGATATATCAACTTCATGAGGATGGTTCATAAATAAAAATCCACAATTATTCAAAATATTATTACATAAATGAATTTATCTAAGTGTAATTTCACATACCAAAGGAGTTTGACCTGGAATTTCTCCAACTATATGTACCAAGCATAAACCTATTGACTGGTTCTGTGTCTAAAAAGGTAAAAAAAGAGAAAATTGGTTTTAGCCCAATTTTGACACTTCCAAATTACTTTAAGCATGTAAATCAATCTAAGGTATCTAAATATTCATCTCATGGCCTTCCCCCATGTGTCATCTTCCCCCATAGGCTATACAAGTGATAAACTCTTTTCTTTTCCCAAGAAAACTACTCTTTATTCCAAAAAATCTATCACTTTTAGTTATGAATAGTTGATTAAGGCATAAAGGACACATGGCATGTGAAATCACCCTTATTACATGTTCACACTTCCCAAGTAGGTCATATAACTCATTTAATGCTCTATTTTGACCCCAAAATGACTCAAAATGATATAAAGACTAAAATGACTAATTACCAAGGTTAATGTGATATGGAATAACATCAAAATACATATAATACCCCTTATTACATAATATTAGACTCATAAAAAAATGTAAAAAACTCAAGTTTTTACCTATATGGGTCCCAATTTGACCTTTAGGGTCAAATTTGGTAAACAAAATTACTAGGAGAAGGGTTGAATCAATCTTTAAAAACTTTCTTATACAATATTACTTAAGCAATCATAGATCATTTATACAAGCATGTACATCTTAGAAAGCATAAGCACCAATCCACAAGAGCATGAAAAAACATGAACATAATATGTAAGTGCTAAAACATCAAGGAGAAGGAAAACCAATAATGATGCAAATGGAATACAATCCTATAATACAAACACCAACTTTAGTGAAGCACCAACTTCACATAGAGCACCAACCCCAACTAGCTAAGCACCAACTCAGCTAGGCTTTTGTAAGCACTCACCTGCAAGGAGGTACCAACTCCCTCAATGAATTAGCACCAACTCAACCACATAAAACACTTGATAACCTTTATAATACCTTATTTCTCATACAATAGATATAATATTCCTTACTCAACTCCTCATAAAATTCAATCCCTCTCAAAACTGATCTCTAGCCTTCTTCACTCAACTAGCCTTTTTTTTAACTTGATTAGGTCAAATGACATTAATTATCATACATATAAAATATGTAAAATGTTCATCAATAATCCTCTATCCTCTTCTAATGGTCTCCAATACCTCATTTTTTATGCAATTTTCTATCTTATTCGCTTACACACTCACATAAAAAGGCCTAAAATTATCTAGTATTTATATAAGACTGTCTTGTTTATATCCTTCTTGGTCAGCCAAAGAATTTTATCCTCTTAGGTTGGAAATGGAATGGAATCTTAGGAAATCTCATGGACATGGAAAAAATGTCCTTTTATTTCCTTTAGGTCTGACCTTAGTCAAATAAGCCTTATCTCTCCTTTACGACTCATGAAGACCTAATCTCATTAGGCCTACTTAACACACATTACCATTTGATGTTCTTGGAGAAAATTTAAACACTTTACACAAAAAAAACATCATATGCCAAGTAAATATACCCATACTAATATCATATAGACTTTATAACATTTTTATCTCAAAGCCATACTTGGAGCACATCATTAGTACTATTCATATTAGGAATGTGCATACTTAGAAAGTCTATCTTGAATAATTAAAGCATAAAAAAAAATTTACATGGAAAAAAATAAAAACATAAAATTTACAATACCTTAGGGTCATAACTATATACATTAGACTTCATAGCTTAGGGTAATAATTCTCAAACCCTTCTCTATAAGTAGCCCACTTAGAACTGTCAACTGGTCTTAAACCAGAATCATGAAGACTTAAAATTCAATCTCTAAAAGAATAATTATTATCACTTTTGACACCTTCAAGATATTATTTTACATATATATATATATATATATATATATATATATATATATATATATATATATATATATATATATATATATATATATATATATCACTCTCAAGTAAAAATATTAAAAGTTCCAATACCAAATATTGGTCTTGCATATTAATCTTTTATCTTGAGTACACATAGTCAAACCTGAATCAATCAACCCATTTTGTCTTTACCATTTCAATCACTTTCACTAATTTAAAATATTATTAAAAACATGAAAATAATATTCATGTTCCAATCAACATCATATTCATTAGATTATTTAGCTAAGGTAGATATCCTCTAATTCATCACTTCCATTTGCTTACTCAGATTTGCTAGTTTACCTTCAAACATGGTCATGGTGATAATGAATTTCAACACCTATGTAGGCACTTTTATAGACTATTGATTTATTTGGATAATCCTATGAGATCATTATCTAACTCTTAGATATAAATATACTATGGTCAAGTGAAAATATTGGTCTTTCAGACCAATCTCATAACCTTACACCTTTACTATCTCATCTACACTAGATAGGTCAACTTATAAGCAAGATTTTAAATATATCCACTAAAATATAAAACAAATTTACAACATGAATATTTATTTGAGGTCTTGAAAAAAAATTCATGTAATTTTAATCATCCCTAATCCATGATAACACTTCCCTATATAACTTCTCACTTCTACCTGGTTTTCTCACTATCTATGCCATTATAAATTTTACTGATAGGTCAACTTGCATGAATGGTTTACCACACTTTAATTTTATTACCTACACATAAACTACCATGTACATAAAATACAAGTATTTAACACAAAACTTCATACATTTATCAAATTTGACTTGGTCAACTTTGACTACTACAATAAATCTTTAAGGAACAAAGCTTTTCTTATAGGGTCCACTCACTCCCCTAAAAAACTAATCACACTTGGAGGTACTTGGGAGATATTAATACAACATAAAATCACTTAAATATCTATTTTAAACCATTTTAGGCTATTTTGTTCAATATCTTTCTCATCAGCTCAATGTTAGTATTTTAGAGAGGGTTAACACTATTTTTGGTGTTAATAATTGGTCATAAAGCATAGCCCCTTATTCTAGAAACCAATGCTTGGAAATTTGTTCTAGTACCATTCCACATCTACCATTAATATATTAGGGTCCCATGTAAAGGTTACATGTGCCAATGTGTACTTGAAAGTTCTTCTTGTGTTAAGAATCCTTCATTATGTGCACACAAGAAACCTTAAAACTACTTTCCATTCTTTTTATTGATAATTTTAACCTCAAACTTGGTCAACATACTTGAAAAAACATGATATAATTTTTTTAATTCACATATACTCATACTTTCCTTATAAACTGATGTCGATACCCCATCTAGCCACTATCTCTCTCTTTGTTCTCTAGGATTTTAACCTGCAAGTACACATTAAACATTGAAAAGAACCTTCTATCCATTATCCATGTACTTTACACCTCACTCACATGATCAATAAATTTATCACATTCTTTAAAAATAATTTTACTCATTCATAGGCCTTGACAATACCTCATGACACCTCATTAGGTCAGGTAGGGTCTAGAACTAGTCTATTTGTATACTAGTCTTGTAGGTTATACCCTTATAGACTCACCGTGAATATTTCTTAAGTGATCCAATGATTCATATACATTCTAAATCATACTCAAAAATCTTATTATTCTCTTTACATCCATATCATAGGACACCAAGCTCCTTCATACATAAGAATAGGCATCTTATATACAAGCCTTCTTAAGTCTCTTTCTAGGTTTAAATACTTGACAACTTTGGCAACTGATCTTAAAACACTCTTTGATTCTTCTTTACCTTTCTCACATACCTTAAATTATTCTCAAACAATGTCATTATATACATACTTCTTCATTCTCACTATGCACATGCTCATGATATGACTAAGCTTGATATGAGTAGGCATGTCATGACACCTTGTACTCAAAGACTACTACTCAAACACGCTTACTTTGACTTCAATATTGACATCAATCTTTAGAGGAATCATTAGTTTTCCTTCAAATTCCTTTCAACATGGAATCATTAGGTTTTCTTCAAATTCTCTCATGATAGAGACTAATTATGTTTCCTTCAAATTATCTCTTATCACATGGCTTCCTTGTCACATACCAATTCACCATTCATATTTACTATATGTACCTTGAAACTAATTAAATCAACTTTGGCCTTGACATCAATGACATCAACCTTGACCTTGACATCAATGACAACACTTCTCAACATAGTATATAAAAAAAACCTACTCTAAATGATGGTGATGTACCTATATTGCTTATCCACTCAAAATGAACTCCAACTAACACTAGTAATTAGTGTAATGATTAAATTCTACAACTCCAAGGACTCTTATGAAAAAGTGTTTCACATAAAGGTTTCACTAAGTGATCAAAGCATGAGGGAAATAATGGAAGGATTGATTAAAGGCACTAAGCAGTCAATATCTCCACCCCAAGCTCAAACACTTAACATTAAAACACTATATATGACCTAAATAAGATTATATATTAGTAACTAGGTGAGATTAGGACTTTCCAAGGGAAAAAACCCTACCACGTGTAAATAAAACTCACAAAAACACATTAAACATGCATCAATGAGTCTAAAAATAGTTCTTTGAATTATCTTAAGAGGTTATAAAGTTTAATATTGGAATATTATCTTTATTTCCAAGAGAGGGATTAAAAATTAAGACATTTAAGCTTGAATATATAGCATAATAGGAATAGAGAGGAGACAAGAACCCCCAAAACTAAGAAATGTGACAATGATTTAGTCTTATTTCAAATTCCAAAATAGTATCTCATTGTTAATATATTTAATTCCTTATAAAAATTGGTGTATGGGTTGGAATTAAATTTTTTTTTAAGCATGAAGAAGTCATTAATGAAGTCTTCTTCATTGATTGGTGGAGTTTGACTCAAACCAGTGCCTAAATTTTTGCTCAAGAATCTTATATTATTGGTCATGTGTCTTTATTGTAGAATTGCTCCTTATCCTTGAAAATATGAATTTAAGTCCCCATTTATTATTCATTGAAAAATTATTTTGTCATTGATGAGGTCCTTCCATGATCCATGGGTTGTTACAAGCCTTCAAGTCCAAGTTTGTCTCCTTCAACAAGCCTAGGTGTTTCAAGGAAAGAAAGCATTTTGGGGGTTTTGAGACCTTTTAAAACCTTGAAACTTTCCTCCAAATAATATTTTAATTGTTCTCTCTTCATTTTTTTCATGGATAATTTATATTATCCTTGGAAAGGCTTATTTGGAACCATTATGCATTGATTTAGTCTTTTCACTCCTTGAAATACTCCTCCATTAATGAATAGAAGATAAAATTTGGGTTTTTCTTCCAAGATTATAATTTTTTTCATGGATAGTATCTTAGCATCATATAATACTTTTAAAAATTCCATTGGACCCATAAATCACTCAAAAATACTTTAGTTTGTTCACAAACCTTGCATTCTTTCATAATTCCTTATAGCCCTTTTATAGATAAAGCTCCTTACCTAGAATAAACTAGAAGAGACTATGGTAAAATGAGAGTGGTTTTAGATATTTCCTATCCCCTTATAGTTCCAAAAAAAAATTTATGGCCTAAATTTGAGTGTAATTATCTTTTATAGAACATTCTTTCAGTCAAATTAGGCCTAATTAGCCTTCCTAGGCTTAGAAAGTGAAAGTATTTCTCTTAAGATCCCCCACAAATGTGAAAATCCCAAAAAACACTTGATTAACTTTACATATGATATCACCCTACTCCATGTCAAATATTATGATCTACAATATTTTGGAAGTATGAAAATGTTGAAATGGCCATTAGCAAGCTTGCTCTTTTGAAGCATTTTCAGACTAGCCTAAAAGATTTGAATGGTTTGGGCACTTTTCAGAAATTTTATCTATATATTTGAGAGTTTAAAGGTAAAATAAGTCTTTAACCACTTATCCCATTAATTTTCATCAACTCATGCTCTCTAAAACCATATTTTAGTCCAAAAATATTTAAAAAGTCAAGATTTTTACAAATTTGTACAAGTGAAGGTACATCCAAATTGCATGTTCATGTTCCTCAGAGATTATACAATAACATCTTATATGTTTTATGGCCAATTTTTATAATTTTATGTGTCTTTTAGGTTCATATCTATAAAGTGATCATAAGTGGGGTTTTAGGAGGGTTTAAGACCTATCTTGGGTCTTAACTATTATCACTTGGATTTAAACCCTTTGAGGAGATGTCTCAGCTCTCCTCATCCAAGTGGAATAATTGAAACGCCTCTAGGCTATGTATAGACAAAGAATGAGGTGAATCTCTAGATAGGGCTAGCTCCCTTGATGTACCACTTATAGATCACTACTACACCTATGTTTATGAAAGAAAAGGGAGAGAAAAATAAAAGTAAACTATCCTAAAGGAGGTGATACACCAAATTAATTGATGACTAACAACTAAATGCATGTCACACATGAGACCAAGAGACTAAATA